>JAFIRS010001583.1:0-330096 GCA_018342105.1 Gonioctena quinquepunctata
GTCCGCCAACTTGAATTTAAGAATTCTGACAAAAAAATAATAATCTCCTACTCGAAAACCCCACATACCAATTCTGGATCAAATCGGACCATAATAACAAAACTCGTCCGCTATCTTGGAGCCGACATCTTGAATTTATGAATTTTGACGAAAAAATCATAATCTCCTACCCCGGAAACCCCCACATACCAATTTTGGATCAAATCGGACCATAATAACAAAACTCGTCCGCTATCTAGGAGCCGACATCTTAAATTTATGAATTTTGGCAAAAAATTCATAATCTCCTACCCCGAAAACCCCCACATACCAATTTTGGATTAAATCGGACTATAATCACAACCTCGTCCGCCATCTTGGAGCCAACAACTTGAATTCATGAATTCTGCCAAAAAATTCATAATCTCCCACCTCGAAAACGAATTTGTATATTTTTAATTGATTAGGGGCATTCTACTTCAACAACACTGTCATTTCCAATTAAACCGATTTGGTTCAAATCGATGGAAAAACTCATCCACATAATATGAAATAATGTTATGGCATGTTTTAGTTATTTTTCAGATTACAAATCTATAATGCTCAGACCGACCTATCAGTATCGGCAACTGTCAATACGATTATAACGAAATTAGCGTTGTCCTGTAAGTATAAGTTCGTAAATTAGTTATCTGGGCTATCCAACATTTGGAACCACTACCAGCGGTATGCAACGAACGCTCAATACAGATATCTTGAAAGGGATTTTCCTAAAAAATACCCTTCCAATAGGATGATCTGTAATCTAAACTCAAGTGAATTTAACTTTTCGGAGGACCGGAATTATATGAAGTTTTTATTTTCAGAGAATATCGGAATATATATTGTGATATGTGTGTATGAAACGAATAATAATCACCAGTAAAAATATTGGGCCTGATTTCTAAGATGCTAATGACAATCTAGCCAATTAGGTTAAGAGTGAATATTATTTGCTTGATTGTGTATTTGCACAGCAACTTATGACAACAATTGTTTATAAAGTGTCAGTTGTACATTGTGTTTCTTCTACGAAGTGTTTTTCACATTGTCATAATTATCACATATAACTATTGTTGAAGAACTCTTGGCTAATCTATAAAACAAACTCTATAATTTTGAAAATTTTAACTTGATATCATTTTATTTGTTGGTCAATGCTCTAAGATTCCATTCAACATTTTTTATTCAATTCTCAACTCGAAACATTCAATACTTATGACTCTTTTCCAACGAAATTGATATTTAAATTACACATTTCTATGTAGTATTATTCTTTCCAAACAACAGCAGAATGTCACATATGACCCATTATTTATGTATCATCTCTCCCTTCAAGCCAAAGGCCACCTGTCATCCATTAGTTCAAATATTAAAATTATATTTATGTACCAACATTCCCTTCAAGCAATAGCCAAACGCCATCTATAGTCACACCCGAAACCTTTTTTTTCAAATTCAAGTGTTTTCCGAATATTATTTTTCTGTTCAAAACTTTACATTTCATGCAAGCATTGTCCCTAATCATCGGGTATCATCGGATTCAACTAATAGTCCCATATTATGACAGAACACGGCCCAGGTTTATTGCCTGCGCATGTGAAAGCCCAGAATTCAAGAGATAGCCTAGTTTGACGAAAAATTTTCACTCAATGAACATAGCAATACGTATATATATATATATATATATCTTGCGTTTTTTTTCGCATGCGCAGAAAATAAACCACTTGTTGACATCAGTAAGCACGTTTCTAACCTTAAATGAACAAATAAAATAGAATAGTAATAAAATAAAATAGTATATTAATTAATGATTTACTAACCATTGGTTTGAGTCAGTAGATTGTGTTTCGTAAAGCAAACGTTGTGCACACATATTAGTCTACTCGACAAGTTGAAAATGGTCTAAAATAGAGATACTGCTCTTAAAATTATGTGTGATAGCTCATTGGATCCGGAATAACGCCTAGAAAAATGTGCCAAAAGCGTGTATTAGCACATAAAAAATTGCAAAAGTTATAAACAATTGAAGATGAAAAAAAAATGGCATTTCGTTTTTTGCCAATATTTCATAAACTATTAATATTTAAGAAATTTTAAGATTCTGAAAGAGGAGAAAATTTCCAATAAAAAACTCCCAGCTCCCGGAACTCTATCTCCATTATTTCTAATTTTAATTTAACGCTGAAAATGGGTCTCCAAGCGACATTTTTAGGTTGCGCGCGCGGCGTCAAAAGCGAGTACGACACATTAATTAATTTATTTAAGGTATTAATTTATTTTTTTTAATTTGAAAAAACTATGGTGTATTCGGAACACTATAAATAATTCATTCCCGTTGGAAATTTTACTTAAGTTAATTTTTCAACAAGTTAAACGATTGTTAACTAACAACATTTTCTCGAACTTCTGTCTTAATTGTAAATGAAAAAAAATGTTTAAATAATTGTCGTAAAATTTTTTCGCTTCGTAGAGCCTTTCTTATATACATACTTAACAAGATCACGCCATAAAAGTTGAAAAAATATTCATACTTTGTTTATAATAATTTTTGTACTTGAACAAAAACTAAAAAATCCAAGTAATACAAAGTAATACAAGATATAAATTGATTTGAAAAAAATTTTCCCGCCTTTTTAAATTTTTTAAAAAATTCAACTTCATTATATTACAAATATTATGATTGAAAATCATAATTGATAGTCCTCTATAGTGTAACAAAATTTTTTTTTATCAACAATTCCATTGTTTATTAACTTACCAATTTGTTATAAACAAATTTTTAACTTTGTTAGATTTTTTTTCTGAAACTTCTAAAATTTATAAAAACAACCATATACAGTGTCACACATAAAATTCGCAACATATGGAAGTTTTTTTTATTAAGAGGTATAATGAAAATTTGACTTCGCAGTTAGTTTGTGCTTGAAAAATGAGTAAAAAACAGCCTCTTGCCTTTTGTCATGTGCTACTCTAAACCTGTCAAATTTGACATTTTTATCGAAAATCCTCAAAAAATAATTTTTTTTCAGAAATTTCGAAAAATGCAAAAGAAAAAAGTTGCTCAGTTTCCAATTTTACACCTTTCTTCCAGATTTGGACTCTCTACTGTCACTTCGACTTTTTTCCAATTTTTTTAATTTTTCGAATCTTTCGCTCTACGATTCGAACGAAACATGATTCAAATTTCATAATTTTGATGAATACGAGACTTCCGTATCATATCTTGCCAAGAAAATACTCACATTGGCCTTTTACCAGAAAAAAAAATGCACCTCCAGAAATTCGTCTTTGTTGTTGCGAAGTTCATCTAGTTTTTTCATTTCATTGTGAAACTGATTCGGATTTTCGAAGTATGGACGTTAATATGTCAGTAATCGAATAAACGAATATCTCTTCATTCTTATTACACTCGTATTTATTTTTTTAATAGATTTTTATCCAGTTTGATTATTTTTCTGACCAATAATTCAGTTACAAACAAACCCGAAATATCATACTTTTCTGTAAACAATGACCTACAGTTTCATAACTATTCAAAAGACTTTCGTTCTAGCGATTTGTACTAAACATGATATAAAATTTCATGATTTCAAACAATACAAGACTAATGAAACATCTCGGGAAGAAAATAGTACAATTGATCGAATCAAAATAAAATTTTCCCTTAGTAGGCTTTTGAAACAAAATTTTTAGTATTGGTTAATGTCAAATATGTGCGTTTGATAAATTGAGTTGTTTTGTGTACAGATTTTCCTACATTTATAATTCACAAATAAGTTTTATGTACAATGTTATCCACACAAGACAAAGTGGAAATCGTTCTTTTATGTGGTGAGAATGTGCCATATCCAGATGTTGCTTGTATTTTCAATCACCGGCATCCAGGAAGAAATATTCACTTTAGTACCGTGGGAAGGATATTGAAAACATTCAAAGAAACTGGCTCTGTGGACAATCGTTTCAAGAAACCACATAATCCAATAAGGTATACACACTCTTAAAGAAAGAGATTTCGATATTCGAGCAGGATTTTCATTTTGGTTCCAAGGTGAGAGAAAATGATATCACATTTCCTACAGTATTTTATGGACAGACGAGGCAACTTTCACATCGAACGGAACAGTTAGTTCCCAAAATTGTCGCTGGTGTTCCAACAATAATCCAAATTTTGTAATAGAATGCCGTGACCAATATTCATTCAAGACAAATGTCTGGTGTGGTTTATTACATAACCAAATAATTGAACCATATTTGTTTAGAGAAAATTTGAACGCAGACATATACAGAAATTTCATTATGAATCATTTGTCTGAAGTTTTGGATAATCTGCCTCTGACGAAATTTGTGGTATCATCTTGACGAGGCACCGATCCACCAAACGGTAGAAGTGAAACAGTGTCTCAGTCAGATGTTTAGGGGCAAAGTGATAGGACGAGATTGGGAAGATTATTGGCCACAAGATCACCGGGCTTATCTCCAATGGACTTTTTTCTATGGGGTTATCTGAAACAAAAAGTGTATAAGCACAGACCATTGCAAACAAAGAACATTTAGAGAATACCATTCGGGAGTGTTGTGCTAATATAAATCCCCTATTTATTAAATATGCCACAAAGTTTGTGAATGAAAGGACTATAATTTGTATAGAACGGGAAGGACGGCAAACTGAATGATGAATTCGGGTTCTTTATAAGATTATTGAGATAAATCAATGAATGTTACGATGTTTTGTTGTGAATTTGGTTATAGTTATTTTGGTTTAATGTTTTTTACACATCTAATGGTGAAAATAAAGAATATGAGATTTATGAAATTAATTCAAGAAACGTTGCGAAAAATTATTATTTGCTCGAAAATTACATCAAACAGTTTACATCCAACAGTCACACTGTTGGGTGTAAACTACATCAAAATATTTCGAACTCATCTGCAGCTAACGGGATACAAATCTGTTAAAAAAGAAATACGAGTGTAATAAAATGAAGAGAAATTCGTTTATTCGATTACTGACATATTAACGTCCATACATTGAAAATCCGAATCAGTTTCACAATGAAATGAAAAAACTAGATGAACTTTGCAACAACAAAGACGAATTTCTGGAGGTGCATTCATTTTTTTTTCTGGTAACAGGCCAATGTTGGTATTGTCTAGGCATGTATGACATTGAAGTCTCGTTTTCATCAGAATTATGATATTTGAATCATGTTTCGTTCGAATCGAACTGATTTTTTTGAGATTTTCGAAAAAAAATGTCAATTTTGACAGGTTTAGAGTAGCACATGACAAAAGGAGAGAGGCTGTTTTTTACTCATTTTTCAAGCACAAACTAACTGCGAAGTCAAATTTTCATTATATCTATTAATAAAAAAAACTTCCATATGTTGCGTACTTTATGTGTGACACTGTATGACAAAGTATAGAAAAACATTTTTCCCAATTTTTTCCAATTCAAATTCCTAAAGTACAATACAAAATTGGATTTTTTTTTTATACTTTGTTATATATGGTTGTTTTTGTAAATTTTAGAAGTTTTCAAAAAAAAAAATTAAAAAAATTAAAAATTTGTTTATAACAAATTGGTAATTAATAAACAATGGAATTGTTGATAAAAAATTTTGAGGACTGTCAATTATGATTTTTAGAAAAAAAATAATTTTAACTAATTATTTAAACAATAGAAATATAAAAAAACGATTATAAACAATTAAAAATTGTTATTATGGATTTTTTTTTCAAAAATCATATAATTTGTAATATAATAAAGTTGTGGAAAAACAATTTCAAAAATATTGAAATAATCAATTTGTTTATAAAAAATGTATCAACAAATGGCGGGAATTTTTTTTTTTGCAAATCAATTTATATCTTGTATCAATAAAAAAACTATAATATGATGATTAAGGAAAAAAAAATTTTTTAACAACATTACTTAATTTTTTTTTTTTTTAATACAAAAATTATTATAAACAAAGTATGAATATTTTTTTAACTCTTATGGCGTGATCTTTTTAAGTATGTATATAAGAAAGGCTCTACGAAGCGAAAATTTACGACAATTATTTAAACATTTATAAATCACGGAAAAATCGAATTTGAAAGTATAAGCGGAAAACATACAATATGGAGATCATAGTTCATCATACATAGCATCCAATGCTTTCCTAATATTCCATGCTACAAAGTGAAAAACTGACAAGTTATGTATGTCAAATAAAAATAAATGTTGCCATATCTCATCTAATTAACATGAACGAACATTCCACTTACTTATAAAAGGAGTTTTATAGGGCAAACAAAAAGAATTAATTTATTCAAAAACATTAACAGTAATTTACAGAGATCTGTTTTTGTGTACATCTTCGAGAAATACTCTGCACTAGGTAGAATTTCTACGGAATGTACCTAATAATCTATCGCAATGGTCAGAAAACAGATTGTTTCTTAATATTGTCAGACCTCCACTTAGTGGGTAGTTAAAATAATGAAAACATATTTTTCTATAAATTGTATATTGATAATAAATTTCATTCAAAAAACATTTAATACAAAACATTTCTCTCAGTTAAGAAGGGATTACGAACATATCACTTTTACAATAGAGAAAATAAAAACTTATCGAGGGAAATGTAGTACCAAATAAACAATAAACAAAAGTATTTGAAAGTGTTTTTTAACCGCTATCTTAGTTGCGTCACTATGTTATGCCATGTAATTACAGAAATGCATTTAAAGATAATTACCAAGACGTAACCATTGTATACCGAATGCTTAAATGACTCATCTAGGAGAGCAAAACAAAGTTTATTGATTGCTACCCGTTACAGTCACAGCGAGATAAGGAAGTCAGTTTAAATAATTACCAAAACACCGTCGTAAATTTGACACGTCCAAAGTCGATAAACACAGAGCAGTTAAAAGACGAGATAACGCGATGTATCACCACCCCGCATCATTACTGGAGGTAAACAATTCATAAATCACCGGGAATTGACACTCCTGAAATTCATAAATATATCCAGCAAAACAAGTCTTTATCAGTTTTACGACCCACAACAACCTAAGCCCCGCCTACTAGCTCCCGTGTGGACGATCTTATAAAAGCGTGAGTTTCATGTCATATATTCAATTCATTTCGTTGTTCTCCAGTGAAACAAAGAACATATAACCTCAAAGTAAGGTTAGAATGCAAGTTAGTTCAAAGCAGTATCTCATTCAGTAATTACTTATATTAGACGAAAATATTTCGGAGAACATGTCATTCTCAAAAGTGCGGTATAAAAGTCAGTCGAATTACAGTATCTTACAATAATAATGAGAGTTTCCAAACCAGTGTAGTGAACTTCAGAAAACATAAAAATTCAGCCATTTCAACTCAAGTATTGAAGCTCTTAGTAAAAACACGAGTGAACAGTATAGCTTTCCACAAATTGTCTATATTCGTCAAGCTTCCAAAACAGAGATAATACCACGGGGTTCAGCAATTTCAATGGTTCACGATCACTTAGAAAAACCATAGCCGTATTAAGCGAATAATACTATACCGGGCGAATTAATTAGAATAACCGATTGACGAGTCAGAAAACGAATAATAATAACTTCCAATCTAATTGCCGTTTAAAACTACTCCAGTGAATAAGTGTTAAACAGGGTGAGTCTCATGTTTGTTTTTCTGTATTTATGTTTATGGCAAAACTCAACCTTTCCAAATGTGTATGTGACTATAAATTATCTCAATAATTTCAAGATTACAAAGATCTCAAAAAGAGAATTATGGTTAGCTGTTTGTAGCAATTGATTTCAAGATTGTTCTTCTAGTAAAATTAGTTCTATTGTGTAGCCAACTGCAGAATTATCTGCCAATACGCTACATTCGCTTTCATTGTACGAATATTGTTGCCTATCATACGTCCATAGACGATTGATAGAATTGTGTCAATTTTTATTAAATATATATATACATTCTTAACTTTTATGAGTGCATTATTATTTTATTAAATCATTGTTTGGTTCGAATCTTTCTGAACGGTAGTATTTCCTGAATAAACAGCCCATGTTCCGGTATTTAAGAGAAATGAACTCAGATCTGAGCCGCTCCAGACCTAGTTTCAGTATCGACCCTCTTCAGACAGTCGATTGCTCTTAATACTGTTTTTCCAACCTAACGAATAATGTCTGGTATTACCGGTGTGGTGGGTTAGTTCACAACACCCCGTAGTCAGGGCAAAACAACTAAACCCTCAGAATTTTGTGAAAACTTGTACAAGTTAAGAAAATGGGGGCCTTATAGTGGGATCTGAAACAACTCTTGGGAGATTTTTTTTACTAACATCGGCAGAGGGGTTTGAACATACGTCGAGTGGGACATAATGCCACCCACTGACCCCATAATTCACAAGAAACACATAGTTTTCAAATAAGTTATGATAAACCAATCTAATACACTTGAATAAATATATACTGAGCAATAAAGGAAAATCGTAGAACTATTTTAATACTTGATTTCTACTTCTGTGCTCTTGTATAGAACGAAAAAATTGTTCTTCAGTATAACTTTCTCAAGATTCTTTCATACACTGATATAGTTGTACATCACACCTAGAAAAAGAATTATAATTCATAGTTTTTTTTATTTGATCATTTTTCATGGAAAGTTAAAAAATGGTGAATATAAAGGTAATATATATTCTCTCCCAAAAAAGTCAGCCCAAATCGATTTTTGATTTAAGAACTATTCATGAAAACGGTTTCCAAACCCTTGCAAGTATATAAATGGTGATAATGTTTTAACCCTGGCTATCTTAAATATATTCATTGCTGGACTGTTATAGAACTAGTCCCATTACAGTCCATAAAGGCCGACGGAAAGGGTACATAATAGAGATGCAGTGATTCTTGATCCCAGTGCACAAGGGGGCAGCTTTGCCCAAACTCTAGTTTACTATCCCATGATATGAACAGAAAAAATGTGCTTTATCTACTTCACCACTCAGGGGCCCCTTTTTATCTTCTACTTACATATTTACCTTCCAAATATACATGATATATATTTCAAATTTAAGGAATACTTGCACAATCAGTCTGTCACTGGTAAAGTAGCTTGGGGAGGATCAGGTCCTTTTCATGGATTTCCATTTACACCTACTCATACAACACATTGTCAATTGGGGCAGCTTACTATGCAAGGTATGTAAATGATTCGTTAGTTCATAAATCATGTAAGTTTTAATACTACGCCATTGATCTTGGATGGTTAGAAATAATTGAATTTATTAGTTTCGAAATTGGCTCCAAGGTTAGCCATACAATTACAATAAAATAAAGCAGAAAACAATTAAACAAACTTAATGATAATTTAATTGAACAATTTAAATTTTTGTAACTGTTCACAATGAAATACTTTGTTACCATCGTAATTGACCTTATTGATAAAAATCTAATATAATAGTTAATACTAATTTCAATGCAATAGGTGTTTTTTTTATTCTTTATTCTCAGGTATAACGCAACTCTTGAAGCTGGGCTATCTACTCAAGAAGAGTTATTCTGATGTCTGGCCCAAACTTAGTATTTTGAATCCTAATGAAATTGTTATCTACAGTACCCGTTATAGGCGCACATTTCAGTCAGTTTTAGCCATGTTATTTGGATTCATTCCTCATGCTACTCTGGATAAAATTAATATTCATGAGAGCCAGAGCATGAGTTTTTGTTTCAAAGATTGTGGATGTCCTGTCACAGAAAAATTATGGAGGTAAGGTTGAGTGCTAAGTAGTAGTAAGTAATAACATTAAAAATATTTATATCAGGATGCAAGAAGATCATGACTTCAAGAGTTCTATTTTTACTAAATATTTGTTCAATGTTTAATAGTGGAATGAAAGTTATGTCAGAAAGTCGAGTTTTGTGAATAACAATGTATTCAAATTTGACCCTTGATTTGACGTTTATTTGTAGAATTCGGAAACGGCTATTTCGAAAAGTGAAATTAGGGTATATAAAGACAATTAATTATGTGAACATAATAGTTGGTAAATAGGCCCATATAATATGTTGTTACGAATCTGGGGTTCGAGGCTATTAAAATACTGAATTAATTATCCATTTATTTACACTCCACATACACAAAACAATAATGAATTCTCACAACTAAATAAAGCATTCTAAATTCACTGTCCGAAATATACAGCGCACTGAATTTCTTTCTAATCTGAATAAATCACCTTGAATGAACTTCTCTTTGAATCAAAACTGTCAGCGTCAGCAATGCGCTATTCCGTATATAGGTTATCAGCATCCAGAAAATTTCTAACGGTAGTTTTCTTGGCATGTCTCAAAATCGCTCGATTCTTGGAAAGCTCGCGATGTTTTCTGTTTGTTTTGGAAATTCCATCGTGACGAATATGGCTTCAAGTCCAAATTATTTCAGAAAATTTAGATCTTTCACTGATAATGTATCTCTTTGCCATTCAGCACACACTTGAGGAATGACCTTCCTGAGAAATCTTTTCTTTTTAGCAATATTTGATAGAACTTTGTTCAGTGAAAAGCTTTTGTATCCACTGTTTTGCCGTTTGTTGTAGCAAAAACTCATTACATTCGTTATTGCAATTTCTTCAATTCCAATATGACAACTATCTCTTCTACTCTACCGAAATCAATGAGATTATTTCTATGATCCAGAGTAATGTTGTCGATGAACTGACCTCCTGCAGGGCTGATGGGCATATACATAATGTTTGGTTCTTTTGTTATATTATAGCCGGGCGAAATATCAACATTTAATGAAAAAGTAATGATTCTCTTCATCATTTATGTATGACCCTGAAATAATACATTCCAGCCGAATGAATCTCACAGGTACAATATTCAAAGGTGATGTAGATTCATGTATATGATTAGCACTCGAATGTTTCTTTCATGAATACTAACAGGGGCGCTATTAAGTTTTTATGAGTTAATTCCACCAAATACTTTGATTGCATCATATATTTAATTGTATTGATATTTGCTAGAAGGCTGAATAATTCATGCAACATGAAATTCAAGTTCTCGTTGAATAACAGCATTTATTTTTTCTGTCTCATGTGCACCACTTGGTATTTTTATATCATATTGTAACGTAAATAAACTTAACTTGGTTTTAATAATTTATTTCACACTTAAATCTACAACTTAATTTATATTACGCCACTGTATAGCTCGATCGTATGGGCTCGTTCAGACTGTCCGTGCCATCTTGAGGGCTACCTATTTATCTCCGTCACAGAATTCCCGATCTTTCGAATTCCGGCAGTTGGCGACCAGCATGTTCCAATCGTTTCCAATATCGACCGTTGCTCTCCACGGCAGAGCGACTGGACTGTTCTCGAACATCTCCGGGGATGACCTCATCGCTGTCGACGGCAACGCGCGAGGCGACAGGTCCGGCCTAGGTTCGTTACATTGCCCCCTTCTTAAAGACATTTCGTCCCGAAATTTCATCCTTGGAGTGTGACGATATCTGCATGACTCCCCATATCTGCACCGTGAAGTTCGATGGAAGTAACACTCCACGGTCTTCATGATCGGTCGTGGAAGAGGGTTACAGCAAACCAAAATCTTGACGCCGCTGGATCGGAATATCGCCTCCAGCATACTTCTTATGACTCTCCAGTCCAACCCATCAATACCACAGGACAATTTTGGAATTGCTAGATCCACCAGATTCTGGTCCACCATAGTATCTCTTAGTTTGGTGAGACTCTTCCAGACATCTTCATAGGACGGTTTATCTTGGGAATGCCTCTTGGTAACTAGGTAGTAGATGTTTCTCTGGCCTTTCTTCAACTGTAGCACCCCACCAACTTCTGGATTCTGCTCCCGCAGTGTTTGGAGTTGACCAAATTTCTTGGAGAACACTACGGCGATGCCCCTGGACATTCGAAGATCTTCTGCCACACAGTGCGCTAGTGCGTAGTCAGCAGGCACCTCGAAAAGGTCTCGTGACTCCTCTCTAGTAACCCCATGTAGAACTTTCTGCCCGTTTGAATACAAGGACATAAACTTCTCGAACGTCATATCATCCTCCGGTGGCTTGAGGGTGCGAACTTGGTCATGGTTTCCAGCGTAAGGGGCCAACCTGTTGAAATGGACGACCCTTGGTTTCCCTCGGGGTGGCTTATGGATTCGGCCTTGATGTCATAGGTCTTCTTCATTTTATCGCTGGCACTCTGGATGTTCAACCGGACTCGTTCGTGGATGTCGTCCATTCTCTGCCGAAGTTTGCTGACGTAGTCCTCTCCCGCAGTGTCTTGTCCTGGCGGTATCCCAAACTTCAGGTCACAAGGCAGTCGCAGCTCTCGGCCCATTATAATACTAGCAGGAGTTTGACCGGTTGACTCGTGTACTGCGGATCGATAGGCCATCAGGAACAAATGAAGATACTGGTCCCAGTCTCTTTGATGGTCAGAGACAACCTTGGACAAGTGGCGGTTGATCGTCCTGTTCATCCGTTCCACCATTCCATCGGACTGCGGATGTAGGGCCGTGGTTCTTGTCTTGCGGATGTTCAGCAGTAGACATATTTCTTGGAAAAGGTTGGATTCGAAATTTCTGCCTTGATCCGAGTGCAGCTCCATTGGAATACCGAATCGACATATCCACTCTTTCACCAAGACGTCGGCGACGGTGATGGCTTCCTGGTTGGGCAGGGCATAGGCTTCCGCCCACTTACTGAAGTAGTCCATTGCCACAAGGATGTATTTATTCCCGTGGTCGGATATGGGAAACGGGCCGGCGATGTCAATGGCGATTCTCTCGAACGGGCTGCCTACGTTGTACTGACGCATCGGGGCCTTGGGTCGTATTCGAGGTCCATTGCTAGCAGCGCATACAGCGCACTTTCTGCACCAGTCCTGGACGTCAGCTTGACAATTGGTCCAGTAAAACCGTTGCCTCACTTTCTGCAGGGTCTTCGTACTCCAGATGTCTCCAGCGACTCCATCATGGATTTCCGCAGCACTTCCTCTCTTCTGTTCCTGGGAACAATTATTTGGCGTCTGTCTTCCCCACCAATATCGGCCTCCAACACACGTTTCAGGATCCCATTGTCCAGAATAAGAGAGTTCCATTGTGCCCAATAGGACTTAACAGCCGGCGAGTAACCTGCGACTTCCTGCCATGATGGTCTTCGATTGCCCTTCTTCCAGCTGACAACTAAGCCAAGGTCGGGGTCTTTCTCTTGGTCTTTCTGGATCTTGCTGTCATTCCAGTTGTCATCCATTGCCGCGGTTCTACAAAGTGTTGCTTCTTTCTCTTCTGCTCGTCGGCAATGTGAGCAATCATCTGGACATGGTCTTCGCGACAAGGCATCTGCATTCTTATGGCTAGTTCCGGCTCGATGTTCGATCTCGAAATCGAATTCTTGGAGTCTCTCGATCCAACGTGCTACTTGACCCTCAGGATTTTTGAAGTGTAAGAGCCATTTGAGAGCTGCATGGTCAGTTCTCAACAGGAATCTTCTTCCATACACGTACTTGTAGAAGTGCTCCCTCCCTTTACAACAGCTAACAGCTCTCGCCTGGTGACACAGTAATTGCGCTCTGGTTTGCTAAGCGTCTTGCTGAAATAACCAATGACCTTCTCCTGTCCCTCCTGGATCTGAGATAGGACAGCTCCAAGTCCCACGTTGCTGGCGTCCGTATCCAAAATGAATTTCCCTTTGGGTAGGGGATAGCTCAGTACAGGTGCGTTGATCAAAGCTCCTTTCAGCTTCCTGAATGAGTCTTGACATTCTTCGGACCACTGGAACTTTGTTTGGCCCTCCGTGAGCCTGGTCAGTGGTTTAGCGATGTTGGCGAATCCCAGCACATATCGGCGATAGTATGTGCATAAACCAAGGAAACTTCGAAGTTGGTGAATGTCTTTTGGGATGGGCCAATCCTTAACAGCTTTGATCTTCTGGTCATCCACTGCTACTCCTTCCCCAGAGACAACGTGGCCGAGGTATCGTACTTCTTTTTGGAACAGATGGCATTTCTTAGGGCTCAGCTTCAATCCGGAGTTCCTCAGTCGCAGGAATACTTCCTCCAAGTTTTTCACGTGGTCCTCGAACGATCTGCCGACCACAATTATGTCGTCGAGATACACTAGACACGTGTTCCATGAGAGTCCCTTCAGTACTATTTCCATCAATCTTTCGAATGTGGCGGGAGCCCGAATGGCATAACGGTGAACTGCCACAATCCTGAGCCGATGGTAAAGCAGTCTTTTCTCGATCTTCCTGAGCCAGTTCTACTTGCCAGGTATCCACTCTTCAGATCAAGGGTCAGAAAATCGTGGAACCAGCCAACGTGTCTAGGGTGTCATCTATTCTCGGGAGGGTAACTGTCCTTCTTCGTGACATTATTAAGTTGGCGATAGTCTACACAAAGCGTGTCGATCCATCCTTTTTCTTCACCAGTACGACTGGAGGGACCAGGGACTGTCAGATGGTTCGATAACTCCTTCTTTCCCATATCGCTGACTATTTTGTCAGCCTCTTCCTTCTTGGCAAGAGGAAGTCTTCTTGCTGATTGCCGGATCGGTCGGGCACCCCCAGTATCAATCTTGTGCTGGACCACATTAGTTCGACCTCCTTTTCCTTGTCCGGTATCGAAGATGTCTTGGTACTTCTTAACTAAATCTCTTAGTTTGGGCTGTTGAGCTGGTTTTATATCTTTGGAAGAGATGGCAACTAATTTTTCTAGTTCTGTGGGCAAGTTGTTGGGTTGGCTAATCGTACCTCGTACACTCCGGATCACTGAGGAACTGACGAGCAGTGCCCCAATATTGTTCCTTTCTTCAAGGTCACTGGAAAATAATTGACATTCATGACCCTTACGGGCACAAATTTGTCAGCACGCAACAAGGTCTTCCCTAGTGCAATCCCTCGTCCAATTTTCTCATCATGAAGTTTGGGCTCGAACATCACCACGTTTCCTCTGCTCGTACTCCCGTCCAGGCGAGCCTCCAGAATGGTTTCAGCCCTCTCAGGTACGCTTACATCTTCAGCCAACAACACACGGATCAACCCCTCACTTCTCCCATGAAGCACCAGCTCTTCTCCGTTGACACGTAGGACGCCGTCTTTGAAATCCAATTCAAACCCTCTGGAATTCATGATGTCCATTCCGATGATTGCATCGTCTTCGATGTCCGCTACAAGTGCCTGATGTTTCACTTTAGTGCTGCCCAAAATTATTTCAATCGGTAGCTCGCCATATACGTAGCTGGCTCCCTGTTGCTGTGCGTAGCTTCCAAGTTGTCGTTCAATCCGTTCCGGTGTTCTGGCAAAGGAAGGCCCGAGAATTGTCCTAGTCGCACCTGTATCTAGCAGCATGGTGCAAGGCTCGTTATTGATGAGACCGTCTACGAAGACACCTTTGTTCTGTCGTTGAAGGATAGCGACATATGCGTTGTTAACCGGGGCTTGCCGGACACATGCCGACGATTGCCCCTTCTCGTCGACCTTCTTTAGTTTTCCTGCATCGGAGTCGATGAATGTTGGACATTTGCTACGCACATGTCGAATTTTGCCACAATTCCGGCATCTTATCTGTCTTTTCTCAGGCAACACTTCCTTCATCACTTTCCTTATGGCAGCTTCCAAATTAGCAGGCTCCTGTGAGTCTTCCTCAATCATTCGGACTTTACTCTGGCTTTTGCAAGATTGTTTCGCTGCCTCGAATTCCAAAGCGCGTGCCAGTGCGTCTACGAGATGTGTTGGACGGGCTAGTGTCAATGCTTGTCTGGTTTCTTGGTCACGGAGTCCATCCAGGAATGCTTGAACCGCTAGTCGCTCCATTACATTTTCTGGTGTGGCTGGATATGCGAGACGAACCAAGCGTGCAATGTCAGTTTCGAATTCTTGTAAGGATTCGCCCGATTTTTGCCAGCGATTTTTCAGCTGGGAGTGGTATACGTGTTCCAAATGGGCGTGGCCATATCGTAATTCTAGATGTCTAATCAGCTGATCATAGTCCTCCTGTTCTTGGGCGGTGAGAGTTTGTAGAATATTTGTCGCTTCTCCACGTAATGCAAGTGTCAGTGCTACAGCTCTTTCCCCTGCATTCCATCCGTTTGCTTTGGCCGCTGCTTCAAACTGCCGGCGGTAATTTGCCCATGGAGTTTTTCCGTCGAACTGAGGCGGCTTCATGGAAAGCTTCCCTATTTCTGAAATGACCTTGACATCTTTTATACCCTCTTGAACTTTATCCAAGTTCAAACTCAAGTCACATTTCTTTTCGTTAACCACCTCTGTGGAGGGCGCACTATTAATTCGTTTTCCAGCTTACTGATCGTTTCCTTTATTTTGTCCATTTCTGCCTCGACCCCATCTTTGATTTTATCTACCTCCGTGTTCATTTGCTCCCTAATTTTATCTATCTCTGTCTCAACGGTTCCCATTCTTTCTTCTAGAAAATTAGCCACACCACACAATTCTTTTTTCAGGCCTTCTGTGTTTTCCAGGAACTTCTCTTCCAGGCTTCTTGAATTTTCTAGAAGCTTCTCTTCCAGATTTCTAGAATTTTCTTCAAGCTTCTCTTCCAGATTTCTAGCATTTTCTTCCAGGCTTCTTGAATTTTCTAGAAGTTCTCTTCAGATTTCTAGAATTTTCTTGAAGCTTCTCTTCCAGATTTCTAGCATTTTCTTCCAGACTTCTTGAATTTTCTAAGCTTCTCTTCCAGATTTCTAGTTTTTTTCTTGAATTTTCTAGAAGCTTCTCTTCCAGATTTCTAGCATTTTCTTCCAGACTTCTTGAATTTTCTTCAAGTTTTTCTATTATCACACCCGGGCAAAAATTTGGGGTCCTCCTTCTTGTTAGCCTTCCAAGTCTTTCCTGGAGTACTTGCTTTTTACCCGTTTTTCCGTTCCCTTTCCTCCTTCCTGTTCAATTCCCCCTTCAATCCAATTTCCTTGAACACATTTTGTCTTTGACGAGGTATCAGTCTGTTTCACACGAAAAAGTTTATCAGTTTGTTAAAAATTCACTTCGCGAATTCTTTTCCACGGGCCACCAGTCTATTGTCTGTTTCACGCGAAGAGTGTATCAGTTTATATTCCCACGCACAATTGTCCACTTCGCGAAAACCGGGCCACTGTCTATTTTCTGTTTCACGCGAACAGTGTATCAGTTTATATTCCCACGCACAATTGTCCACTTCGCGAAAACCGGGCCACTGTCTATTTTGGGCGTACAAAAAGGTCTATCAATTTATTTTTCTGACTATCCACTCCACGATCACTTGTTTATTTTCAAAATCTCACTTCCGACACCAATTGTAACGTAAATAAACTTAACTTGGTTTTACTAATTTATTTAACACTTAAATATACAACTTAATTTATATTACTAACTACGCCACTGTATAGCTCGATCGTATGGGCTCGTTCAGACTGTCCGTGCCATCTTGAGGGCTACCTATTTATCTCCGTCACAGAATTCCCGATCTTTCGAATTCCGGCAGTTGGCGACCAGCATGTTCCAATCGTTTCCAATATCGACCGTTGCTCTCCACGGCAGAGCGATTGGACTGTTCTCGAACATCTCCGGGGATGACCTCATCGCTGTCGACGGCAACGCGCGAGGCGACAGGTCCGGCCTAGGTTCGTTACAATATATAAAACTGATTTTGTTGGATTTATGCACAGGGACAGAAAAAGAGATTAAGTTATTTGTTTCCGTGATGTGGATTGTGTTGCATACATAGAGTCTCAAAAAGTCCCAATCCATTACGACTATAATATTATTATCCAATTCGTGGGTAGAAGTCTGCACTCAAGACACTGGATCCAACAGCTTGTAACTCGAACTGTCGTGACATGACAGATGGCAATCCGATGATGTCACATCTATTTATTGTTGTTCACAACACGTGTCATATAATTTTTCGTTTCCTTGGCATTGTGTGTCCGAATTCTGATTGGCACCAACATTACAATCGTCGATATTACAATAACAACAAAATATTTTTTGAGGTATGTTCCATTATTCAAATCGCTGGAATTTGATGTTCCAACACTTGCATTGTCCAAATGAATAGAATAGAATATTTATTTCGCACAAGGGACTAACTTGGTTACAAATTTGTATAGTACAAGTCAAAAGTAATGAAGTAGTTCATATGGGGACAATTTTACATTCATTTTTATACATCAGTGTAATTCGAAAAAAAACCTTATGGCAATGTTCATTATTCTTCTTGTTGTTTTGAGGATATAGACCAGGTCGAATGGATGATTGTGACGCATTTGCCTAGTGACTACAGGTAAAAAACTTGGGAGGAAAAAAGAAACCTGCCATTGTTCGGGTGAAGAATAAATTTGGTCTCATTGCATTGGAAAGCGATTAGTTAATAAAATTATAAACCCATCTCGAAAATGTTCTTATTCACATCTTCCAAGTCATATGATTCAGCCGCAGTGAACATTTGCTTTATTTTGTGTTCAAATACATTGTGCACCTTAATGTCCTATATGTTATGAGGAAGCAAGTTATGTATATGTTATGAGGAAGAGTTTTAGACATTTGTAAAAACAGCATTTTTCTAATAGTGTAGTGTAGTGTAGTGTTGGGGGTAGCAGAATTTGTTCTTATTTCTTGTGTTGTGCACGTGGTTATTGCCATATAGTATGAATAGTGATTTATTTTTGAAGGCATAAATCAGGCACTCACACATATACAGCTGTCAAAGTTAAAAGGTTCAGATTTCTGAAATATTCTCGACAGGATTCATTTACTTTTAGTCCAGCTAAGATTCTAATTGCTCTCTATTGGATTATAAAGATTTCTTGATTGTGTGAGCCAACCCAGAATATAATTCCGTAGCAAATGATGGAGTACAAATGACCGAAGTATACCGTTCGTAGGGTAGTATGATTGGCGACTTTTTTTAATTCCTTCAATGAGTAGCAGACTCTACTAAGCTTGCCACAGAGCAGTTCTACATGTTCCGTCCAATGGTTGTTCATAACAATATTTATGTTTTGAAATGTCATTATTGAACCTTTTTTTTGGGATTATAACCTTCCACAAACTTAAAACAAAATGAAATGGATTAAGGAATATATGCAAGTGTAGGAGGGCAACAAATTACTTTGCCCTGCATACACCAAATTATTTTTCACAAATGGAAAGATATTCAATTAGTCAGTAACTTGTCGTATTCTAAGTTTTGCCTATGAGAAAATATTATTGAATTAAAAGGTACTTCTCTATAGTTGGGGAACTGTAACCGTTCCTATTTAAAAAAATATTTTGAATATGATGAAAATTTCGCAGTTCTCGCTATATTTCTCGCAAAGAGTTCTGTCAAAAGGGTGATGGGATATTGATTTGTTTATTTGATGTATGGAGTGTCCGGATAATGGAGTCAGTCCATTATCGCTCTGCCAAATGCAAGATGCATCATATCAGAAGAATCACAAGATGTGCTCTGCTGTTTTCTCGTCTTGACAAAAGCGACACTCTGCGCTCTCCGCAAGTCTGATTCTTTGAAGATGCTTTCGCAGTCTACAGTGACCTGTCAGTAGCCCCGTTATAATCCTCAGATTTTTCCCAGTCCTAACAGGGCTGGTGTTCTTCTTTTCGAAGGATTTGGTATAAATGCCTTCGAGTGGACTTGTCCCACTGTTTCACACCAGTATTCGCGTTTTTTTCGCTCGGTCCAGTCTGAAAACACTTCTTTGGTTATGCTCTTTGATATTCCGAAGAAGGGCTCTGGTCCTATAAACTCCTTCATAGTGCCTTTTTTTGCCAGAAGGTCGGCTTTCTCATTTCCGTCAAAGCCTATCCAGGGACCCACAGCAGAGTTATTCTGTTGTCTCCTGCAAAAAAAAAATCGGTTACTTCAGTGTTCAATTAAATTTATAATCATGCTTCATAAACAAATATCACAAAAACACAGAATTTGACAAAGCCATCGTCTGGCCAATCTTCAATGAAGTTGCAGAAAACTCTAGTATCATAGCATTGCGTGAGATAATAAAACCGGGAAAACCTCGCGAAAATAAATTAAATTCATCTTAACTCAAGCTAGCTAAAGCTGCGTAAATATCTAACCAATAGTGAATAGAGTGGTTGTCAATCAAGGTTTGAGAGTAAGTGAATTATTCATGTATTTATGCGTGACAAATTGAAAAATTCTCATTTCTTATTTAGGCTTGTACCGTATTCGAATTCTTCTCTAGTATTGAGAATTTAAATAGTAATAAACTACACTTTGTAGTTTCCACACTCCCATAACTAAAGATGAAGAACTCATAACTAATTCAACGAGAAATAATTCATACATAATATTAGTTATTTTTCATTTGTTTGTGTATATGACTGTAACCCTTATACATTTTAATACATGTTATACTATCGTAAAGTGTATTATTTCAACTAATCTCTGAAATTATATCTGAGGTTGGAAAAGTACTGTAAAATAAAGGCTCCACGTTGAGTGAGATAGCCTTCCATACCGCTCTGAAATGGTTGTCTGGTTATTGGTCATTAGATTAATAACGTTCAGTATGGTTAAGGCTTAGCTTTTACGAGCAATCCTAACAAAGGTGTTACAGGTGTAGTGTGATTTAATTCATGATACCCTGTATTGCTTTAGCGCAATAGTGGCCATTAGTAGTAGAATTATTAGTTTTAATTTTACCATAGACCAGTGACGTAACAATAGTGTCAGGCGTGGTATACTTTAGCTTTAATTCCATAACAGGCCAGTGACTCTATCCCAAGCACTATATTCAAGTTGAAATTTGGTTCCGGGTGTATAATATTGGTAGGCTCCAAGTAAATGCAATTCAAATGCTAGTTTATTTATACGAATTCACAAATCATTGACCTTTTTTATTTGATCTGCTCTGTATGGCGGTAGACATTTAAATTTTACAGATTTTACAGATTTTATTCAGAGTAAAAGTGTACATAACATGGTATACAGAGATTTATCTTAATGTTTCTAATTGGACCACAAAACTGCACCTAAGCATATTGAATGCGTGTGTTGTGCTTGTCTGCAATCCTCCAGAAACATCGAGATTGTACAGAAATTCATTGATGGTTATAGTTTTTTTTTGATAAGTAAAAGACATTTATATACAATATATTAGGTATTAAACATATTTCATGTATCTCTCATTAATTTGATTTTATTAAGTATTGAACAGTCTCTAGATGGGAAAATCGGAAAGCAATTAATTGAAAACATCAACTAGTTCAAGCAACAGAGGCTGTACGACATAATTCATGTGTAGCAAAAGTGGGAATATGGAGGACAAGATAGCACTTGAAAAATTGTTTGATCCAAAACCACTTATTGTGCTTTCTTCTGCAGCTACTGTGAAACCACCTACATGTTCCATAAAACTAACGATAACTCGGTCCATCCCAATGAGTACTCCAATTGGAAAAACAATGTTTCAGCAGGGATACATCATTGTCAGGTATTGAGAATGAACTATCAAAGATATGAACGATGGAAGAATGGCAGCAACTACATTATTCGAAACACCATCTTCATCGTTTATGGGTTTAGCAGATTTAGAATCGTCCAGTATTGACCATGTTGAGAAATTGGGAGAACTCATAAAGGACATAAGATACAAATTACGGTATAGGAGTAGAACATTTAAAACAAAATTAATTTTGGGAAATTTAGATGTACGCTTTGGTGGCGGTAATATATTTTTTTTTATTGGACATTACAAGTACATTAATTTCCTGGCAGTTCAGATTTATATAACTTGATATTCCTCAAGAAACCTCCTGCAGCTGGTGATGCGAGAGTTCAACAAACTTATGTTATCAGTTCCTATTAGGAAATGCATTGAAAAAACTTTGGAATATGTGTTGCAAAACTTTTCTTTCCTGATATGAACAAACATCTATTTGTTTTATGTGTATACAGAACTCTTGATGGCGATTTTAAAGAATTAATTCATTACTCTATAACAATGATCTATATGTTATTTGGGTGATATCAATCTTGATTTTGTTACAGATAACTCAAGAATGAAAATCTCGGGTAACTTGTTGACTGAATTAAGCGTATAATATCATATTAATGAAGCTACAAGAATAACAAATCATTCAGCTACCGGTATAGATAATATATTTTCAAACATGTCGGCCTGAAGTACCAAGGTGAAACGAGTCTTTTTCTCAGATCATTCTTACAAGATATGTCAGTTCAATATCAGTAGATTAAAATATAATCAAAATGAATATATTTATAAAAGACAATTTAAGGAATCTAACATCCAAACTTTTCAACAATTACTTCTGAATGAAAGCTGGAATGAAATATACGTGGCATCCACATTCGAAGAAAAATTCGAGTTATTTTATGATACTTCCCTATATCATTATAATTGTGCCTTTCCAGTGACAAAATCAAAGGTAAATAAAAAAAAGAAAAATTGGTTCTCACGCGAGATGAAATATATGCATGACCAGCTATGTAAAATGAATACAATAAGAAAGCAAATAAATAATCAATTTTATACAGACAGATATAAAATGTTTATAAAACATTACCGAGATCATATCAAACAGTATAAAAAACAAAGAATGACGATTTACTTAACTCTACTAACATGATGAAAGAGTCTTGGAACGTTATCAAGGAACATACCTCTGACCAAAAAACATTTGATGAAAAAAAATATGTACTGTTCACAGAAAATCGACGATTCTATTCTCTATTTTGTTTATAATTACCATCTATTTAAATAATTCTTTCAATTTCGTTACAGTTTTTAATCACTACCGGTGGATTCATTCCTCGAGTTACATAAATTTCATTCCATTATTGCGCCAATTATCAGTTATCATCAAATCACAAAATTAAATGTTTATGTTTTTTGCACCATATAATGAGCTGTTCTTCTTATACTATCATATGTTGAAATATTGGTACTTATATATTGTTCACATTTGTATTTTGATATGAAAATGTTGACGCCCTGAACAGTGTATAACTTGCTTACCCTGATGTTGAATATATAAACGCAGAACTATCAACATTAAATTACATAATTATCACTGAATCAATTTCTCAGGATTCCACCACTCTCAGTAATTGTGACATGACTTGGACTTTTGAGTTTGAATGAGGATGTTTATCTCAACCAAATTTTCGACCAGCAGTCATTCTATACAACAATTTGATTTCTTATGATTCCTTAAGAAATCAAATTGTTGTATAGAATGACTGCTGGTCGAAAATTTGGTTTAGATAAACATCCTCATCGTAAAAATCATACTTGAGCCAATAAAGCAGGAAACTGATTTATTCCATTTGGTCACATAAAAATTGATAGACATCACTAAGGGTAATTTCAGATTAAATTGATAACCTTGCTCTACAATATCAAATATATTATACTATTGAAAAAATCAAAAATTGTTATATGATATAAGTGATTTGATTATTGTGAATTGTTCCAAAACATCATTTACAATTTCTTCTTTACTAATGATCAGGGGAAAATATAATAATATTCCAAAATAGTTTCCGCTTGTGTTTGGACAAACTTGAAGTTTGATGATGCACACTCTGTATTCAATAAAATCTTGTATCCTACCAAAAAGTTTTATTAGGATTAAATCAATTTCTATTATCAGTTGAAAAAGTTAAATTAAAGGAGCAGAACTCAGTTCTAATCATTCATTTAATCAGGAAATGCAGTCTAGCAATCAAGAAACAACAGGTATATTTGAACATATGTTAAAAGTCACAATATGTGAGCTCTTCCTCATTTAGGTTCACATTTTAATTTTTTTACATATTTCATCTTTGCCTGAAAAATCAGACCTAATTTTAGATTTCAAAGATATACTTTATAAAAGTTAACATCGAGTACTCTAAAAACAAAACATTTATAAACTTCATTAATTACTCATTCATTTTAGGAATGTCAAAAAAAGTATCTCGCATCAGCTTCGTTCCCATCCAGCTGTTGCCGCACTTGCTGATTCAACTGGAAAATCTTTGTTTTCAGACAGTGCTGATCATGCCTTGTCAGGTACAGATCCGCTTTCAGTTAGAGACGCACTTTTGAGTTTTGTATGTCATAGAGCTGGATTGCCATGTGAATCGCCAACAAATTGTATTAGGTGAGTCAAGTTTCAATTATTGTTACATTTATGAACCGAAAAGAAATAGGTATTGGGCATAGAATAGTTTTATTCGAGATTTGTTTAGTTTTCATGAAAGTGGAAGAATAAAAAACTGTCATTTATTTATGGGGAGAAGAGTTTTGTTTACAGACATTTTTATTTCGGAATAGTAATAGTGGAAGAAAAAACTGTCAATTATTGATGGAGAGAAGAGTTTCGTTTACAGACATTTTTATTTCGGAATAGTAATGAAAAATCTGTCCAGGCACCCCTCATCTAATTCAAATTACCGATTTTTTTTATCATGTTTCATACTGTTAAGACTGCCAGATCGTCTTGACTCTCAATTGTTTGCCTTTTTTTTTTCAGTAATAGGAAAATACTGAAAAATAATGGGCGATTTAAAATATTTTGATTACCTACTATTTAAGCAAACCCCCTGGCCAATTTTAGTTGATATATTAATCCTTTATTTAGTCCAAGACTAATGTGTACATGTATAAGTAAATGAAATATTACATATAGATAAGGACACTAGACATGTGGATACAAAAAAATGCAGGTACATAAAATAAATTGAAATAGATTGATCCAGCATGAGGTTCTTTAATTATGTCTTGAAAATATGTAGCGTGTTTAAAATTTTCAGTTCATCCGGGAGGTCATTAAAATTACCCAACCCTTTGAAAAAAAATCGAATTTTGTGATATTTTCATTTTAACATGTTCAGTAAATACATTATTTATAGATCGGGTATTATAATTATGGTGTTCAGAAACCATGAGTTTGTTAAGAACAGAATAAAATAATTCTCATGGCCCAGTTATGGAGTTTTTGTAAAGGGTTCGTTTCACTTTGTTGTAGTAAATATAGAATGGTGGAACAGTAGTTGAAATACAACACACTGATACTTCCTATCAGTGTGTTGTATTTAATAGTTTTTGACCATTTCGAGAGGAAACCGGAGCACCTGTATAATGATTAATTTTGATATCTGAACATTTCTACCACTTCAATTGAATTATTGTTTACTTTTATTTCACAATGATTTTATTCAAACTTCTTATATTCGTTTTTATTACCTATCATCATAAATTTAGTTTTGTTTGTATTTATATAGTTATAAAGGACCGAGCTACTCTGTGGGACTCCACGTTCAGTTAAGATTTCATCAGATAAAATATTATTCAATTTAAGTTCCTGTCTTCTGTTCTCCAGGTATTCCACCAGCTATGCCAATGCGTTTACAATTACGCCAATGCTTTCTAATTTTTTTAGCATTCTATTCCCATCCACAGTTTCTAAAGCTCTCTGAAGATCGAGAAAAACTACACCTGTCATAATAAGATTTTCATCTAAGTTTTTTCTGAAATCATTCAGAACACATTGTATGGCTGTCTCACATTGTGTGACTACTCCGAAAACCTGACTGCATCTATTTATCTGATCAATGAAGTCTACAATTGGCTCATATACATCAGCCTTTTCTAAGACTTTTTCTATAATAGGTAGCATATTGATTGGTCTCAAGTCATTAGCTTTGGTAGAGTTTTTTACTTTGGGAATTGGCATAATTGTGGATACTTTAAAATCATTGGGAATTTTACAGATTTCAAAGGATGAATTGATATGATTCAACAGAGGCTGGGCAATATTACAAAAACATTTCTTGAGAAAAAGTGTGTTCACATCATCTGGGCAGAGAGAAATAATTGTCTTTAGTTTTTCGTAGTCAATTAACTTGAAGAGGTCTTCAACATATGTTCACCATGTCTTCGCAGAAATGGAAAATCCGGGCCCATATCTTTTATTTCATTACTTATTTGTTGTTGTTGTTATAGTAATTATTCAAGGCATTCGGGATTGCATATATGTCTTTTATTGTTCAATTTCTCTTATGGTTTTATCAATTAATTTCTTTGGAACACATAATTTCAAGATTTTCCACAAATCTACTGGGTTGCCTTTATTTTCTTATATCTTATTTTCAAACCCTCATAATTTTGACAGCTATATTCCTATTTTTTTATAACTTTCCCAGTTTTCTTGAGTTCTGGTGTAACAAACTTTTTGTAACTAAGGTCTCTATTTCTTGTTGCCTCTTGAACACGCTCTGTCCACCATTCCCTATATTTGGGGCAATTTCATTGAGATTAGTAATCATTATTAAAAAAACTTTGGAAATTTCTCATCAATATCATACATTCCGAAGCCCCAATTTATTTCACCCAGTCTTTGGTTTATAAGGTCACAGTTAACATTTTTTCCCTGCTTCGAATTTGTAATAAATTTGATTCCCTAGAAAGCCCTATAAACTTTACTGCGTTAATGTTATGGTCAGTAATTTGAGGAATATTGAGGACTTCTACTTTGAGTTTACCTCCGTTTGTAAAAACTAAATCTATTAGCGTACCATTATCCCTATTGATATGAGTGCAATTCTTTACAATATTCGCTAATCCAACTATAATCCAGTTACAATATTTTTAAACTTAAGTATTTCTTGATAGCCAGTCTATATTAAAATCTCCTGTAATTATCACAGTTATAGTATTTCTAATCCCAATTGGACCGACATACAAAGTTTCGAGAAGCAATTCTCTTCCACACCACTGAACTTTTTTATGATTGTACCAGGAACGCTTTGAAAGTAAAAACACTGGTAGTATATACATTTCCCATTTGCCGGGCAGTGCATATGAACACTCCTCGTAGTGTTCTTATTTTTATTGCCGTTCCAATTGGGATTAGAATAACTATACCCTTTATCACATTCATTGTCATCAACCCATTCCTCAAGACAGTTTAAAACGTTTACACAACTACTATTGGGAGATCTATATAGTGAAACAATAAGATTTTTTTATGGATGCTAAAAAATTATTTGAATTGATTCAGGATAATTGATTCTTTAAGTGACAGCTATTCCAATATTATATTAAGCGCTAACAGATGGGCGTGTAAAAACCTCAGATCAAGTAACGTATATACACCGCCCCGGACATTGTTTGTGACAACCAATATGAGAAATTCCATATTGAACAAGGCTAACAATATACAGCGTGTCCCAAGACTTCCTCTTTTTCCTTCGGAAACTTATAGATGGGGTCAAAATATCACCAGTACTTCATATAACCTTTTTTTTCCTAAAATCATTCGTTACCAAGTTACGGGTCCTCTAAGTTATAAAATGAAAAATGTTTTTCTTTGCTAACTTTTCAAGTAAACATTGAAAATCAACCAAAGTTTGGTGATTGACTACACAAATAAATTCCTTCAATGAGGTTTCATGCATGATTCAGTTGGTTTCCTACAAGGTCAGGAACAGACTGCCCCATGGTCCAAACCCAAAACTTTGAACTGAATGAGATGTTTCTATATTTTTCAGCAAAACAAGATTTCCTGAATAAAAGTACTTGTGGGTATTCGACGACATCTAACCTGAGACGTCCACCATTATTTGAAAAGATTTATTTTCAATAACAATAAAAATAATGGATAAAATTATTCATTACAAATTTTAATAATGCAAACATTTTTACCTAACAAAACTTATAGCATTAATGTCAATCGCAATCCTCAAGAGCAAATATCTTTTCAAGTTTGCAATGGAACATGTTCCAATAGTGCATTAAAATAGTTCTGGATGAACTCCAAATAATGTTCTCCATTCAATCGATCATGTAGAAAGAATGGTCCTATAAGATAGTTTCCTATGATACCAGCCCAAATATTCACATTGAATGTCTGTTGGTGTTCAGTTTGCAATATATCTTGGGGATTTTCTTCGGATCATATGGGGCGATTGTAAGAGTTGATAACTCTTACTGTACTTTTTGTTTAGACTTTTTTTATCATATTTTTTATTACTATACCAGTTAAAATGAATTAACGTAATCATTATTATTTTGGATTTGAAATTTTTTCATTCCGGATAATGGTGAGCACTCGGGTTGGATGTCGTCAAATAAAACTTAATTTTTATCAAAAATTGTTGCTCTGATCGACTTTACACACGAGTACTTTTATTCGGAAAATTGTCCAAGACACCCTGTTTTGTTGAAAAATATTGAAATATCTCAGTCATTTTGAAGTGTGGGCCATTGGGGCAGTCCGTTCCTGACTTTGTAGCACACCAACTGACTCAAGCATTGAAGGAATTCATTTTGTTTCGTCAATCACCAAAATTTGGTTGATTTTCACTTATTCACAAAAATTATCAACGAAAAACATTTTTCACTTTGTAACTTCGAGGGTCCGTAACTTAGTAACGAAAATTTTTAAGAAAAAGTTATACAAAGTACTGGTGATATTTTGGCACCAGCTATACATTACCTAGAGGAAAAGAGGAAGTCCCGAGACACCCTGTATATCATATTGGATATATCCAACACATTTTTTTTATTTAAAATATATATATATATATATATATATATATATATATATATATATAAAATAAATATTAAGTATCTAACATTTCAGACTGGCATTAAAATACATTAAACTACATCACATGTTAAAATCAATTAAAATAAAAAAATTCATCAATATTACAAAATAAATTTACTTGTAGGAAATGTTTCATTGAATAAGTGTGTAGTTTGATTTCTGATGCCCTCAGGTAGTTTATTATAGACTCTTATTCCAGTTGAGAGTGGTCCCTTTGATGTTGACTGGAGGTTGTCATTATTAGGGAAATGGACTGGTTATTTCGGGTTTGATGCGTATGTATATATCCATATGCCTGGGAAGGATATTTCTACTATTTTGTGGATATAACAGGCAACCTCCATAATGTAAAGACAAGCCAGAGGCAAAATATTCAGTTCAGCGAATACAGGTCTATACGAGTGTCTGGATGATGTGTTATTTATAGTTCTCAAGGCCCTTTTCTGGATCATGAATAAATACTGTGCAGCTGATGAATTTCCCCATAACAAAATGCCATAGAGAGAATAAACTGGATTTCATCAAGGTAAAAGTTTCTCAGACAGTGTATATCAATAACCTTCCGCACACATCGAATCTGGTATATTTTCGTAATAATCCTATTGATTGAACTTGTTATATGCTTGTACCAACTGAGATCGTCCTGCAGAATTATTTCTAAAAATTTGGTAGTTGATTAGTTAGTGATATTTAAATCATCGAGTTAAATTAAGGGAGGATTGTTCATAAGTCTCTGTCTAGTATGAAAGATGGTCGACAATGAAGAAGTATTGTCGGACAGCTCTGAAAAAGCTGAGATTGAACACTTTATGAAGTGCTGTGAAAACAAAAAATGTGGAGTAAAAGTTTGTATAAACTGTTTCGCGATTTATCATAAAAGTTGCGCGAAGAGGAACCAACAATTGAAGATATTATCGGAACACAAAGTGATATGCTGTGAAAAAACCGACAACACACAAGATCAAAAGCAATTCAACGAGGCGAAAAAGAAATGCTGCAGCTAGAAATCAGGTATTTGAAAGAACTACTGGAAGAAACAAGAGATAAAAACAATATATTGAACATCAATAACAGTTTATTACTGGATAAAGTAGGGTTATTGGAAAAAAATTACAGAAGAAATAATCAACCTGTGGAGGATAATAAAGGTGCAAAAAACGTAAACATAAACAATTCGAACGCTAGACCAGGAACATCAAATGAAGGTAAGCCAGTTACAGAAAGCTGGAATAAAATAAACTCAACATCAATGCAGATGCCTAACTTCCAACGAAGTGATTTAGTACCTCAGGAGAAGATGGCGCACCTAAAACAAATACCACAAATGGCAACTTATGGACAAATTGCCGCCAAAACAATTGTAAACAATCCAAACAGCGGTCTGATAACCTATGATAATTCAAACAACAAAGACAATTTCGTGGAAGTCACGTATCGAAAACAAAACAAACAAAATAGAGTATACAAAAAGAACATTGGCACAGGTCCTAGCGATGATATTTCCGAGTTCTCAGGACCAGAGCGAAAAGTATGGCTTTATTTATACAGAGTGAAGAGGGCTGCTACAGAAGAAAAGATAAAAGATTATATTACCAAAAAACCAGGTTATATAAATGGAGTGTGTGTGAAAGAAATCCCAACCACAGAAGATCGACTACGAAGATATGTAGTAACAGCACCACTATCGAAAAGGATGAGATGTACAAACCAGATTTCTGGCCAAGCGGAGTAGGTATTAGAAGATTCGACTTCACAAAGCACAAAGACTTTCTGAACCAACTAGGTGGAGATTTTTTATAGAAAATGAAACACACGAGGCCCAGCAGAGCAAAGAAACACACAAAAAACACAAAACTATCAGCGTGATTCATCAAAACGTACAATCTATTGGAAATGCAGTAGATCGAATAGAAAACAGTTTACATATTCAGTCAAACTGTAAGGTATTATGCCTAACCGAACATTGGCAAACAAAAGACAGACTGGAAAATATATCTATAAACAACTTCCAACTTGCTTCTAGTTACTGCAGACCTGAAGGATATGGTGGAGCAGCGATCTATTTACACAATACAGTCAAAGGAAAACCAAGGGAAAAATTATCGAAGTGTTCAGAACAGGGAAGTTTTGAATGTGCTGTGACCGAGTGTGTGTTCGGAACAAAAACATATATCATTATTTGTATTTATCGACCTCCAAATGGAAACATACCAATTTTCTTTGAAAAAATGGAACAACTTTTAATAAGAAGTTTCGAAGAGAATACTAATATAATTTTAGTCGGCGATATGAACATAGAAATGAGGGATGAAAATAACTTGAAAACCGAATTTATATCGTTGATGAACTCATTTAATTTGATTCAAACTATCCATGAATACACAAGAGTAACGGCACACTCGAAAACATGTATTGATAATATATTCACAAATCTAGAAACATGGAACACAGAAGTATTAGAACTGCATATCTCAGACCATCAAGCTCAAAAAATTACCTTTGAAATTGAAGTATATTGTAAAGTTATACCTAAATATTGTAGATTTTTTTAGCAAGACAGCTAAAGATAACTTTATGCTGAGGCTTAACGAACAAGATTGGAAAATGGTTTTTGATGTACAAAATAACGTTGATAAACAATGGGATACATTCATGTCAATTTTTCATGGCATTTTCTGTGAATGCTTTCCATTAAAGCTGGTACAAAATAAAAAACATAAACACTTTCCACAAAATCAAGAAGTAACAGACTGTAAAAAGCGTTTGGATATATTTTGTCACTCAGTAAACAGAATCCTATGTTTCGTGATCAATATAAAAACTGCAAAAAAGAATACGATGAACTTCTCAGACAACTCAAGTCCCAGCACTATACAGAAAGGGTAAATAAATCTGATAATAAGAATAAAACCATGTGGGCCATCTGTAATGAAATAAACGGAAAAAATTCAAAAAGGAATGAATGTCAAATTGATGGAGAACCTGAAACTATAGCTAATGAATTTAATATATATTTTAATGAAATAGTTTCAGAAATGCTTGAAAACCTGGAAAACGTCCCATTTGATGTGAGTTTGCTGGTGAGAAATGACAGGTCAATGCTTCTCAGACCGACAACACCTGAAGAGATCATTGAACTCGCCAGATCTCTCAGGAACAAACACAGCAGTGGAGATGACGAGATCCCATTGAGTATTGTTAAGTTGGGTGTCAGAAATTTGTGAAATTCTCTCATTTCTCATCAACAGCTCATTCAGACAAGGTGTATTTCCCAAAAAATTGAAACAAGCTCTTATTAAACCTCTCCTCAAAAGAGGGGATCCTCAGCTAATAGAAAACTACAGGCCCATCAATCTGCTACCAGGCTTCTCAAAATTATTTGAGTTAGCGATGTGCTCTAGACTGACTTACTTTTTGAATGTTACAAATTTCTTTACAAATACCCAGCATGCATATTTGAAGGGTAGGTCGACCCAAACCGCCATTTTCCAGTTCACCAAAAGTATTTTAGATTTAATTGAGAATAACAACCTAGCACTAGCCATTTTCCTAGATTTATCGAAGGCATATGACTCGTTGAATCAAGAGTATCTGTTGGAAAAACTTGAAACTTATGGAATCCGAGGAAAGCACACAACTGGTTTCGATCGTACCTATCTTCAAGAGCACAAAGGGTAACAATCACAAAGGGTGGGGTTTCAAAATATCAGATTTATTGATTAACACAACAGGAATTGCACAGGGGAGTGTAATAGGGCCGATTTTATTCATAATTTACTTGAATGATTTATGCACCATTGCCCAGAACGTAGAGGAAACTGTAGTAAATTACGCAGATGACACAAATTTAATAATTGGTGCTGAAGAAAGCGATGACCTTATAAGCCAGGGAGATGTTTTTTTCTCAAGAGCGAAGAATTGGTTCGATAAAAATAAATTACTGTTGAATGCAAATAAAACAAATTTGATGATTTTTAGTACCGACAGGTGTAGAAAAGAGAAACCGTTGAGTATAAGGGCAGGGCGATGAAACAAAAATCAATGAATACACAAAATTTTTAGGAGTATATATAGATAATTTCCTGAAATGGAATAGGCAGACCGATTCCGTTTATCAAAAACTGAACAAGGTCATTTATGCAATCAGAATGACATCAAAATACATGAATGAAAAAACTGTAAAAATTCTGTACCATGCAAATTTTGAGTCAGTGTTGAGATACGGAATTATGTTCTGGGGAACAGAACCTAATCTACAAAAAATATTCATTGCACAAAAAAGAGTTTTGAGAACTATCTATAAAATGCCCTTCAGACAATCCTGTAGAGGTTTATTCAAAGAAAACAAATTTTAACAGTCTCTGCACTATATTTATTCGAATGTCTAACATTTTTACATAAGCACAAGGAGGTTTTCACAGAAAATTACATGAATCCCAACTATAATACACGAACACTTAATATTAACTTCCCTATACACAGACTAACACTCACAGAAAAAAATCCCTCATATATGTGCATCAGAATATTTAATAAATTACCGAACAGTCTTAAGTCTATCACGACACATAGTATCTTCAAGAATAAAGTGAAACAACTTCTGTTGAATCTGGAACCATATGATTTGAAAGAATATTTTGAAACAAATCACTAAAATTATTGTTTTTTATTAGACGTCTTTTCTTTCAATGTTTGTATGTACCATACATATGTATATATTGTGTTGTATATAGAAATGTTTACATGAAATAAAGAATATTATTATTATTATTATTATTATAAAGACCAGGTATTCAGTTTTTTCGTTGTTGAGAAATAATTGGTTTGCCGAAAACCATTTCCCCAATTTAGCAAGAAGATGGTTGCATGCTAATTCATTTGATTGACTACTATCTTGGGAAACAAATAAAGATGAGTCATCAGCATATAGGGTAATGTTATATCCAGGTAGGAATTTATTTATATCAGCAATAAATAAGTAGAAAAGTATTGGTGCGAGTACACTACCTTGTGGTACCCCCAATTCCAGTAGGGAGGTGTCTGAGCAGTGTTTGGTAACATACCCATCAGCTTCTTCGGATCATATTCAAACCAATCAGCTGCAGTTTCTCTCAAACCGCAAAGCCATAGTTTTCGCAACAGTGCATTGTGAAGGAACGCAATCAAATGCTCGGCTCAGGCCGCAAAAAATGCCTACTGGGGATCTTCTTTTATCGATTTCTGACAAAACATTGTTGAAAAAGTCAACCATTGCGGTTGTGGTGGATTTTCCCTTGCGGAACCCATGTTGTTTGTCAGGTATTAGTTTATATTTATCGATAAAAGGAATGAGTTTGTCAAGCATGCAATACTCAGTCACCTTTGCAATTGGGGAGCAGACTGGTCTATAGTTCTTGATGCAGGTCTCTCTTTCTTTTTATATACCGGGGTGATCTTTGCTGACTTCAAGCAATTTGGAAAAACACCTGTTGTGAAAGAGTGATTCATTAAGTGGGTCAAGATACTAGCTAGTTCTTCACCGGATTCTCTAATTGAAGCTGAGGGGGTTTATATCTGGGCCTGTCGACATTTTATTTTTCAGCTTAGACACAATTCTTTGCATTTCACCCTTTCAAAAAGGAATCAAGACGATGGAGTTCATATTGCTTTTACCTGAAAAGTCGAAATTCTCTGACTGTTTTATAGGTTGAAGGTATCAGCTAGGATTTTTGGGTTTGTAATTTCATGATTATTATTCAGAATTTTCATATAGGGGTTGTTTGATGTTTTATTTCTGAGTTTATTTATGATTTAGAAGTTTTATTTTTATTTTCAGATTCCTCAATTGGTCCACTGAAGAATTTTTTGGTCATATCGACTAGGTAAATGCATGTGTTCTGCTCTCATTATTTTGTAGTGATTTTTAAGTTCTTCATGTTGCCTTTGCAGAATGATGAAATTCCTCAGGTTACCACTAGAAGTTTTAATGTCGGGTGATACCCACGATTTCTTGTTAGTTTTATTTATCTTATTTGATCTATTTGACAATGGGAAACATCCATCATATATTTCACGGAGATTGATAAAGAATTGATTAAATTTATCATTACAGTCATGCAAAGCATAAACATTACTCCACTTTTCAGTTTTTGAAAAGAGTTTTTTATTGGTAGAATTAAAATGACGTTTCTGCATTATCAAAGTATTATTAATAGGATTAGTGTGATATACACTTGCTGAGTTAGCTATAACAGTTATGGATTTGTGTTCCGAGATCGGATCAACTATGGACGTAACTACTTTGTTATCTACATTTATGAAGACATTAACTATTCTCGTACTACTAGTTGAAGTCACTCTTATATTTTCAAACACAGTGTCATGCAACCCATTAAGTTAAGGTTCTCATTTACTTCAAAAGTAGGAATGTTAAAATTTACATTGATCCAAAGAAGTCCATCCATGGTGAATATTGAATTTAACGCGGCCTCTAGCCTGTCTATAAACGTTTGGAAATTTCCTGTTGGAGCTCTATAAATACATATGATATGGAGTTTATGGTTGAAGCTCCATTTTGTACCACAAATCTCAAGGTCCTGTTTGATACATAATTTCTCTAAATTCACTGGTTCAACATTCAGATCCTTCCTAGCCCATTTAGCACCCTATCAGAGTCTTTCTACTATAATGACTAATGAAGTCATACTTGTTATCAAAATATTATACACTTCATTTTCTTTAGCCCATGTTTCAGCAAGATCAACAAAATATATATTTGAACCACTCAATTCTACAACAAGTTATTCTTATTATTAACACGGATATTCAGATAGTATATGAAATTTATAAAATTATCACTATTATTTGTGTATGCGTTTTGGGATGTGGCCTTGGGATTTTTATTGGCTACAATATTCGATACATTTGGGATAGATTGAACTTTTTCATTTGTTGGTTTTTCTAATCTGTCTTTTCTTGATTTAAAAAAGAGTTTGGTAGATTTCCATCTTCATCTTTACTTCTTGTCTGATGTTTTTCATAGTGCTTATTGAAATCAAACCTTCTGTAATTAACACCTCTAGGCCATAATGTCGGTTTATTGAATTTGAAGTCCCCGGCAATAATAAAATATCAATACTATACAATTGGGATATAATACTGGTAACTTACTTGTAAGATTATATTTTTGAACATAACTTTGTAATTGTTTTTTTTGCACACCTCACATTGCTTCACCATTATGTAAATACGAAAATACACTATCAGTAAACAGAAATAAACTCAGTCAGTCACCGAAAAACAAGATCTAAACATAATTAAACTTTCCTTTGATGTTTTATTCAAATACTGCAGTGTTGGAGGACTAACCAAAGAGAATTTAGTACATAAGCTCCCAAAAAACTGAAATAACAAATAAGGATATTCCAATTCCTCTTGATCATAACTCTCAATATAAAAATGTTGAAGTTTCCATCGACATAAATTTAATGACCATAAAACAAAATCAAGCATGATAATTATAATTTTCTGAAATGACATTACAAAATTGAGTTCACATCATTATAAATAGATGTTATCTTCCAGCACGTTACTTGATCGAATGAACAAACAAATTACCCTTTATTGTACAGAAATGTCATTACTCTAGTTACGCTTAAAATGTCAAAGCAGATGAATACATTAGAATTTTTAAATCATACTGTACATACATTTTACACATAAACATACAGCAAAACTGCATCAACAACTAAAGGAAGCTTAACATGATTCCTAGAAACTTCAGACTTCAAAAAATCAAGAGAGGCCATTGTTCTCCTTTCTGTTTTCTCACTTGAATTTTAATATAATCTCGCATCTTCGAAGGCATTGAGATACATTCTATAACCAGTGAATGTTTGTCATAACATACCAAAGATATACGTCCCCCCTATAAGATAGACATAATAGAATAATGTTTTTTTCACTTTTCTCACTTCTGCTGTTTTGCTTGTACAAGATTAAATGATTCTATTAAATAGGCTTAACCATAGATAATTGTAAGTCTTTTGCTGGATTGCGTCAAAGATAACTGGGCAAGCCCATCACTATCACACATTATTATTATTGGTTTTACCAATTATTATTATCAATTATGCAAATCAGTGAAAAGGGTATAACAATATTTACTGCTCAGTCATTATACATATATCCTATCTGTATAATTTATTATAAATCTGAAAGTTTACTACTGACAATTGAAGGGATCTCACTATTAGCCTCCAAACGACTCATATTTCTTCCGCCAGTCTTTTTCAATGAGGCTGAAGGGCGCTGTGTCCTCCAGTTTTGGAGAAAATTTTGGGATTTTTACATTCCAAATTCGGTGGGCCCAGCGCCCTTCCGCCCCATTGAAAATACTGGTGGACGAAATTTATATTGTTCAAAGGCAAATGGTAATATTACTCCAACTGTCAGTAGTTAACTCTCAGATTTTTTCGGGCCCGTTCTATTGGCATATTTTGAACGTTGTAGCAAGTAAACGCCAAGTTTTAGACGACTGCAATGGTCAAGTGTCGCTTTATTTTATTGTAAACTTTTTTTTTTACCCTCAGTCGTGAACTTTCAATATTTTCCACCTTCTTCTTTATAACAGTTCAGCGTCCCTCCTACCATCACTTCGCCTCAGAAAAAATTTAGTAAGGCGGGCATGTCTGTAGCATTGTCGACATCAATAACACAAGTTCCCATTTCCATTGTGCGTAAACTTATGATACGTTTTTGAAGTGACACGGGCTCTTAGTCTATAATGAATCTTTGTAATAATTGGCACGTGATGTGACCAAATATAAAAATACCATAAAACCGGAAGTAAAGTTTGTATTTCGGGTAAAATAAAAATAATGCTTCTTGTTCTTATCAATGTTTCTAGCTTTTTTAAACAGTTGAAAGATTCGGATGAAAGTTTTCTTCAGATGGTAAATTATAAAATATATCCCTTTTTTTCAGAAGACAGAATGTTGTTGGAATTTTTGCCTATACTGATTGGGTAAATTATCAAAAATGGCGCAACCTGTCATGGAAACGTTATTGCTTATTAAAATCTTATGGTTTAATGAGACATATTGTCCAACAGATGTTACATATGGTATATCCTGATAAATTAAATATATTTACTTTTGCCCTAATGTCATTTTCTTTTTGTAGGTGTCGAACAGTGGTCCATATCTCGTGATATATTCCGGGCATGATCACACATTAGAACAGTTAACATCAGCCTTGGGCTTGCAAAATGATCCATTTTTATTGAGGTACTCAGCACGCATAGTGTTTGAAGTCTATCAGGAAGAAGAAGAGTTCAATGATGCTAAAGGAATCTACTTCAGATTGCTCTCCAATGGCAAAGATATCACCAGACAAATTGGTTTTTGTAAAAATTTTGTGAATGTAAATAATAAAATTAATCTCTGTAAAATCGAAGATATTGTCAGGTTTTTACATGATGACTACTTTGTGTCGCTAAATGTTACCAACTTCAAAGATGCCTGTATACATTAATATTTGGTAATGTTAACCTGGTATTACCACAAATATAAAAATCTGAGACTGTAGAAGTTTCATTTTTCAATCTTTTATGAGAATAATTACTCTTTGGGAACTTTTCTGTACTTTTGGCGATTGCATTGTGCCGGATTTATCTCTTTAGTTTTTTGTAAACCTCAACAAAACCATTAAGGTGGGATTTGTTCATCTTGCATTATTCATCCATATTTTAATTATTGTGCTTCTCTGCTGTTTTCATTTAATCACACTCTCTCAGTTACAAACACTTGGAATATGTTTGCCATTTGAATACAGTGGATGTCAGATTTCAAAAGGCTGTATTTTTATCAATGGTTTTCCATTTTGATACTATTAAGAGTTTTCCACAATTATAATATCAGGTACACAGACTTTGACATTAACAGCTAAACAAGTATATAATATAGATTCTAGTCTAGTCTTATTCACAGTTTAGGAGTGTTTGAAACATATCCTTATTTTGAATAAAAATATATAGGCTATGGCATCACTTGAGGCGTAACAAAACAATATTTTATGGGAATGCGAAATGTTCAAAATCCTAGTGGACCATAAAGATTGATTACATACTGAAGCACAGGTAAAGAATAATGGCATTTTCAAAGATAAGGTTCAACGACTTATAAGAAAATGAATATGTTGAAGGAAGTGGTATTTATTAATAACCAGAATCTATTTATAATTTGTTTTAGGGGTTTTTGGGGTCGAGGGTTATGCATTCATTGAACTTATTTATTTAGTGTCCTAATCTATTGAGAATTGGTATCTAGAGCTTTTGAGTTTCAAAAAAGTTTCTGTTCAGAATGAAGTATTTTATTAACTGTTTCTTTACTTTTATTTCAGAAACTTGACATAACTATCAAAATTAACAACTGACTACTATCTAATCTAATTGAAAATGCATGTTTCAATTATTTCGAGATGTATCTTGATTAGAGTGGAACATCTTCCCCCATTATGAAACTTGTTTGTATATTATTGCCCATCTTCACTTCACCAACTGTACTTTGGAAATATATTTTACCAATTTCCAGGAATGTCATAGTAAGTTTTCATTCACAACTATGACAATATTTCCCAGTTTCATTGATTAGTTATTATCAGTCCATTTATTTCTTCGAGACAGTGTTGGAAGACATAGCTTTATCCATTTCCAGAAACTGTCCATCACACACAATTACAGGACATGTTCCCAGACAGGGACTTCATCTTGACATCTGTGAGTTCCATCATTCCTTTCTCAAATGCTATGTCAAAATCACCCAGTTATTCCTATTTGGTGATTGTTTCTCTTATAGTCTGTTAATATACAAGTAATAATTGACATTTTAAATCATTGATTGCATATCAAATGTAATTCACATAAGAAGTTTTGATAATTATTCACCTAAACATGAAAAGCCAACTTATAATTGACCAAGCGACCACTGTAAAATATTTAACAATTTACGAAAATATAAAAAAACAATAGGGTTCAACTAATTCTTTGTTGAATATAGAAGGGTATGGTCCTGTTCTGTCGAAGATGCCTCGTCATTGAGGATTCTACGTTTGAAGATAAAAGGACTAATCTTATTTCTTCACTTCGTTTTTCGGGTCTGACAGAAAAGGTGAAGACGTGTCAGAAGAAGAGGATTAGTTTCCGCCTGACAACAGCGAAGGGCAATTTTAGGGGAAGAAAGAAGATTTCCACACCTTTACACGTTTAACGGAATTTTTCATCCTGCACAATTTGGTATACGAGGGACATCAGAGAGTTCTTCAAAGATATTCTTCGCATCTTATCATCTAGGAATTTCCAGATCGGCGATTTTGATATACAAGGGACATCAGAGAATTCTTCAAAGATATTCTTCGCATCTTATCATCTAGGAATTTCCAGATCGGCGATTTTCTACAAGTCCTGAGAAGCTACTCCAGGGAAATAGCTGAAGCAAGAAGACATCTAGATCTTTCCTTCTTCGCTCTCTATCAGGTATCAAGTCAATAAAAGGGGCCCACGAATCTAGAGATTAATTTGTCCCGGGGCAGGTTAGTACTACGAGTCTATATTTATTGGGATTAAACATTCTTGCCTGTCAAGACATCATTAGGGATTCCTCGAGAATACCCCACCAAAGTGCACCAAAGGTTACCTTCCTGCATTTTGTTTTGGGATAACGAGTTAAAGTTAAATATTCCTAGTTAGGCGCGATTCACTACGCTCGTTATCCACCCTAGTTTATGAAAAAAACCGTGATCCTACCTCCAGTCCTCCCAGGCTGGTCTTGCGGCATTTTTTTTTTAAGTAGTCATAGGAATAACATTGCACATCGTTATTCCTCGCGAAACCCAAAATTCATGTCTGAAATTCAACACCTCTGTTAGGCGACGAAAAAACCAATTTTTCTAATATAAATTTCACTGGCATTCGGTATTTGCGGCTATGGAAGAATCCACGAAAGAAATCGATGAGTTTCAAACACGGCTTTCAATTATTTGAATTCCAGTAGGCACGACTAGCCAGAGTTGCTTGCCTACAGACAAACAGACAGAATTCGCAGCGAATCTGTCTAATAAATTGTTAGATTTTGCAGGCTTTCCAAAGGCAGTTTCCTTGGTAGATGAGCCCGTCTACAATTCAATTAGGTCCGAGGAGCGTTGCTACAGACATAAATCGCAAATTTGTTCGGCTCTTTTTGAAAACAATAATGGCTCAGAAAGCCATTCAACTCGAGTCTTGATACTAAAATTAGATTCAGATAGGAATTTAAATACTCCGCGAAAATATGAAAGTATGTTTTCTGGAAATGAATTGTATATAAACGAAATGGGATCGCGAGAGGCGAGTCCACAGAAAGTGGAAATTCGGGAAAATCTCCCTTCGAGATTTCCCAAAAATTTGTCAGAAAAACCCTTTTTGGGATTTTTCAATGATTTAGAAACTGAAAAACCCACTTTGGGATTTTTCCAAAATTTAAAGAAAAAAGTTATTTCGGAACTATACTCTGTTGGCGAGCTGACCGACAGGGCTAGCAAATTGAAACAGGATTTGACACAAATATTTTTGACTCCGCGAGATTTCGGAAATAGCCCGTCGGGTAGAAATTCTCAAAAAGAGATTGTCGTTCACGAAAAAAATAGGTTTCAGGCGGCATCTCGCACATCTGGCGAGATTACGGGGAGACAAGATGAGTTTTCAATGAACCTCCGCAAACTCAAATTTTTCCAAATTGGGGCAAAATTTTTCTGTTGACCAAGAGGCCTACGTGGAGGAACGTAGGGGTGGTGGAAAGTTTTCCCCCGACTTCCGTTCCAAAAGGAAAGCGGAAGTAGGGGAGAGACGGGCCGAGACGAATGGGGGGGATAATGGGCCTGAAATGTTTGAAAAACTTTTTGGCATAATACATGATTCTTTAGAAATCATTAAAGATAGGAGTTTTAGGCCGGGTAGTTTCCGCAGTCGCGAGGAGTCTGTCGCCGGAAACCGAAATCCCTGGAGGAAAGCGGCTGAGGGCTCGGCGCCTATTATGGAAATCACCCCACGCGAAGTTTTTCCCATAATAGGAATATCGACGCTCGTCCCAGTGAGGACGCTCGGGAGATGGCACGAGAAGCGGCCGTCCGTGAATTTTCTCAAGTTATGGGACCTCCTCGCACAGAATGGTCTTCGGAGGGGAAACATTGCGAGCGGGCTTTTGAAGAGTTCAAGTATACGCAACCCCCCCGAAACCGTATATATATATATATATATATATATATATATATAGGGTGTAATCTAACCTCTTGCACAACCGCCAGAAAAAAAAATATGAACAAACAATTTTTTTCTACCGAAACTTCTCTGTTTCGAAGCTCCCAAAATTTGGACGAATTTGATTCAACCATTGTAATTTGTATTTGCCATTCTCTAGGGACCCTCAACAATAACATGATTGAAAATAAACAGTGACAAGCAATGGTTTTATGCTCGTGAATTATTGCTTTACAGCTCTTGTTCTAGATAACCTGGAAATTTCAATCTTTTTCGTGGTGTTGTGTAAATGTCAGCTGCACACCTCGGATTCTGGGTAATTGCTTCAAAGTTTGCATGATACACAACTTTAAGTATATAAAAACTCAAATGCTTTGATAGTATTCTTAAGGCATAACACGTTTTACATAATTTACTGACTAGCTCATTTATATGTACACTCCAATTTAGATATCGGTCGATATGGATTCCTAAGAACTTGGTACTAGGTGCTAATGCTAAGTTATTGTTATTTAACTGAAAGTTACTAGGCACTGCCTGGCTTGCATGACCAGTTGTAAACATAACTACATTAGTCTTTTCTTCATTTACAACCTGTTTATTTTCGGAGAACCAGTTGTTTATCTTATTAAACATCAAGTTGGAGTTGTCTAATAGTTCAACCGTTGGTTCTTCAATCAGAATGTTCGTATCATCAGCATAGTTTACCATTTTACAGTCAGAGTATGGTGTCACTACATTGCACACATCATTTAGATATACTATGAAAAGTATTGGGCCAGTAATGCTGCCCTGAGGCACACCTATATTTATTGAATTAGTTATCATTCACAATAACACTAGTAAAAGCAGAACATAACATCATTGTAAAATACAAACTAATCCAACAGGTCAAACAACTAAAAGTTAATATGATACAATAAATATAGGTAATACACAATTCTAATAAAAAAAACAGACATTAGTCAATGATACAATTGTTAAACAACTCGATCATCAGATGAGGACAAATATTGTAAAAATAATATTGTAGGAATAAAATAAAATTATGAAAACATGTAATACTATTAGGTTTCAAGGAGAAACTCTTCAACAGAGTAGTATGCTTTTTGCAATAACATAATTTTGAGTCGCCTTTTAAAGATATTGATATTAGATGATTTAATGTCATTATTTAGCATATTATAAAGTTTAACCCCGCAGTACATGAGATGATTCTGTGATACCGTCAATCTACTATAAGGTTGATGTAGATGCGATCTAGTAAAATGATCGTGGATTTGTTCATTTTTTGGAATCGTTGAAATATTGTTTTTAATATATATCAGAGTATTGTAAATATACAAACATGGCATCGTTAAAAAACTGTAATGAATGAATAATGGCCTACAATGTTCTCTTGAAGATGCACCAGCCAAAATTCTAATTGCTTTTTTCTGAATAGCAAAGACTTCGTTAGCTTTCGCTGATAAACCCCATTGTTCAAGACCATAGGAGATAACTGATTGAATTAGACTGTGGTATAGAAGTTTGAGAACATCAAGAGAGACAGTTTGTTTCAACTGACGAATTAAATATATATATGTTTACTAAGCTTAAGTTTGACACTATCAACATGGTACTTCCAGGTAAGTTTATCATCAATCTCGACCCCTAAGAATTTAGTACAATTTATTTGATGTAAAGTTACATTATTTAATTTAACCAAATAGCTTATATCAATTGCTGTATATTTTTTTGTGACAAAGTTGAGCATTTGATATTTGGCAGTATTTAGAAGCAGGCCATTTAGTGAATACCACTCAGAAATTTGATCTGTTACTTCCTGAGCTTTTTTAATTACTTCAGACATAGTACTCGCAGATACCAAGATGTTGGTGTCATCCGCAAAAATAACAGTTAAGGAAGCTTTAGAACAGAATTTCGGGAGATCATTTATAAAAACTAAAAATAAAAGCGGTCCTAGAACGGAACCTTGAGGTACCTGACACACTTTTTTTTTCAGAATTTGTTCTCCAGCTGACCACGATCAGCCAGGTAAGATCTTACACAATTCAATGCTGAGCCACTTACACCATATAACTGCAATTTTGTACTAGTATGTCATGGTCAATGAGGTCGAATGCTTTGCTAAAATCGAAAAATAATCCAAAAGTCAGATGTTTGTTATCCAAAATTTCCAGCACATGTTTAATGAGTTGATCAATTGCTCCAACTGTAGATTTATTTCTTCTAAACATTCTGATTGGAAGACAATAATCTGAAGGATTCTAAGTAATTATATAATCTTTGGTAAAAACAATATTCTATAATCTTAGAAAACTGACTAGGTAGAGATATAGGTCTCTAAAATGCCCAATCAGAGCGAGAACCCTTATTTTTGTAAATTGGTACAATTTTAAACATTTTCAGGATATCGGGAAAACTCCCCTCAGTGAAAGTGGCGTTTACTATATCCATCAAAGGCTCAGAGATCAAATTAGCAACCATTTTAATGACATTGCCAGGAATTTCATCAATACCTGATGATTGTTTCTTGCAGACTTTTTTTATAACTTCCTCAATTTCCATTTTAGTAACAGGGTATAAATAAATACTTTGTAGAGCGAGTGATATATAATTAATATTTTTAGTATATCTATGTTAGTTACTTGTGATGACGCATTTATATTATCTTTCTGTACTGCAACTTTTTGCTTTCTATTACTAAGGTATGATTTGAACCAGTCTAAAGGCTTGCCTCGAACCCCGTATGTCATACATAAAAAAAGATTTCTTTTCGTATCACTGAAATGTCAATATTATTGAAGAAGTAAATAATCAACTGAAAATTGTATTTTCAAAAATGGAGAAACCAATAAATTTGGATCCATTTTTTGTATTTTTAATAAGTTGGCACTTTGCTAAAGCCGGACGTAAATTATATATATATATGTATATATATTATTTGGAAGGAAAACCTTACCTTCCTACAGCGATCCATAATCAGATCATTAGAGGAAAGGAATATAAACACCTCACTGAACAAATGGATACAATGCAATGCTGATGAGCAGAATCATTGTAGCTTCGCTCGGAGAGGAAACGGTCAGAATGACAGCGGAAAAAGGTTGTTCCCAAGGCGGGGTTCTATCGCCTTTGCTGTGTGGTCACTGACCATCGATAATCTGATAGTGAAGCTATATGAATCTGGAATCACGCCTCAAGGTTACGCCGATGACCTGGTCGTCACTATGAGGGGCAAACATGACGGCATAATATCCAATTGCATGCAGACAGCCCTAAATATACAATACAATATTTATTCATCCTTTAAATTTACATTTGTGGAAACGTCAGAATTACAGAGAAAGAAAAAAGCCTATATGTATACACATTAGTGACAAGTACATATAAGACAGAACAATAATTAAAAATAGACAACTTGTATACACAGGTGAGTTAATCTTCTCCTATCGTGCCTATGTTTGTGTAGAACTCCTCAATACCGTATAAGCACATGTTTTTCAGGATGTTTTTCATCTTTGTTTTGAATTTTTCCTTGGGTAGGGATGATATTACGAAGGCGTAGAAGGGCCAACAACAAAATATTTTTCAAAAACATTTGGAATTGCCACTTTGAACTGACAATTGTCACTTTGAAGTGACAATTGTCACTTTGAACTGACAATTGTCACTTCGAAGTGACAATTGTCACTTGAACATCTGAATTGCCTTCAAAGTGACAATTGTCATAATTGTCATTCAAGTGACAATTGTCAGTTACGACAATGACAATTGTCACTTAAAAGTGGCAATTCCAAATGATTTTGAAAAATATTTTGTTGTTGGCCCTTCTACGCCTTCGTATGATATGACATGTGATATTGCATTATACAGGTCTATGCCTAAGACTCTTGATTTATTTATCCTTTTGCGAAAGTGTAGTAGCTTATCCTGACCTCGTGTATTATGGGAGTGGATGTCCCTATGTGAAGAGAATTTATTTATGTTGCATTTAATATACATCAGATTTTACAAGACAATCATGGAGAATAGTGACATTATTCCTAATTCCTGAAAGATGGGTCGACAGTGTTCCTCAAACTTTGCTTTCGTTATGCTGCGAACTGCAGCTTTTTGTAGAACAAAAATTCTCTGTAAATGTATGTTGGAGGCATTGCACCACCCTAAAATTCCATACGTTAATACGGAATTGAATAGCCCATAGTAGGTGGTGAGAGCTTCTTTATTCACTAAATTGGTTATTCTCCGTATTGCAAATACTACTTTGGATAGTTTGCCACACATGAAGTTAATTTGAGGTATCCACGATAGTGCGGGGTCAAATAAAATCCCAAGAAATTTTATATGAGACATTTCTGATGGACCGACATGTGAAAAGACGCATTTGTCAGTTTTATTTTCATGTAAATATAGTTCATTGGGACTGAGCCGTCCCCGAGCATGATTTAGAATTTGATTAATTATTAAGTCTATTCCCATAGATTCCTCATGCTTTAGATGAAAAGTAAAATTAGTGTCGTCTGCATACATAATTGTGGTTATTTGTGATGTGTTATCGAAGGTTTTCATGTGATTTGTGTTGTGTATTTAATTGAAAGTCTATCATAAAGACAACAGTTTTTATTTAAATAAACACACAATTACAGGACATGTTCCCAGACAGGGACTTCATCTTGACATCTATCTTGTCGACTGTTCGTATCCACACACAGAGCGTTTTTATAACAAATGTTGATTTCAAAAACACTACATTTCCCCACGTGTTATTAAAGATTCAACCTACAGGGAGGTTTTATAATTCTACCAGATCGCGTAGAAATTAGGGTTGTTTTGGATGTAGAAGTTGGAATTGAATTTTTTTCAACATCAATAGTATTTTTTTGACAACTGTTAGAATCATTTCCAACTTCTCTCACAATGGATGGTTGTACAACACAATCTGAGACATTATCAGGTACAGACATATTAGGAAGAATAGTATTTGGCTTGATACTTGAATTAGGCGCTATAGAGTTTTTTAATTTGTTTTCATTATCAACATCACTGATTTCATTTGATAAAGGAAGATTTACACCAAGATGTAAATCATCAGAATGAATGAGTTTAATATTGTCCCCAACTTTCACCAAATAAGCGCAAAAACTCAAAACTTTCATAACTATTCCTTTTTGCCATAACTTAGTTTGTTTATTTTTAACAAACACTTGATCATTAACTCTATAAAGATTTTTTTTATTTTTATCAGACATAATAATTTTACTTTTATTATGGTGGGAAGGTTTTAATAAGTCAAATCTTGTTCAAGGCTTGATTTTCAAAATGCTCTCTGCAGGTGACATTCCTGTTACGGTCGAAGGTGTATTCCGATATGTAAATAAAAAGTTCTGCAATTTACTCAGAATAACACGTTCTGAAATACTTTCCCCTTTTTGAGAAAATAATGCTTTTTCTAGACCTTTCTTAATAGTTTGTACACAACTCTCTGCTGTACAATTACTTTGCGGGTGGTAAGGAGGTGTCTTGACGGGTCTGATTCCATTTGCCTGACAAAACGATACAAATTCATTTGAATTAAAGGGAGGACCGTTATCGGAAATCAGTTCGATAGGTAAACCGAAAACAGAAAATATATCTTTCAATTTTGAAATAGTTTCTGACGCATTTGAACCATGTTTCATAAGCTTGACTTCAAGCCATTTCGATTTTTGATCAACTGCTATCAAAAAGACAAATTTATGTTTAAAGAAAAAATCTATATGAACTCTATAAAAATTATGAGGCGCAGGTGACCATGGTAATGAAGTGCTATTTGAATTTGTGAAGTTTTGACATTGCTAACAAATATCGCATAATGAAATGAATTTTTCAATATCTGCATTCATGTTAGGCCACCAACAGTATGAGCGCATGAGCATTTTGCTGCGAACAATTCCATTATGTTGTTTATGGAATAATTTCAAAACATCTTCCTGTAATGATTTTGGAATTACTACTTTATTGCCTAGCAAAATGCAATTTTGTTCTACTGAAAACTCATTTTTATGTTTAAAATATGGTTTCAGATTTTCGTCATTTATAAATTCAGGCCACCCAGATATAGTAAAATCTTTAACTTTGAGCAGCAATAAATCTTTATTTACTTCATTGGCAATATCACCAGCATTCAGAGGAATTTGTTCCACTAAATTAAAAGAATATAAAAAATCGGGAATTTCTGTCTTCTCTTTAGAAGGTAGACGTGATAAGCCATCTGCATTACTTTTTTGTACTGGATGTCATACTGATAACCTGAAAGTGTTATCGCCCATCTAGTAATCCTTGCTGCTGCCAGTGTCGGAATGCCTTTATTTTTGCCAAAAATAAATTGCAGCGGCTGATGATCCGTTATGAGTACAAATTTACGTCCATATAAATATTTATGAATTTTTTTTAACGCATAAATAATAGCTAATGCTTCTCGCTCTAAATTACTATATTTTTGTTCGGTGGTAGACAAGGTACTAGACGCAAATATTACTGGTTTTTCTAGTCCATCAATTATATGACTTAGAACACAGCCAACTCCATAACTACTTGCATCACACGTGACATAGATCGGAAGTTTTGGGTTATAAAATGTTAAAACACTATCTGATATTAGCCAATCCTTACTTGATTGAAATATTTTTTCACATTCTTCAGACCAACTTTTAGAAAAATTGACATTAGATTGACATAAATCGTATAGGGGTTTTAACTTTGTAGACAACATCGGGATAAATTTACCATAATAGTTCAATAAACCTAAATATGACCTCAATTCCGTTAATGTTTTGGGTATAGGTGCAGACTTGATGGCTTGAATTTTGTCTTTTGTCGGATGTATACCGTTAATATCGATAATATGACCTAAAAATTCGACATTATTTCTGAAAAACTTGCATTTTTGTTTTACTTTGACATTAAAGTCTTCTAATCTTTTAAAAACATCTCTCACATTTTCATAACATTCTTTTAAAGATGACCCATGAACTAAAATATCATCGAGGTAACATTTTGTATGCTTAAGACCTGCCAAAATATTATCCATTACAGTTTGGAATATTCCTGGCGCAGAACTAACACCATACGTTAACCTAGTATAAGCAAAAAGACCTGAATGAGTATTTATAACTAACAATTTCTGTGCTTGATCACTTGCTTTCAATTGTTGGTATGCATCTTTTAAATCAATTACCGTAAAATATTTATTACCACTAAGACATGCAAAAATATCTTCAGGTAGTGGTAAAGAGCAATGATCACTATCTAAAACTCGATTTAAAGTTTTTTAAAAATCAATGCAAATCCTAATATCGTTTGTATTTTTCTTTGGGACTACAACTATAGGACTAGCCCAATTACTGCAATTAATTTTTTTCAAAATACCAGACTTAACCATATTAGATAACTCCATCTCAACTTTTTCTTTCAGTGCATAAGGCATATCATATGCTCTATGAAAAACTGGTTGTGCGCCTTCTTGTAACTTCAATTCAATTTGAATTTTGTTTATACACGACTCTGGTAGCTCTGTAAAGACATTATTGAAATCATCTTTGATTTTTGATACTAAATTTGACACTACTTTACTCTCGCTTTGATTATTTGACGATTTTTTTTCTTTTGACTGACCAGCATTCACTTTTGACAGTAGACGTTCAGACACTGACTGACAAGAATTACTCGACTTTTGACAAGATTTGACATTTACATTGGACTCCTTAAAATTAATTTTTTTTCTCCAATCAAGATTTAATACATTTTGCCAATTTCTACCTAACAATGGCACAAATCTGTGGTTACTTTTCAAAATGACCAAAGGCAAATTTACTATTTCATCCTTATGTTTTAGAAAAACATCAGTTTCCCCAAGAATTGTAACACCTTGACCTGTGAGAACTCTCAAGTCATACTTGACAGAATACAATTTCAAATTTGATAGATATTTTTCAAAATCATCAATATGCATCACTGACCGACATGCACCACAATCGATTTCAAAAACAATGTTTCTATCTTCGATGTCCAACTCTACCTTCTCTGGATTGCTTAACTCTGGTTCCAACGATGACAAATTTCCCAAGACCAAGGTATCGTCCTCCTCATCTGACTGGTTTTCTTCTTCTACAGCGTTGACATTAGACATGCTTTTGCAGACACGACTGGTGTGGCCCACTCTTTTACACTTGAAGCATTGCCAACCTTTCGCAGGACACTTGTCAGGATCATGCTTCCTGGCACAACGAAAACAAGACTTTAATTCCTTTTTCTGACTTGTACTTTGACTATATGACGATTTTTTCCCAAACTTCTAATTGACTGACAACTTGTCTAAGCTTTCAGTGATACTAGACATATTACTTTCGGTACCCATAGACTTCACCTGACCCTCTGCTAGTTCCATTGATAGGGCAGTCTCGTAGGCTTTTTCGAATGTTAAATTGTCTTCTGACAATAACTTTCTTTTAATTGCATATGAACGAACTCCACAAACGAGTCTATCCCTCAAACACTCTAACAAAAACTGACCAAAGTTGCAATACTGTGAGTAGCTTTTCAACTTCGTGACAAACGTTTTTATGTCTTCATTTGGTTCCTGCACCGCATTGTAAAACCTGTATCGTTCAGCTATCACTAACCTTTTTGGGCTATAATGATCCATGAGTGACTTTTTTAGATCATCATATGACTTTGTACTTGGTAACGCAGGCGCTAGCAAGTCCTTTAAAACGCTATAGGCTTCACCTCCCATCAAAGTTAAAAGAAGCGGAACTTTTGTTTTGTCTTCGACTCCATTACATAAAAACAACTGCTCCAATCTCTCCAGATATGAAGAAATGTCTGAATCCATCGGGTTGAATTGTTCAATAGAACCAATTAGCGACATTTTGACTTGCTATTTACCACGATGAAGGAAAGTTTGACACTTGATGATGCACAAAATTCGTTGAAAAATGATCACAATTTTGGCACTTTTTCCTTTTTGGTTCGTTTCGACGCTCGTCGCCAAATTAACTGTTGTGTATTTAATTGAAAGTCTATCATAAAGACAACAGTTTTTATTTAAATAAACACACAATTACAGGACATGTTCCCAGACAGGGACTTCATCTTGACATCTATCTTGTCGATTGTTCGTATCCACACACAGAGCGTTTTTATAACAAATGTTGATTTCAAAAACACTACAATTTGGTAGATCATTTATGTAGAGAAAAAAGAGAGGTCCAAGGATGGACCCCTGTGGAACTCCCCGCTTCATAATGCGTGTATCGCTTTTTTTATTATTGACGATCAATGTTTGTGGTCTATTTGTTAAGTATGACTTTATGAGATTATTTGCAACTCCTCGTATGCCGTATGAGTTTAGTTTGTCTAGCAGAATAGAGTGGTTGACACAGTCAAAGGCCTTGGTCAAATCGGTAAATGTGGCTATGCAACAATTTTTATTTTCAAAAGCCTCCTGTATGGTGTCCATGAGGAAAACAATTGCATCTGATGTTTTCTTACCATGCCTAAATCCGAACTGAGTAGAGCTTAAAATGTCATGTTCGTCAATATGTCTTAACAACTGATCGAGGATAGCATACTCTATAATTTTAGATATGCTAGGTAGGATATGAATTTGTCTATAGCTTTCTGGGAGGGCTTCGTCACCTTTTTTATAAAGTGGAAGAACTTTTGCTGGTTTAAAAATATCTGGGAATATTCCTCGAGTCAGACAGCTGTTCACAATATCACATAACGGTTTGCACGTTGTGGGCACAATGTTTAATAAGGTACGTACTGATTTCATACATGTCCTGGGTTTTTTGTTTTTCATTTTCTTGATCAGCTGCATAACATCTGTTACATTTAAGGGCTGAAGGAAAATTGAAAAGGTACTGAATTCCGGGCTTCTTAGTGTATTTTTTGTTTTCTCTAGTTTTTTTACTATATCTGTAGAGTGGTTTGTGAAAAATTGGTTGAATTTATTCAGTATTGTATTGTATATGAATGGTAAGTCCACCCACACACCCATCTTTGAGTTCACTAGAAGCATATTGAATTTTATGGAAAAAGTTTATAGCAATAGGAATTTTTCTGGATCTGTCAAAAGCTTATGATTGTATAAATTGGACTACGTACTACCTACCTACTCAGAATTACTGTCAAATAGCGAAACACTTTATCAACAATCAAAAAGTTGGTTTGCATAGAACAAATTAGTAATAAATGAAAATAAAACAAACACAATATTGATTAGGACAAAACAGTGTAGTATAGATTCTCCAACTAACATGAACCTAAGGGGTGACAACATTGAATTTGTTAGTGCAGCCAAGTTCCTAGGTATCACAATCGATGAACACCTAGACTGGTCTAGTCACATAAAATCATTATATACTAAATAAAGCAAAGTAGCCTATGCCATAAGAGTCATCAAGAAGTACTTGAATGATCATTCAATGAAAACCATCTATCACGCAAACTTCGAATCGATTATGTGATATGGTCTGATTTTCTGGGAAAATTCAAATGTAAATGATGTGTTCATTTTACAAAAACGAGTATTAAGAATTATAAATAAAATGAACTTTAGACAGACATTCAGAGGAGTGTGCAAGTCAAACAATATATGGGTTGTACATATATGAATGCCTGAGCTTCCCATTCTGCCATAAAAAGAGTTTATGAACAACTCTGATCAAGATCCTAGAACAAGGAATCTCATTTTAAACATTACCCACTCATCGATTAAGTCTGTTTGAAATGAGTCCTCATTACACACAAGTTACCTGTCAAAATTAAGGCAATTAGTAAGAATGATCGTCTGTTTATCTGGTCCGCAGTGGTATCCTAAGATCAGACAGTGTGGGACAACTTACGTTCAATTTCGTCCTACGAATGGTCACTGGAGAGAGGCTATGCATGATGGAAAGAGTTTTTGTGGCAGACCTAGAAGACGAGTTCATTTTGGGATGGATCTAATGAGTGACTATAGATTTTGTTTCGATGGTGGGCAGAAAACCATGAAATTTGGCGAAGGAAGAATTCATTTTAACATCAGCCGAAAGATGGCGTTCTGTGAGACTGAATAGCCAAAACTCTAAGAATATCTGGTTGCTGCGTTGAAATTGTACACAATATAGATAACAGGCAACATTAACTGAAACAATCGTCACATACATTTAAGATTACTGAGATAGATTGGCAGAAAGACAATCATTGATTGAGTATGGCTCAGTCTCCAGAAGTATTATTTTTTTTTTCTTGAATAGAGTCAATTTTTCTATAGTTCTTATGTTAGCGGGTAGTTTGTTATAAAATGTTATGCAGTTGTAGAGAGCGCTTTTTTCAGTGGAAGCTAATTTATGTTGAGGATAGTTGTAGAAAGTATTCCTTGCACTGTATTTAGACTGTGGCTTTAGATACTCAACCTGAGATTTGTTTTTGAAAATTAATATTCCATAGGTTAAAATTTTACTAGTTCTGAATTTTCCCCTACAAGAATCACCAACTTTCAGTCTCCAAAGAGTCCTCAGAGATCTTTTTTGAACTGTAAAAACTGCATTTGCATCTCTGCTATTCCCATAGAAAATTATACCATACCGTATTACAGATTCTACAGTTGCGTAATATATAGTTTTGATAGTGACATAATTCGTGTAGTTTGCAATAATCTTCAAGCTGTAACATGCCGAATTCAGTTTGGTGGTCATATACATAATGTGATGGTCCCAACACAAGACGTCGTCAATTTGCATTCCCAGAAATTTCACGTTTTCTGATATGTCCAAGGTGGTTGTATTCATTTTTAATTCTGTGGGCTTTACAAATTGCGGCCTATTTGTAGTGATGAGCATTACATTTGTTTTGTTTTCATTCAGAGTCAATTTGATCATGAGAAATCAGTCAGATGCGAGGTAAGTAACGTATTTAGGTTATTTATTACTTCGGGAAAATGTTCGCCCTGAACCAAAAAATTAGTATCGTCTGCATATATATATATATATATATATAATCTCACATGCTAATGTGAGATTACATTTTTCTAAGTTGATATTTGAAATGAGATCATTTACATAAATAATAAATAGAGTTGGTACGGTTATACTTCCTTGCGGGATGCCAGTGTTGAAGGTTTTCTCATCCGATTTAATGATGCAATTAGTTTAATTAGTGATAATGACCCTTTGTTTTCGATCTAGAAGGGACGATCGGAACCAATTCAATGCACGTCCTCTAACACCATATTTCTGCAGAAGAATATTGTGGTCTACCCAATCATATGCTTTAGATAAGTCGAGAAAGACACCCTTTGCGTTCAAGTGCAATTATTATATTCTGCCGAAATTGGAAAATTGCAGTCAGCGTTGATCTGCCTCTAAGATATCCATGCTGGTAATTATTCAGTAAATTAATGTGCTCGAACCATTTCATGAGCCTGTTATTTTTTCAAAGATTTTTGCAAACGATGACAGTAAGCTTATTGGTCTGTAATTTTTAATTTTGGATTCATTTCATTTTTTGTGTAAAAATGTTGTTGATGCTACTTTAAGCTTGTCAGGGAAAATACCTAAACGTAAATAGTTGTTCACAATATAATTCAATGGTACTATAATATAGTGAATGCAATATTTGATGATTCTCATAGGAGTATCGTCATCATCACTACTGAACTTGTTTTTCAAACTATTTACAGCTTCCAATATATTATCAGTTGTGACAGGAAAGACAAAAAACGATTTATTGTGAGGTATAATGTCGCACGTGTGTGTGATGTTATGAGATTGTGAATGCAATGTAGTGGAAATATTGATCAAGAAATCTTTAACTTTGTTGGCTACTTCCATAGGAGTGCCAGGAATGGAGAATTCTTTGTTTTTGGATTTTTGTTTGCCAGTGATTTCATTGACGATATCCCATGTGGTTTTACTTTTGTTGTCAGAGTTGTCAATCTGCCGCTCATAACTTAGCGCTCTGCGACTAATGAGTAAGTTGTTATATTTTCTTTTAGAATTTTTGTATTGTTCACTGAAAGCTTCTTTAGTATTGGAGAGAACATAAAGTATATTTAGGATTCTTTTGCATTCAATGACTTCAGGATCTTTGCAGATTTTTTGTTTGACTTTTCTTGTTTTTACGGCTTTGAGCGGGAAACAGTTGTTAAAATGGAAAGAAAAGGTAGCCTGGAATAACTCCCATTGTTTATTTACATCTTTTGGATTTGTGTATCAGTTCACTCCAGTCAATATGTTCAAGACATTTTAGGAATGCGATTTCATTTTCATGACTATAACTGAGCTTTAATACTTCTTTTGTGGTTTCTAGTTCTGAGTGTATTGTCATCTTCTGTGCAGTATGATCAGATATCATTGAATGCAAAATGATAGTGTTGTAATTAAAATCAGTGTTGGTTAGGATGTTGTCTAGACAATATTTACTTGTATTGGTGATGTGAGTGGGTTCTTCAGTGGTAAGATAGATGTTATATGAATTCATCAACGAGCAAAATTCCAACTTATCTCTTGCATTTTGATCAAAGTTTATATTGAAATCACCAGCAATTATGGCGTGAGTATCTAGGAGGGCTTGCAGTTCATTGATACAATTCCTAATGGATTAAAGATTTTGATGCAAAATGCTCCAGTTTGGTGTGTTTCTAATTTTCGGTAGGTTTTGGTTAGTTGTGGACGATTATATAAAAAACTCTGGTATTGCTCTAGAAATTTCTTGTGAAGCTAAAACGTGTGATTCCAACTCCTGAAGGCCAGAAAGTTGGGTTATATAATTAATCAATTTTGTTGAAAGGTACAGTAACAAGAAACCGCTTATGCTTTGCTCTTCTGAAGGCAATTCGGTAACGCGGCATTCAACCCTGGCCTTTTTCTTATATACTGTAGGATGTCGTGTGTGGAGGTCGATCTGGACACTCTGTATAGTTCAATTCACCTGTTTTCTGCCCTGGTAAAGCTACTGTTGGAGGTCTTGTTGTTCTTCATTTGTTCCCAAGGTTTTACTTTTTCACCGTCTCCTAGAAATACGAGTGTATGGTTCATTGTGAGATTTGTCGCCTTCGTATTCCACGAATAAATTATTACTTGCACGAGATTCTGTCTGGATTATTGGGTCGATATGGCTCTTCAGCCTCTCTGTAACTTGACCTATAAGGTCTTTTGTACATTACGCCCTTCATCTATTGACCTAGGATTCTGAGACTCCTAGCGAAGCATTTCAGTTTCCTGGGAACTAAATTCCTGAGGTCTGAGGGCGTTAATGGAACCCCTTCGAGGAACTTAAGCCTTTTGCAAAACAGCACTTGGTGTTCTTCAGTTTCAGCGAAGTTTTTGCAGTAACGGCACAGTTCACTGTCTGATCTATCCATTTTTTTGAGGTGATACCTCAGAGGAAAATGTCCGGAGAGCAGTTTCAAGTGTTTCTTGTCCAACTCGAGAAGATGTTTAGCTTTTTTGGTGATGGGCTCAGAAGTCTTTTCGCTTGTCTTTGCCCTGGAACCTTATTCCAGTGGATTTTAATTTGGTCAGCTTCCCTGCGCCGAAATTCTTCCTTGATGTGGGCTTTGGAAAGAACACAGAGTGTTTACTCCTTCCTTGGCAAGGCTGTCCGCTTCTTCATTGCCTTTGATTCCCTTGTGACCTGGCACCCACATCAGAGTTACCTGATTGTTCTTAGCCAGTTGTCTTAGGCAGAGTGACAAGTATGTGACTTTAGAGTCTTTAGTACTGCTTGTCTCTGATAGGATATAAATATTTGCCTTTCAAGGCATTCTTGGGCGCAAATTTATATAGCACGAGTATCTGTTTGAAAAATTGTCGTGGCTTTGCCTAAGGATTTTTGTTGATATTGTGAACTTAAATTTAGATTACTCTGTATAGGTTATCAAGAATTTAGTGTGTTGATGTGTATGTCATAGAATAAAAGAGTGACAACTAATTTCCAAAAGTATATTCCTTTGTCTTGGGATCCCATTTTTTTTCTCTTCTCCTTTGGAATATGAGCCATGCACTTGCAGCCAAAGGTTCTGAGATGACTGATATCGGGTTTTCTTCCATTCCAAATTTCTTCAGGGGTACGTTTGGTGTAACTGGAAGGGGATCTATTGACTAAATATGCTGCTGTCGAAACTGCTTCAGCCCAATATTCTTTTGGTAAGTCGGCGCCTATCAGCATACTTCTTGCCTTCTCTACTATAGTCCGGTTCATCCTTTCGGCAAGCCCATTTTGTTCGGGATTGTAAGTTGATGTCGAATGCCTGATTTTTGTAGTAACTTCTTAAAACCATCATTAACATATTCACTGCCATTATCAGTTCGCAAAATTTTTAACTTTTTGCCAGTCTGATTCTCTACCAGAGCTTTGAAATCTTCGAAGGTATTTTTGACCTGATCCGTACTTTCCAGACAATAAACAAATACCTTTCTGGAGAAATCATCTATTAATGATAACATATACCTAGCTCCACCAATAGATTTTGTTTCCATGGGTCCACAAAGGTCTGAATGAACCAATTCCAAGATTTCTTTGGATACGGTAGAACTTGTCTTAAATGGTTCTCTATGTTGCTTTCCTTTTATACACGTTATACAGGGTTCTTCACTACATTGCTGTAAATCATAACCAATGACTAAATCTTTCTGGAGAATTCTCATACTCTTTCGATTCAAATGTCCCAAACGCTGATGCCATAATTCTCCATTGGACGAAACTTTGGTACAATATGATTTCTCGCTGGTGCGATCCAATTTGAAAATTCCATTTTCATTTGAACCTGTCGCAATTATTTCACCATCGGAACTGATTATTTGGCAACCAGTTTTAGTGAATTTAACGGAATGTCCTTGTTGAGTAATCCTGCTAACGGACAATAAATTTGCTGCAATATCTGGAACATGTAAAACATCTCTTGCCTCTATAATACCGGAATGTATGGGAATTTTAACATTTCCTGTTATTTTTTGCCGACATTTTTGTATTATTTGCCACTACTATTTGTATGTTTTTGCATTCACTGGTATCTTCTAACCATGTTTCATTTGCTGTAAGATGGGAGGAGGCACAGGAATCCAAGTACCAATCCTCTTCATTTCCTGCTTCTAATGTAGAAAAAGCATAAAACACTTTCTTTTCTTCCATTTTTCTACTATTCTTGTCTTTATTTCTACAGTTACTGGCATAATGACCAAATTTGTTACAGTTGTAACATCAATTAATCTCATGACTTGCGTTTCCCTTGTTAGTAATCTTGACATCTTGCAATAATTTTGTTTTTATTGCATCACCAGTGATTGATATGCCAGAACTTTCCAAACCCATTATCATTGGTTTGTAGTCATCTGGTAGACCAGCAAGTAGCAATGTTCCTACCCATTCGTCTTTCACTTCGAATCCTAAATCATTCAGTTTATGAGCTGTGGTAACTGAAATGCAATTGTTTAATTGTGTTGTCACTAAGGTCCTCAGGAGCCCCACTTTTCTGGTTAAGCCAGGGTCCTCGAACACTATCTGTAGTTTATCCCAAGCTTCTTTAGCGGTTTTTGTTTCCTGGATATGTGCAAAATTGATTTTATCTACAGAAAGAATTATCTTTGATCTCGCCTTTATATCTTTTTTCTGATCCTTTGTGTATTCTTCCTTTCCTTCCACACATCCCCATAAATCTTCGTGCTCCAAATAAGCTCTCATGGCAAACTTCCATGATGCAAAATTTTCTCTGCCTGACAACTTGGCAATCAGATTTCCAAACTGAGACATATTTCTTCAATAACTGAAAACTGTATGGCTTACACTTTCCTTCTTCTATCTAATGGTGTCCTGGGCCCATAACCTGATAGGTTTTATAGTGGAAGTAGAAAAATATATGATAAAAATGAAGGAATATACTTTTGGAAAAAGTGCGAATGAAGATGTAATTCCACGTCAGTCAACGAGGCCTAAGAAAGCCGTTAATATGGATGATTTTATAACATATTTCACAGCAGATTCTGATTTCAATGATCCGATGACAGTGGAAGAAGCCCTTCAAAGTCCAGAAAAATGTTTTTGGAAAGAAGCTATTAACCAGGAATATGATTCATTAATGGAGAATGATACTTGGATTTTGACAGACCTGCCCGAAGAAAATCATACTCTTGATACAAAATGGGTGTTCAAAACAAAAAGAAATTTAGATGGTACCGTACAAAGGTACAAAGCTCGATTGGTTGTTAGAGGTTTCAATCAAGTAGAAGGAATAGATTACAATGAAGTATTTTCTCCTGTTGTGAGGTACAGTTCAATGAGATTTCTTTTTGCCCTGGCAGTAAAACATAACTTATTGATGCATCAGATGGATGTTACGACAGCTTATTTGCATGGAACATTAGATGAAGTTATTTATATAAGACAACCACAAGGATTTAAAAAAAGTGGGGAAGAATCAAAAGTGTGTCTGCTCAAAAAATCTATGTATGGTTTGAAACAAAGTGGTAGAGCTTGGAATAAGAAACTCGATACAGTTCTGAAGCAAATGGATTTCATTCAGTGTAAAGCAGACCAGTGTGTTTATTATAGAAAATCATCCATCAAGATAATTATTTTGGCAGTTTATGTTGATGATCTTCTGATTCTATCTGACGATGAACATTACATGGCAGATATCAAAGATGAATTAAAAAAATCGTTCCGTATGAAGGATTTGGGAGAAGCATCTCAATGTTTGGGCATGAAAATTACGAGAAATGTCAAAGAAAATAAACTTTGGTTAGATCAGTCCTCATACATCCGAGGTATGTTGAAAAAGTTCAATATGACACTGTGTAAACCAGTTTCAACTCCTCTGGACCCTAACCAAAAACTGGATAGAGATATGTCCCCCAAAACTGATTCAGAGAGAAATGAAATGAAAAATGTTCCCTACAAAGAAGCCGTAGGAAGCTTATTACACGCCTGCCAAGGAACCAGACCAGATATCGCCTTTGCTACAGGATTAGTGAGTAGATTCTCGAATGACCCTGGAAAAGCTCACTGGATGGCTATAAAAAGGATATTTCGTTATTTGGCTGGTACAATTGACATGAAGATGGAGTTTAACAAAAATGGTGGTGATTTACAAGGTTTTAGCGATGCAGATTGGGCAAATGATCAAAATGATAGACATTCAGTAAAAAACAACATACAGTGGCACTCTCAACAACGGAAGCTGAATATATGGCGTTGTCAGCCACAAGTCAGGAAGCGTTATGGTTACGACAATTATCTAGTGAACTTGACCCAGATGTAGTATCCAAAGCTACAGTTATACACTGCGACAATAGAGGGACTATTGAATTAGCGCAAACTGCAGCTTACCGACAAAGAACTAAACATATCGACGTCCGTCACCATTTTTTGAGAGAAAATATAGAGAATGGTCAAATTCGCTTATGCCATACTCCTACAGAAGAAATGGTGGCTGATTTATTAACAAAACCCCTGTTCAAAATGAAACATTCATATTTATTAAAGAATATGGGCTTGGTTAATGATGATTATAAGTTCATGGGGGGATGTTGATATTGTGAACTTAAATTTAGATTACTCTGTATAGGTTATCAAGAATTTAGTGTGTTGATGTGTATGTCATAGAATAAAAGAGTGACAACTAATTTCCAAAAGTATATTCCTTCATTTTTATCATATATTTTTCTACTTCCACTATAAAACCTATCAGTTTTGAGAGCCTACAAATAGGACCCGTTACTCCCTCTCCAGCCTTTTCATCCATCTTGGAACCATCAGTATACCATACTGATGCATTCCTTTCTAGTTGAGATCCGTTCGTTGTGAATATATAGTGGTTGTTTATAACCACTTCATAATTCACTTCAAAGTGGTGCCTAGCTACCATAATATCTGATGGCTTGTACCTGGATTCTAGTGGAACATTTTCCAGAATATTCAGATGTCCAATCAGATTTCCAGCTTTCAAGTTGCCTGGTGCAGTGTGAAGGCACTCTTATGTTTTTCGCCAGCATACTAATGGGTTTGATATAACCAGTATATCATTTTTGGCCTCAAACCCCATGTCTTGCCAAAAACTCTGCGGCACGTATTGATATGACTGTTCCATGTTAATCTTTGGTCGATTATAATGTCCAGGTATTTGACTTCCTTGGAAAAAGTTGTTAGGGCTTTCAGTTCGTACTTTCGCTTGTTTGTGAAAGAACCAACATTGTTTTGCTAGGATTTACATTTAGTATCAGCTTTACGCACCAGCTTCTGATTATATAGCCATGTTGGTGTTCACTCATGAGGTTACAGTCAAGCAAAAACACTTTTACTTGAGCACACATGGCCAACTCAAACAATTTAGAAAAACTAGGTGGTAAGCTGATTGGTCGGTAATTCTCGATCACTTCATGATCACCTTTTTTATAAATGGGTTCTATCTTCAAGAATTTCAGCGTTTCAGGAAACGTTAGATATTATATTATAGAGAACGTCTAGAAGCAGAAGGAAACGATTCTAAAAAACTTTGGCAAACTGTGAATGAAGTATTGACTAAAGAAGAACCTGCACCAATAAAATCGATCATAACACAGAACAATGAACAAATCAATGAGAGCGTCGAAATAGCGAACAATTTCAACGAATACTTTATATCTGTAGGTGAAAAGCTAGCTAAAAATATAAACAGAAATCTAGATTATATGGAAAGGAAAAGTTTATGCACCACTCAATTTTTTCTACATCCTGTAAATGAAAATGAATTAATAGAAATAATATCACAACTCAAGAATAAAAAAGCCCCCGGCATTGATAATATCAAATCAGAAACCCTCAAAGCTATCTCCAACTATATAACAAAACCACTTTCTTACATAGTCAATAAATCGCTGGAACAGGGGTATTTCCCCACAGCATTCAAAACGGCCTTGGTGACACCAATTTATAAAAGTGGAATCAAAACCGATGTTGCAAATTATAGGCCTATTACTTTGATAACATGTCTGGCCAAAATACTGGAGAAGGTTATTCAGAAAAGGTTAAATAAATTCATCGAAAAATACAATATAATGTCAAAATCCCAGTATGGATTCAGAAAAAACATGTCTACACAATATCCAATAAAAATATTGACTCAAAATATATATCAATGTTTAGATGAGTCTAGACCATCAATTGGTGTCTTCATAGATTTGAGAAAAGCTTTTGATACCGTGGACCACTCTATATTACTCAAAACTCTAGAAGATATGGGGATAAGAGGCATACCACATAACCTCTTCAGAAGCTATCTATTGAATAGGCGGCAAAGAGTGAAAATCGATGACAGTGTGAGTGATGAAAAAACTATTTCATGTGGTGTACCCCAAGGAACAGTCTTAGGACCAATGTTATTTAATATCTACCTCAATAATCTCTTCTTATTGAGTACCCACTCGAAAATTATCAGCTTTGCCGATGACACAGTCATATTCTGTGAAGACGATGACTGGTTCAATCTGAAACTCAAGTTAGAGTGCGACCTACGCGACATAAAGAAGTGGTTTGACTATAGATTACTATCAATAAATTTTGACAAAACGCACTACATACCATTCAGTAGCTATAATGTATCATTGCCAGAATATGACATAGCAATATCCGACACGGCCGTCATCAAACCTTTCAAAAAAATCAAATACCTTGGCATTATTCTAGATACCCATCTAAGATGGGACCAACAAGTATTACATCTTGTAAAAAAACTACGTTGCATTCTGTACAAATTTAGAAAAATAATAAGCATACTCGACCACAAACAAAAAATAATTTTGTACAAAAGTTTGGTAGAATCTCACTATGGCATAATTGGGTGGGGAGGAGTCTCTAAAACACATCTACATTCACTTGAAGTCATTCAAAGACGTTTCTTAAGATGTATTCTGCAAAAAGGATACAACTATCCTAGCAACCTCCTCTACTCGGAAACTGAAATATTTGACCCAAGGCAACTATTAATCATAAACATAACCGCAGTCCAATATAAACACAAACACGAATTGATCACCTACAGTCATAACTATAGCGCCACAAAAAACGTGTCGTAATACCAGTCATGCACAAGTCAGTCGGTCAAAGGAACTATTGTTACTTGGGCCCTAAACTTTTCAGCTGTCTACCTGAAACACTGAAATGCGAGCCAAACCCTAGAAAATTTAAAAACAAACTTAAACTTTTCGTTCAGCATACTTCCCGTGCAGAAACACATGAGAAAATTGAAAACTAAATGCAAGACTTGACTCTTTCTCATATACGATTGTCAAACACTTATATATATATATATATATATATATATATATGTATGTGTGTATATATATATGTGTATATTGTAACGTAAATAAACTTAACTTGGTTTTACTAATTTATTTCACACTTAAATTCACAACTAGCTACGCCACTGTATCGTTCGATGTTATCGACTCGCCGAGACTGCCACTCCCTCTTGAGGGCTGCCTATTTATCTCCGTTACAGAATTCTCGATGTTTCCAATTCTGGCAGTTGGCAACCAGCATGTTCCAGTTGTTTCCAATATCGACCGTTGTTATCTGCGGCGGCGTGACTGGATTGTTCTCGAATATCTCCGGGGATGATATCATCGTTGTCGATGGCAACGACTGAGGCGACAGGTCCGGCCTAGGTTCGTTACAATATATATATGTATATATATATATATATATCATTTTATAGATTTATTATCACTATTCGTTTTGCTTCAAAATCTTTTAATACCTTACTTTTATCTTGTGACAGTTATATACCCTGATTTTTACACCATTTTCTTGTTGTCTGTATTACCAATCTTTTAATATTGTATACGTTCCATAGTTAATTATTTATATCTCAAATGAATGTTTATTATTGCACAATCTTAGTATATTGTTAAACTACTGTATTCTTACACACAAGCAGGCATACCCTGCTTCGTAAGTATTTTCTTAAATTTATTCACCATTCGCCATTCCAAGAATGCAATTACACTGTGAAATTATAAATTATAAACTTGAGTGAATAAATTATGATTATGAAAAAAAAATATTTCAAAGAGTTGGTTATTATATATGCTGAATGGTCTGAATTGGTAGTTTAACTATAGCCGCAGGTATTTCATCATACCCACTGCTATATTTATTTTTCAGTAGCCGACCTAGATGAACCACATGTTCTGGGGTGACAGTTGTTGTTAACATTGATCTGTCATCAATTATTGAGCACTCTGATGCGACATCTTCCAAATCTGACAATAATTTTGGTACTATGTCAATAAGATTATATGTTGAAATCATTTATATATATATATATATATATATACATATATATATATATACATATAAAATTAGTAATGGGAATCTTCTTTATTTTACATTAAAAATCAAACACGAAAGATTCAAATAATTTATTCAATAAATAAAACAACTAGTACAAAGTACTATATTTTCTTCTGTATATCTCACCAACTTTCAATATCTCTTAAAGCGAAATTGGGCTAATGCTAAGCAGTTTCAACCAACTACTCAAAGTCACAAGACTTTCAGGCAAGGACGTAACATTTTAGTAAAGCATTTAATGGCACAATCAATGACTGTAATGTGTCCGGATATTCAGACAGTATTTCAAATATTCCTGAATTGAATTATGTGAATTCTTAGGTTGAACAGCAGAGGTGGTAAGTGAATAAGACTTTAACAAACTATTATCTTGATTTAATTTCCCTAAAATCTTCTGGTACCACTCTCACCGATCTTGAGGTATGCGCAGGCCACGTAGTATTTTGCTTTGCTGAAATAAAAATAAAACTTCATAGATACATAGAAATGTTTAAAAATTTATCAATTTTGTACCCTATTTCAATGTTGAAAATCCATTATTAGAATATATTCCCCAGATAATGTGTTTCTCAATTCATTATAGTAGTTTTGAAATGTTAGGATTACATTTTTTTGAATTTAGGTTGCACAAATGGACATAAAATGACCAGTTTCATGCAACCGGTTGCTTATATGGAAGAGCCGCCTTAATGTGAAGTTCTGACATTTTCAAAGCCTTTCTCTTATAGAAATGATTATCCCAGAAAATCTTCACCCTTAGAACTTATATGCTAAAATTCAGATATATAGTGATGAGTCCGATAAAAGGTAGTAGAAAAAATATAAGAAATAAAGTAAAATATTGGAAAACCAAGTTGAAATGTATAAAGTGATAGGATTTTTTGTGAGCAACATCTCTATATAGTGATAAGAAACATTATTTATGAAAAAATAAAGGACATAATGGATTACCTGATACTGCTGCTCACTATCTATCATTCCAACAACGGCCACAATTTGATATTGCCTTGCCTTCATTGCAGACTCACTTTTCCGGAGAAGTCTTAATGCCGCCGCAACACTATTGGTGTCTCCAAACTGTGCCATTTGTTGAGGTGAATGACTCGGGTCGAGAACTAACAGGATCAGACTACCATCTCTGTGAACTTCTATACCCATTATCGTACGACTATGACCTGTACAGAATTTTATATTTATATAAAGGAAAAAAATCAAATTTGAGAAATACTAATTTACTAGCACCCCAGTATACAAAGCACATTTTGAAGTCATATTTTTAGCATTTCCAATTGTGACTGTTCTGAATTTCATTTATTTATTTAACGGATATACCAATTTAGTACAAAGTATAGTTAGTGTTTGAGATGTTTGTTGGAACCTAAGTACCCTTGTAATAGACTCATTTTGGCCATAATCATTATTATGAAACGGAAAATTAAAAACTTCTGAAGCTCATGTTATCCTAATATTGGCATTAATGTCAATCATTCTCAACAGATAGACTGTTTTATTCTACAGTGCTCTAAAGTATTTAAATATAGAATTGATAGTAAATAGTTATAATCATAGGAGCCCCTTACCATACCCATTTTGTATGCAGAAAATCTGAGAAAATTGTGTATTAGACAGATATTCAATATTTGATCTTACTAACGAGCAGTATAACAATTTAACGTAATGTACCGAAAAGTGAGTAGATGATCTCTTAGCAAGACCCAATATTTTGGAAGCATTAGAACAAAGAAATAATATATGAGATTAAAATGTCAATTTAGGATAAAAAATCACCCCTAGGTCCTTAATGCTTTCTCCTTTACTGAGATGTTCGTCACCTAGTTTATATGGATAAATAATGGGATTGATAATTTTGTGGAAGGTGACATTTGCTCAAGATTGAAGAAATTTATGTTACACCATCTCATGATAATATCAAGGTCATTTTGAACTTAATCGACGTTCTCATCTATGGTGATGATTCTGAATATTTTGAGGTCGTCTGCAAACTGGGAAACTTCGACTTATTTATAATTTCTAGGATATCATTAACTAAAATATTAAATAAAATTGGACCTAGGTGGAAACCTTGAGGCACTCCTGACGGTACTGGTATAGGTGAAGAAATTGAACCCACATATCTAACACACTGGGCACGATTTGATAGGAAGCTTCCAAGCCACCATAGAACAGGACCATCAATACCAAAAGCCTTTAATTTTGCCAATAGGAGATCGTGATTAACCCTGTCAAAAGCCTTAGTAAAATCTGTGTAGTTCGAGTCAACTTGAGATCGAGATTTCAAGATTGTTAACAGATAGTTTGTATATAAAACCAAATTAGTTGCTGTTGATCTGCCTGCCATAAATCCATGCTGCTGTGCATTATTAATAATTGAATTTAATCCCAGGATAACCTGTTATAAATTAAAAAGTCCAATAATTTTGGTATTTCTATAGTTTGCCACATTCTTCTTCGAGCCAGATTTATGAATTGGAGTCAAGAAGCTTTCTTTCCAGAACTCGGGAAATACCCCTGTTTTCAATGGTAGATTGAACAGGTGATGTAGAGACTTTGCCAAGGTGAAGGTACATTTCTTGACAACAAATAAGGGAATACCATCTGGGCCAAAGGAAAGTTTGTAGGGTTTAGACATAATGTTGTCAATAATCTCTGTAATCTCGATGGAGTTACTCATAATGTTGACATGATCTTTAATATATGTAAATTAGGAATTTAATTGGGAAACTCATTACTATAAACTGTAGAGAAGTATGATGCGAAAAGGTAAACTATATCATTGGTGCTATCCGCAGTTTTACCATCATAATGCGTATTAGATGGTAATTGGAAGTTATTGTTCCTCTTGTTAATATACTTCCAAAACTGTTTAGGGTCTGAGGCGATATTATTTTGAATATTAGAGATGTAACTATTGAAACATGAGCTTCTTAGTCGTGCACACTGTGACCTGAGTGCATTAAACGGGTGGTAGTAGTTTATGTCATTGGTAGATTTGTATTGTTTATGCATTTTTTTTTCTGTTTGATGATTAAATTGATGAAATCAATATTTAACCACTGAGGGAAATTGGAGGTTTTAAATTTTCTAGTAGGAATAAACAAGTCTACTCTACGGTATAGAGTATTGCAAAAGTTTCCAATGGCGACATTTTTATCATCTATATTGAGGATTGCATCCCAATTTATACAAGTCAAATAGTCATTGAGTCCAATGTATTTGCCATTTTTAAAATCTAGGAAATATTCATCAAACTGTATATAAGGTCTAGATTTCATTTTGAGGTTTAAAGATATAGCTGAGTGGTGAACGCTATTATTTAGTAGTAGTTTGTCCAGTTGAGACACGTCTATATCACTAAAACTAGAAAAGATTAAATCTAGAAAAACACCTCTACAATTTGGTACAGATTTGATTTGGTATAAATTCATAAGACTAAAGGAGTCCTGTAGAAGTAAAGCATTTGAATTTATTGGACAGTCAACCCCAGGTTGTCATTATGCCATGATGCTTCGGTAGATTAAAGTCATCACAAACTAACAGTTGACACTGTTTATACTTATCAGTTAAATACTCAATGGTATTGGTATGTGCAATGTATGCATCATTATCAGATGCTGGAGGTATGTATACCCCTCCTATCATAAGATTTGAATTCACTAAGTTGATCTGTATAAACACTTGCCCAACTATTAGTTGAGGAACCTTGATCACCTTAGCCGATAACTCATTCTCTACTGCAATTAGGATCTCACCACCACATGTTTTACCTGTATTTAGTTGATCCCCATCTACTCTAAAAATGTTATAACCCACTAATCCTAGATCATCTTCCTGAATGTCCGAATTAAGCCATGATTCCACTATAACAATTATGCTATATACTTGGCACAAAACAGTTTGTTGTAAGCTATGAATGAATGAATTTTGTCCACATGCGTTTTGGTAATAAAGGAACACAGAGTCCGTAAGGAGGGACTTTCATAGAGTTTAGTTTTTTGAAGTTAGGGTACACCTCTACTGAACTTGATAAATACGTCTTCACCTTTATCTCTTCTTTCTTTCATCTCATTCCTCATCTGTGTCATACTCTTCTTTTGCACTGTGGTCATGTCTATCTCCAAGAATTTTAGAGTGCCTTGAATGGGGAGATATCAAACTGTATGCACTTTGAATTACTTTTGCCTTAAGGTTATGCTCGGTTTATTTTCTTTGAATAAAATTGAAGTTGTGAAATAATTTGTTTATTTCCTGTTATAAAACAATATTTCTTTTTGTTTTATAAGTTTGTAACTGGTCGAACCTGAGATTTGAGTATAGCGTTGATTCCCCTCAAAGAACTGCTTTCAAGTATGTGCCGCTACAGGGTGCCATTTGAAAAAAATTACTTATAGGTGAAGAAGTGGTTTTATCAAATTTGAAAGCCCGTTGATCAAATTATAATGGTTAATTGTTTTCATTATTATTCTAGATATAACACTAGATACAAAAATTAAATTAAAAAAATAATAATTTTTTGAGTACTAGCGATAGAAATGATTACATTTGTATACATGTCTAAAAACAAATTCACAATATTTTGAAATTTGCATTGTTAGTATTTCAGAGTGTGAGAAACAAAGATGTATGTTACAAGAATGTATCACATGAAATGTCACTCATTTCATAGGGCTCTACAATTACTAAAGCAGTTCTCACTTAGTTAAAATTACCCAAGGAGGGAGTATTTTTTATACATATAGGTAATACATTATATAGTTCTCTCTCTTCTCGACAAGAAAGACTTGAAACTGATAACGGGACTGCTCACCGGACATTGTCCTCTGAGGTATCATCAACAAAAAAATTTATAGATCAGACAATTAACTTTGCCGTTACCGGGACAACTTTGGTGAAACTGCATAACACCTGCTTTGCAACTGGCAAGCGCTGTTTTACAAAAGGCTCGAGTTCCTCGATGGAGTTTCATTAACGCTCTCAGATATTAGTTTGCAGGATGATACACTTCGCAAGGAGTCTCAGAATCTTGGGTCTTGAATAGATGAAGGGTAATATACAAAAGATATTATAGGTCGAGGTACAGAGAGGATGAAGAGCCATATTGATCCCAATACAATCTACAATGGAATGTAACATTAGGTGCATTAGGTTGTCTTTTCCAAAAAAATTATTCAGGCGCATATGCTTCTGGATCCTTATCGGACACAGAACAAAAATATGGCCAAATTGAGAAGGAACATTTCATAATTAAAACAAATTCCGATCAAATTTAAAAAAAAATGGTTTGCAGAATTTTTCATGAAAATTTATTATAGTTTGAGGAGTACTGGGCATGTTTTCAATGATCTTATCTTGTATCTTCAATACCAATTATTTTTTTAAATTTATGTGCCAATTAGGTTTGAATAAAACGAAAGCTTGAGCTAGAGAGCTTATTTATTGGCCAAATTCTATATCATGAAGAATATATCTTCAGATGCATCATATAAGTTTTATAAAAAAACTAGCTGGTGCCCGCGTATAATTTGTTTTTTTCCTGTTTTTCTTTGTTTGTTCCATCTAGGTTATGCCTGTGACATTGCCCACTTTCCGTTATCCAGTTTCACGTTATCCTGTTTATCATTATCCCGTTATGAGAGTTAAAGCAAAATACATAGCGTAAAAATATTCTCCGCGTTCAAATATCTATTTATACCAATTTTCATGGAGATCGGGTGAATGGTATAGAAGTTGGTGCATGCTGCAGCGCCATCTAGTGGCAAGTTAAAGTAAAATGGATAGCATATTATCCTTCTCCATGAAAAAACACATTGCCAACTTTCATGGTGATCGGTCAAACAGTTATCAATTTCATGCATATATACCAACATCCATTTATATATATATATATATATACTAGCAGACCCGGCCACACGTTGCTGTGGCTAAGGTTTTTGTTATAAACTAAAACCCGACAGACGAAATTTCTATGTTCCCTAAAATGTTTTTCGTGAAAACTCTCGTCCGCGTAGAATTTCTTTTTTTCTATGTTTTCCTTTATGTTGTTCCATCTAGACTATGCTTTTGACTCCTTCCGCTTCCTGTTGTCCCGTTTTCCTGTTATCCCATTTTTTCTTTATCCCGTTGTCCCCTTATCCTGTCATCCCATTATCCCGTTTTTTTGTTATCCCGTTATCCCATTTTCCTGTTATCCCTTTTTTCTGTATCCCGTTTTTCCGTTCTCGCCTTATCCTGTCATCCCGTTTTTTCGTTATCCCTTTATTCCCGTTATCCCGTTTTTTCTTTATCCCGTTCTCAATTTATCGTACTACAATTATTATATTTGATTGCCATCTTGCAACCCTATTGCGGATCTGTGGATGAAATAAAAAAACAAAAAAATCGAGATGGAAAAATAGGGGTTGATCGTAGAAGGGTGAAAATTTAGGATTGTATGTATTTTTTAATGCTGTATCATAGAAAAATAAAAAAAAAATTACCAAAAAAATTAAATAAAAAATTAAGGGGTGGACCACCCTTAACATTTAGGGGGATGAAAAATAGCATATCTCTCAAGTTGGAAAAAATTACACATACATGCCAATTTTCATCGAAATCGGTTGACTTGGTGAAGAGTTCACTGGGAACAAACATCAGGACACTGGATTTATATATATTGATATAATATATATATATATATATATATATATTATATATATATATATATTCCTGAAAACTTTTCCAGAACCATAACGAACAAAACAAAAAAAGAATTACAGTTATTATTGTCTTGAGTTCATACAAAAATCCCACAGAAATAAAGCACTTTAAATTTTTCCCGAATTTTCCAATTTTCCGTTCAACTTTTCCAATTTTTCTTTCCCTAAAAACCTTATTCGGGCTATTACCAACATTAAACAAATAATTAGCCAAATCGGTCCAGCCATTCTCAAGTGATGCTCTTATAAATGAACAGCATTTAATTTTTATTCATATTTATTTATATACATATAGAAGATAGGTTCACCTTTAATTCCTCATTTGGTATCAGAACTACTATATGAATAGGTGGGTATTGATATTTGTTAGACTAGTGGTGCAAATTACTTAGTAGTAATAGATTAACTGTCAACTGATCAACTTAGATTGACATTAAATCACTCCGGAAGTACCAACAACCATTGTGTTATTGATGTGATAAAACCTCTCTTTAGTACACATGGAATGTCTCTCATTATAGTTGCTGATAATATGTCATTTGGCTCATATGAATTCCAAGAATTGTAAGAAAATGGGATATCAAAGGAGTGACATCCTGTCTCTTTTATCCACAATCCAATGGAATGGCAGAAAAAAAAGTGTATTAATTGTTCAAATCATTAGAGAAAAAAATTGGATATATACACTCTTTTTCGAATATTAAAAAAAAAACAGTATATATTCAACAAATATTTCTCTCATTGGCTGATTATGGAGTGATGAAGTGAGTGCTGAAATTTACTGTCTTAGGGTGAAATTCATGAAGGTAGAGTTCAAAAATATGTTGTTTATGAAAATGAAGAATGTCAACTGAAATCATCAAATCAATCACAATTATAAGAACTCTAAAAAAAATTGAAAATTTTAAAGCATACAACACTCCTTCCATAATTTTTTAATTTGTTCATATAATCTTGCATTTTCAGAAATATTGAGAGCACGGCAACACAGCAGCCTATTTTTTAATCAATAATATTATCTTCTCAATTACAATTGACAGAAGTCAGTGAAAAGTAGTTGTGTTAATCCTCAAATAAAATTGATTCGAAAATGAAAAGTTGTGTTACACTTGTTTGTAATCCATGGCATATGTCAAAAAATTATTCAGCGAACTGTATATGAGTTTAATTTGAAATATCCAAAATTAGCAAGGATGACACAGGGAAATTTCTCATGTTTGAGAAATAATTTAAAAAAATTTGGGAAAGTTGCTAGACCTATTAAGAGATCGAACCACTAACTGGCAATGAAGATAATCAAATTACGAACAGCGTCTTTGGAATTACGATTTTCCTACTCGAAGTTCAAACCATGTTACGCCATCATAAGCTACACCCTTTTTTATTCATAAGACTGCAAGTGACTTTTCTCATAGGGTAAACTTTTACGAGGATTTATTACTCAAAATCTAAATTTTTGGGCTTTTGAAGATCCACATATAGTGCTCAAAGTTGAAAAATGTGTTTTGTGGTGATGAACCAAGAGATATGCCATTTTGTCAAGGAAATTTCAAAACGTGGTAAAAACATTGAAATTTGTCACTTGCTAGAGCACACGTTCATGGTACCACGTCACAATACAAGAACTGTGGATACCAAATTGACATCCTTGTTCAATCACCATTAGTGGGGAAACTGAGCACCATTTCTGCCTGCAAGATCTCCAGATCTTAGCGTTTTAGACATATTTGGGTTAGGGTAAAAGATTTGGTGTATTCTTCACAAATTCGCAATATAGATGTTTGAGTCTTAGAATAATACAGACTTTGACAGTCTTGATCCCAACGAAATCAGAAGTGCTACGCAATCTGATAAAAGTAGAAAGTCAACATTGTTTTTATTTCTTAATAATAATTTGTCTTGTGTAATTGAATAAGAATCCATATTTTTTATTAAATCATTACAATCTTTTGGCATTTCTTGATTTCTATTGAATAACTCGATAGAGGTTGAAGTTAGGCCTAGGGAATACTTAAGAAACTCAATTTTCTTTCGAATGGTGTCAAAAAAACTAGTAGGTGCCATTTGAAAAAATTGAGTTTTTGACATTTATTAATGCAACACTAGGAAATCGCCTATGCCCATATGGCACAGAATGGGACCACAGAATGGGACAAATTTGGCTTCCTAATTAGATATACAGGGTGTAATCTAACCTCTTGCACAACATCTAACAGTTGATGGTCCATAAAAAAATAAACAGATTTTTCCTTTGAAATGTTCATGCTTAATAAACCAGAAAAAACCATATAAAAAAAAGTATTACCCACCAAAACTTCCCTGTTTCACGGTTCGAAAAATTTAGACATATTTGACAAAAATACATTTTTTTTTTCAATTTCATCATTTTTATTTTTTATTTTTAACCACTGTTTCGTTATAAAATGGCATTATACACTCGTCATTCACGGGTGTGCAAGAGGTTAGATTACATCCTGTATAAACTTTCGAACTGATGGAATTTTTGGGTTCTGGGGAGCATGATCAGCAAAGATATATACATTTCTTGTTGTGGTTACATAGTACATATTTCTATTGAAACCTACTTAAGATATGTGGGTTTCCATTTAAAATAAGAAAATTGGTACCGACTTTTGGCACACCCTGTATAGCTGTAGGGCTAAAAATTATAACGGATATGATCGATTATGACAGCATACCGAATTTCAAGTTTCTAATCCAACTGCAAGTTGAAAAACCTCTATTGCACGGCCTACATAAATCACCCTGTATATTATGATCTTCATTAGGTTTTTACCTTGATGTTGTAAATATAAAGGTGGTGTGAATTCACCACCAACTGAATTCTCGAAATATTTCAACACCCATTTGAATAGTTCAGGATGAGTTCCACCTGGTCCGGTTGGTCTGTGAAAATCAACAAGTTGACACTTCATCCGAAGGAAGGAGAGAAGTGTTACCACTTCGGTGGCTCCAATCCATTTTCTTGTGTTGACTAGCCGGCAACCTAACTGTTCAGATCCCTAGAACACACACATTATATAAAACAAATTCCAGCTGGTCTGCCAATCCTTCTTAAAAATTGTGGATTTTTAATTTAAAGTTGGTCCAAATATAAACTTTTTCATCACCCATTTCTCAATTTCTTCATGGGATTCATATCCTCAATATGTAAAATACTTCTGAAAATTATATGATATCATCATATAACAAGATAGATAAAGAGACAAAAATATGAAATACATACAAAGTATACCCTTTTCTAATACATGTACCTAACCTGTTTGGAAAGGAAAAAACTATTCACTTACGAAATATATGTAAAAAACTGAACCATGAGAATAGTTGGGATACATATAGTTTTATTAAAATATAGGCGTATGTGTTGATACTTATATAGTTCAACTCTCCTTCAGTTACTATTATAAAATTATTAAACATGTTTTAATGAATCGACAAATTCAATATTGATATATTTAGTATGACAGATCCAAACTCCTCAGCTCTTTTGCCAAGTTCTAAGTTAATTCCGCCATTTTCTAAATCTGAAATTCCGCAATAATTTGTCAGAAATAAGATAATTACTTCAAAAGATATTTAAAACAAGGATAAAGGATTTTTTAATAGAAAAAAGAGTTGCACATCACCTAAAAAAAAATATTTTCATTCAAAACCCATATTCAAGCAAAGGTTGATTAAACATTGAAATCGGATGACATTATGTCCAGTTATGAATACCAAACAATATAACTCAATATACAAATTCTCTACCATGAAAAACTAGTCACAAATTAGGGGTTGTGACTAGTAGTCCTTTTTCATGCCCAGCATTCGAGGCGACCAACTCAACAGTAAATTTCAATCTATGGTTCTTTTGCATTTTACAGTAGAAGAGATGTTCATCTATTGCCAAATTACAAAATAAACCATTATCAGGTCATGATGAGCTTCTATGTAACATTATTGAAGAGTTTAGCTCGTTCTCCAAACCAAACACATATATTGCTAGTACAGAATATATTTCTTATAACTCAATGAAAAGAAATTATTCGTTAGTACTGTCACTCTGATTATGTACCACAAAATTGACTTTTAGACAAACTTTTGAAACTTGGTATCATGAATGGTTCAAATCATCTAACACAAATCAAAAACAATAAGCGCTTATATCCCATAATGATGGAAAAGAACATAACCTCAAACCGGGTACATGTACAATGTAAATATTAGAATAATTGTCCCAAGTTCCTATTTTGTTTTCTCTGAACCTGGCAGATACAGTATACTATTTAGTAGATCCCAAAAGGTACACTGTGTGCAGGTAACTTATCAATTACAGTATCTGAAGGAGTACATAATTTTAAGAAGTTACCATGATGATCTTGTTTTGTCAAATAATCATCAATCAATTGAAATAGCAGTCTCAAGTTCCTAGTCTCAACCATTAGTGATACCTTAGACTTTTTGAGAATAATAATAAATACCTTTATATATATATATATATATATATATATATATATATATATATATATATTTTTATGTTGAAAATGATATTATTTGATTTTCTATTCCAGTCTTAATTAAGAACTCATAAAGATAAATGAGGCAAAGAAACATTCTTCTTTGTCTCATTCATCTTTATGAGTTCTTAATTAAGACTGGAATAGAAAATCAAATAACTATCTGAATGAAAATGCAAATTTTCAATAACAGATTTTTTCTTATGAGTTAGGGTCTTTTCAGAATATCTATCAGATGTAGTTCAATGTCCAGCATGGCTTTAGCCGGGGAAGTAGTTGTTTTCTGTTAGAAATTCACAAAAAATAACTTCATTTATCGTGGATTTTTCAATTCACAGAAAAATATTTCTATTCAATATTCAATTGAAAGGTTTCCCTTTTCAACATGAATCCCCAAGAGGTTATCTTGACAATGGAAGATAGTGACTAAAGTTTATCCTTCAGTCGCAGATGATTCCACATCTGATTTTATGAACATCCTGTTCATATTTTCAACAAATCTATATATATATATATTTATATATTCCGAACATATTGTGTTTTAGTGTAAGTTTTGGTTGTTATGGAGATCAAAAATAGTTCATATATATGATTATGTAAGTTTTTGGATTTTGAATAAAGTTTTTATTTGCTGAGGAAGAATATTCATTACATAAAAAAGTAAAAGCCTACATCGACTGCAGGAGTTTTTGTTCCATTGGAAATGAAAATTATGAAATCACTGATGATTTTATTGTGAATTGATACAGCAGCACCACTATGTACTAATAATTTTCAATGGGTTATGGGCCCAGATAGTTTCTGCTGAACATAAAAAAAAATCAATAGGAAAACCAATCAAAAAAGTAAAAGATCTGAAAAATAATAAATGTTCAAGAAAATATCACCCAAATTCAAAAAAAAAATTAAAGTAAAACTTTCCAATGGGCAAGGCACGGAATTTTCAAAATATGTTCAATGGATTTTACAGCTTGTGAAAACTCTGTTGGTACTTTTATTTTTATTTTTTTATTTTCTAAAACTTAAAAAAATATATTTAAAGTCGGCAAAATTCAAATGGCTTATTTGTAGCGCCATTGCAAAATGGTATGACGTGATCACCCAATCAACCAATTCTACAGTTGACAGCTTCAATTAATTTTGCAACGTTGCCATATTTTCAAATCTTGACATTGCGAATAGTGTTCTAGTTCTGACATTTATAGTTTAAGAAACTTGGCAACATTGCCATTTAACGTCACAATCGACCCGATTACGCATATTGGCGGCTCAGTCATTTACGTCACAAAGAGCGCCAATATTAGTAGCTTCAAAATTCAAAAACTAATGGGAACTGCTGTAATTGAAATTTGACTCAAAACATGTTTTCTGGGTACATTTATATATGCGTTATGTATTTTAAACCGATAATAAATATCTCGTGTCCTCACCTATTATGGAATTTCCAAATTCTATTTTATTCAAGGCCCACGCAATATATGATATTGTTAGTGGTGAGAAGACATATTCCATGATGAATGGAGACAAATGAAAAATCGGAATGGAACCGTAAAGCTGTCAGTGCTCAGAGAGCAATCGTTTCGACAATTAATAAAAAAACTTCCCATGCACATTCTGAACTGCACCATTTTAAAACCAAATGTTCCATAAGTTGAATTTTTAAACTTTTCATTCTCTTCATATAAGGAAATTGCAAAATTTGGCTCAGAGGCTTAATCTTTGAATCAGCCCATTGATGATGAAATTTTGATTTCGAAAATATTGCCAACACTACCAGAAGCCTATTAACAGTTTTGCACTGCATGGGATTCCACCTCACAAGCTCAGAAAACATTAACACAACCCACATCAAAATTGTTGGCAGAAAAACCGAGCAAATAAAGCTAGAAAGGGAAGATGTGGTAGCATTCAAAAGTATAAAGAGAATATTCAAACCCAAATTAGTATATTCAGTCATTCTAGAGGAAAAAAATCTCAATATGTTAGAAAATGTGTTCAATGTGGCAGTACCCAACATAATATTTTACAAAAAAGATGGGAGAAAGACTGAAGTAATCGGGATTCCTTGTAGATATTGGAAGAAAACGAATTACATTGAAACAACTGTTATTTACCTAAAAATGAGTACCTCAGACAAGAAGAGACTCAAGAATGTGAAACAGAAAAAACAATTAATTTATTCTAGATTCTGGATCATCATGCCATATCTGTTGTGTTCTATTTGACCATTTCAAAGAAATTAATAGTGTAATTTTGGTATACAAGAAGAATCGATCAATGAAACGTGAAGCAAAGGAAAACATTGAATGTAGCTCATGTTCACTGAAAGATGTTTTATATATCCCTGAACTGACTGAAAATAAATTCATTATCAGTAAACGCAATAACCAAAAATTATGAAAAAGTTATCAATACTAAAGACAAAGTGAAAACCACAAATTATAGTTAAGAAGTACCAGCAGAAATCATTAAATTTTGAAAATAAGCATTGAAAATAAGCATTGAAAATGAGGACATATGAGTACAACATCTATGAAGAAACTCCAAGATATGATTAACAGGCCTAAAATATGTAAACTTGACTTCAATCAAAAACACCCCTTTTGCACCCACAAGATATCGAGGTATTTCCTAACTTTTCTCCATGATTTTTCGGTCGTATACCTGTTGAAAAATAAAAGTGAAGTTCAGAAATATTTGAAGGAGTGTGTTCAGGAAGTTCACAAATACTCTAAAATACGATGTGACAATGGTGGAGAATATTCAAGTCTCAAATAAACATTACTTTTGAATGGTTATATGAACGGTATCTTGAACCAAAAACCTTTAGCTCACACCATAACATGCAATAAGAGTTTCCTTCCCAAAAAATGTCTTTCTAAATAAGGCTCGAGATAAAATAGAAGGACCGCAATCTGATTGAAGGCTGTGTACCTATCATAGTTCCGATTTAACCACCATTTTGTTTAATAATATCAAATGATGAATGTAATTATCACTTTTTTATGGATTATTCAATTAATTAACCAACCTGAATATCAAATCCCTGCGCCCAGGCCTGCTCAATAACGCTCTGAATTCTGGATATGCTAGGAACTGAACTCCGAGGTGGTTTACGACCCTCCCACAATTTATAAATTTTTTCATTATATCCAGTGTGAGTTAATAAACTAGATATGAGCATTTGGGTATTCCTGTATCCACAACCCCACCCTCTATCACCATAAGAAGACGCATAATGATCAACACAGGTACACAAAAGAGTTCTAACTACGTTGGTGGCATTGTTGCTCATTGCTCTCACTCTAGGAACCTAAAAAAAACACTGATATAAATAAGAACTATAAATTAAATAGTACTGCCATGACAAACTCACTTTAGGCACTAGTTTGTGTATGAAAAGTATCCTAACAATTTCTCTCAAGGAAGCTCTTATTACTTTCTCAATTGTGAGGATTTGTGTAGGAACATCACAAACAAAAATAATTATTCAACCATAATCCAATTAAAGAAAGTACAATGAAAGATCATGAAAACACTGTATATAAATAATAATATTGCCATGACTAAAAAAAAAGAATTTCCCCTAATGACTAAATTTCATTCAAATTTTTCAAAAGTATTTCTTAAATTTTTATACAGTTCAGAATTGCATTAAATAAGTTCGATGTATCTTTTCCTACAATTAAAATGAATATTTGAGTAATGTTCTCTCGACAATTTTCGCACAGTAAAGAGGTTGGTATTTTAATTTTATCAGATATTCAAGTAATATCATGTGTTTGAAAGCCAGAAACTTACAATACTTCTTGTAATAGAACTCCCATCATCAACCCCACAACTTTCAGCAGCTCTCAGATCTAATGTTCGTTCATAATAATCAGCAACACTCATTTCTCCAGCATAAACAGCTCTTTGCATATTAGTTACACACTGTTCTTTGAAATTTCCTTGATTGTCCATACCATACTGTGCTCTCAATAATTCGAATTCTCTTTGTTCCCTTTCACGAATTGCCGCTTTCTCGGCGGGCTGAGGAGATCCAGCAGGAAAATGAGATTCGACATGTTGAGCTGCTTGTTCACTCTGAAAAATAAGAAGAATAAAGTTTTATAGTTTGAGATGCAGTGCTGCTACTGTAATTAACGTTAGCACATTTTATACTTTTTTCTCAGTCGGTGGAGTGCATATCAATGCTTTATCAATTTTACCAATATCAAATTCTCCCATCTGGTCTGCTCATATTTTTTATACTTCTCAAAGTGTAAATAAGAACGAAAATTAATGTGCAAACATATCTCTTGGGAACTCAAAACCTCCCTTTAATTTTTCAGATACAAATTTCACAAAAATGTTAAATGTCACTTCAAAGATGTCATGTTTCAAAATTTTCAAGAAATCGTATAGAAAACAAGTATATAATAATAAAAGATTCTAACTTAGTCAGAAAAACAAGATAAATCAAAATAGCAAGAGGACAAAAACTTTTCAATTGAGTTAGGCAGGAAACGAAAAAATACTACGAAGAACAAATTGATCAAAACAAAGGAGATGCAAAAGCAATGTGGAGGTCTCTCAAAGAGTTAATAAATGGAAAACCTCAAAACAGGCCTTCTAAAATAAATTTCGGTAATTATTGGAAAGAAAATGACGCAGATATAGCAAATTCTTTCAATTCATACTTCATAGAAAGTATATTGGAAATTGTAAGCGACATCAAACCTGTTCACAGCTCCGATTATATCTTGAATGTTTTGCCACGACACCAAATGACGCTCACCACATTTGAAGCACTCACAATGAATGACCTCAAAATGATAATGAATAGACTGAAGAAAAACGGTGGTGATAAATACGGCATCAACTTGGAAATATTAAAATTAACATTCGAAATTGCTGGTAATCATAAATATATTAAATTAACATAAAGAACAATTCTAAAAATAAAGGAATTTGTAGCAGATAATAATATACTAGTAAAGGAACAATCAGGATTCAGGCAGGCACATTCGTGTGAAACTGCATTGCATTATTTATTGTCTAAATGGAAAACTGAGATAATCAATAATAAAAAGATCATTATTGTTATATTTTTAGACTTAAAGAGAGCCTTTGAAACTGTGAATGTCTCTCTGCTTATGAGAAAACTCGAGAAATTTGGCATTAAGGAAAATGCGCTGAAATGGTTTGAAAGCTATCTTTCTGGTAGGTCTCAAATAGTTAAATATAATAATACATTTTCTGGCAGCAACGACATACATTATGGAGTCCCTCAAGGAAGTGCTCTAGGACCAATATTATTCATTTTGTTCATTAATGACATAGTACACCATGTTCAAAATTGCAAAATAAAATTGTTTGCGGATGATACTATGATCTATTGCGAAGGAGATGTAGAGGATATTCAGAGTACTATATCATTAATAAATCAAGATTTAAGAAATTTGTCCATATGGCTGAATGACAATGGTTTGAAATTGAACATAAATAAAACCAAATACATGATAATATCAAATAAATATAACTTGAACAAATTGAAAAATGTAACATCCAGCCACCATTTATTGATTGATAATAATGTAATTGAAGAAGCTAAACATTTCAAGTACCTGGGCTTCATGATAGATAATGAACTGAATCTTAAATCACATTGCGAGTATATTAAGAAGAAAATGGCAAGAAAAATTAATTTCCTATATAGATTGAATAATAAGGTATCATATTTTACTAAGTTAACTATATATAAAACCATAATATCTCCTCACTTTGATTTATGTGGAACATTCATATACCTGATGAATAATGAACAAATTGATACATTACAAAAAGTACAAAATCGTGCTATGAGAGCCATTCTATTATGTAGAAAACGAACATCAATAGCTTACATGTTGGAATCCTTGAATTTATTGAATGTTCGACAGAGAGCTGCTTATAATATGCTCAAGTTTGTGTATAAACTCAAGTCAGGATGCTTACCAACCTATCTAACTGAAGAAATAACTTATCTCCAAGAAATGCATAATCACAATACCAGATCACATGCTTCCAATGATTTCTATATTAATATTGCTAATGCTGCTACAAACACAGTGTTCAGCAAAGGCTTACAGCTTTACAACTCATTACCAAGAGAATTGAAAGAATACTCGTCATTTAGAGAATTCAAAAGCCAGTGTGTAAAATATATAAAAGGTTTATAACCCATCATTGTAATATCTCTTCTTGTATTATTTCGATTTTATACTGCTAATTTAACTTGTTCGTGCATTGTATTTTATGTGTTCTGTACTTTATTTATGCTATTTTATTTATACTATACTATTTTATTTATACATTTATACTACTATTTTATTTATACTATTTATAATTGAGAGCTGATGCTAATAAAGATTATTATATATATTTAGTTATGATAATTCATTATTGTTTTGTGTTGTAAAGTGTGAATAAACTGAGAATAATTACTTCAGTATTTTAATATCCACTAACCCCAGATTCGTAACAGTTGGTGTTAGAAGTGAGGATATTACTGGCTGATTCGAGAAAAATTCATGGTGAATACGAGAAATACACCCTACGACGATATGGAGGCCATAATGTATCAAGCAGCAGTTTGTCGAGCAAAAAACATCAGAAGGAGGAAAGACGAGAAAAAGCAAACCAGAGATGGAGAAAAGATGAGAGCAACAGAAAGCAGGAAAGTTGCAGGTTCGCAAAAACATATCGAATATACAGGGGGTTCCAGTAAAATGGAACGTGTCAATTGTCTTGGAGTAGAAAGAACATGGCTGAAAGCTGTCATTCATTGGAAAAAAGATACCTCAAATCAATTCTTTAGGGATATAGAAAATTAACACGTGCATAGTGTCAGAGTGCCCTAAATGCAACAAATGGTTGGGAATAACATACAGAGTGTCCCAATCGCCACAAACGGACATTGAAAGTATACAGGGTGTCCAAATGAGATTTAAAAAAAACCATGGCTACCATTTTGAAGGTAAAATACTAGCTTACGCAGATGATACAGCTGTCATATTCACGGGAGAAAACTGGGAAGAAGTCGAAAAACATGTAAAAGAAGGTATGAAGAAGATGAAAAACTGGCTACAAACCTTCAAACTATCATTGAACGTAACTAAAACGAATTACATAGCTTTCTCATTAACAAATGCTAACAGACCTACTTATAATAAAATATTAGTAGAAGAAAACACAAATTTTGAAATAACATCAGTATCAAAAACAAAGTATCTAGGTGTGATAATTGATCAAAATCTTAAATGGACAGACCACATAAACTATCTAACTAATAAAATTCGGAAATTGATTAGGAAGTTCTACATTTTACGAGAGTTTTTGAGCACTAAATTGTTAATAACTGTCTATATAACATTGATAGAGTCACTTATTAGGTATGGTATAATAGTGTGGGGTGGAACATACAAAAAGAACACAAAACCATTACAGGTAATACAAAATTACATCTTGAAAATAATTTTCAACAAAAACAGATTGTATGCTACCACTCTATTATACGAGAGTATCTGTGATACGAGTTGCCTATATATCTATTTATCATGTTCTTATTTTTATAAATCACAGAATTTAAAAAATTTCATTGATCATCAGTATTCTACCAGATTGAACACCAAAAAATTATTGAAAATTCCACAATGCAATACAACCCTTAACCTGAAATTCATTGACTACTTAGCTCCTAAATTTTATAATATGTTGCCATAAATATTAGAAATATAAACAAATTGAACATTTTTAAGAAACAATGTAAAACATATATTGTCACCAACCTCGAAACATTCAGAAATATCCTCTATTACCTCTCAACAAGCAGTAATAAAATATTTCAAATTTTAATTTATATTGGCTATACATTTTATATTTTAATCACATATTTATTTCATGGTAAATTAAGTTTATGATTGCAATTCAATTAACTAATGCAATCTTAAGGCATATACAGGTGTTGTAACACCTAGGTGCATACAATAGATTGTATAAATGTATGTCAGAAAATTATTAGATTATCCCAGAAACAATACTAATGGACCGAACATTGTAAACATGGGAATCATGTAATTATTGTAAATTGTTAATTGTAATTATACATTGTATTGAATCTATGCAATGGGGTTCAATAAATAAACAAATTTTAAGGAAAAAAATCAGCTGTGGGACACCCCAGAACTTGAGCGGCACGGGCCTCAAGAGAATGGAGTTATTTCAAAATAAAACATTGATAAAACATGTTTAGGGCTGTAAGAAGTAAGTTGATCGGTCAATTCAACAGTCAATTGACCTAGTGAGATTATTTAGTTCTAATCCATCGAATAGATTTTGAATAAATAAACAGTTATTTTTGTTGGTGTCGCCATCTTGGAGGAGGCACATGAATTTACATAAATTTTGTATTGTTGTGTAAAAAAAGTCAATGTCTCCGATTCAGCTAATTTATAATGAGCTAATGATTCGATGTACTTGAACCATTTTCGTACTTGAAACACGATTCAAAAAATACAAAATGCAGTTTAAGCCCCAGCATAGCGAATGAGGTGTCAAATTGCAGGAGAGAACCTATGGATTGAAAATTCTTCAAATTCCACCCTCTAAAGTCATCTTAGAACGATTAATCACGGTTTAAGTGCTTGAAATTACATGAAATAACAAAATCACATATAAATTCGTAATCAGTCATGAAATTATACCCAAATCCACAAAATCACATAAATCGGAAGTGACCAATGATTTAAATCTGATAAGGGAAATTTTGGTGTCGACGTCAAGAAACATAATTAAGTATGCTAAAAAGGCACTAGGAGCTAATTTTGTTATTATTAGAGATATCTCTGAGAAGAGGTAATTCAATGTACTTTACGTCAAGTATCAGCATGGGAGTACAAAAGCCATGTACTTCTGGAAATTAAAACCTTGATCCGGTCTAAAAGCTACTATAAAAACTTATCAGACCGATATATGAACATCCACCGCAATGAAGGATTCAGTGTCCAGTGAATTGCGAGGTATATTTCGGCAGTGAATTTCTACTGAGTTCAACTCCCCATTAGCATTATTATTGATATCATCCACCGATCAGCAAAAATACCTCTCGAAGAAAGCCCTCGACCAATCAGAACGTATCAAGTCAGTCACGAATGCCTTTTTTGGGGGGGGGGAAATGCTTTACGCATTTTACCAGCTTAGGTTCTATCGCTGCGTGGGTATGTGAGGCTCTCCTGGTTGACCTACTCACTAAAAACCCCCCTTCTACCTTCTTTCGTACCCGGTATCGCCGGTGTGGCATTTCGTCGGGATACGAACGGTTTTATGTCCTGATCTCACTCGTTTTCTCTTTCCTGTAGTTGTCTCTCTTCTTTTTGGGACATTATTTCTTTGATGAAGTTGTGGATTACTATCCATTTTTCCCGGTTTTCTATCATTAATTCTGTCAGATTGTTTGTTGTTTATTTATTTGTTTTTTTATTTATTTATTTATTTACGGGCAGCGCCCAGAATTAGTACATGTTTTTACAAAGGTGTATGATACATGAGTACTTATGCTTAAGACTTAACCTAAAAACTAAAGAAAAAAAAAAGAAAGAAAAAACAATTTGAAAGAACTGTAAAACCATGAGTGAATCAATCAATCAATCAATCAAAAATATGCTTTATTGTCGAAGACATAAATCTTATTGACAAAGCTTGTACTACAAATACTAAAAATATAGATATTTTACAATTGTTTGTTTTCTAATAAAAGAAAATATCATACATTTAAATATTCAACATAGGACATAAAATTAACAATAAGCATTAAGTACCCACAATATAGTTAAGAAGAATTAATAAATATTTATAGAAACACACAAACAATCAAAAATACTATCTGTGTTACCACAAAGATAACACAGGGTAATTATAAAGTAAAAAATAAATATAATCGAATATCACATTGTCAAGATTAAAAATATAATGCAAAAGAGAAATATAATTATGTGCATATCAATATCGTGTTGTAATTATAGAAGCGACAGCAAACTTCGTTTGAAGCTACTTTCAAAAATATTGAAAAGATCCACTTGAATTTCATTAGCAATAGATACAATTCTGGATAATGGGGTGTTTTCCATAATTACATCTGTGGAAATCCATCGCGAAAGTCTGAGTGTTAAGAGTTACTCTTGCTGGAACATGAAGGCCAATTAATGATAAGAGACAAGGACAATCAACATGATAATCAATGAAATATACTTTATTGTCATAAGTATAACACTTGTCGACAAAGCTAATTAGATATACAATTAACAGATAACAATCAGTAAAAGAACAATACACAATATCTCCAAGACATCAAACTTATATAAAATAACTTAGATAGTACATATAAAAATAAAACATGTATAAAAGATTTCCAATTTACAAATGAAAATTTCTGACTACCTTCTGCTAATTAAAACTTATGGTGGATATGTTAATTGTGTGAAATAATAATAATATATGCTTTATTGTCCAAAGAAAGTAATCTTATTGACAAAATAATTTATCGTTAAGGAAAGAAGTGGTATTAAAATTATTTATGGAAACAGTCCGTTAGTATCTCGAGAAATTAAAATTGTAGGGCACAGAACAACACAAAAAATAAAAAATAAAGACTATGCACTACAAAGTATAAAACGGCAATGTCATGTAAATTATAAAATATAAAAATATGATAAAAGAAAAGAGTATAAAGGTAAAAAGCTACAAAAATATTTTCAAAAACTGTCATTGTAAAACTCTTGCAGACTATAATAGGGTCTAACACTGAGGAGGTCTTTTAGAGTTTTTCTGAAACGAATGTAATCCAAAGCTTTCAAGTGATGTGGTAGATGGTTATACATCTTGAGGCCATTAAACACAATCGAGTCCTTAATGAGGGATGATGTAGGTAAAGGTAGTCTGAGATCATTGGAATGTCGGGTGGCATAGGTAAAGGTGGCAGAGGGAAAATTTGTTCTATGTTTGTGTAATAGACAAACTGATTCTAAAATGAAGATAGCATAAACAGTTAAAATCTTGTTCGTCCCAAATACAGGCCTGCAAGAGTCCCGTCGTCGGACTTTGCACAGGTATCTGAGTGCTCTTTTGTAGAAAAAAAACTGACTCAAATTGGGTTTTGCTGCAGTTAAGCCCAATTCATTTGAGGTCATTCTAATTGCATAGCATCCTGAAGCAAGTTTTTTATTAAGAGATGCAATGTGATCATTAAATTTTAATTTATTATCTATACTAACCCCAAGGAATTTGGCGTAAGTTCTGTTCTCAATGAAACTTTGATTTGAAGTCAAAGGTATGTTGTCAATACTACATCGGAATGATACAATATTAGTTTTAGAGATATTGAGAGACAGGAGGTTAGAGTCGCACCAATCTTTGATTTTAATAATATCCGAACAGATAGTTTTGTGAAGATCAGAACTATTTTTATCAGTCCATAGTATCGTGGTATCATCCGCGAATAGTGTGAATTGGCCTTTTATATCTATAGAAGCCAAATCGTTTATGTACAGTAGAAACAGTATAGGGCCTAGTACTGATCCTTGTGGTACTCCGCTGTTTATGTCAGCTGCACAAGTTGTTGTAGACTTAACAATTTGACTTCTACCTGTGAGATAGGAATTAAACCATCTATGAGTATTTCCACTGATGCCATAATGATGCAGCTTATGCAGCAGAATTTTATGATTTACGCAGTCAAAAGCTTTGGATAAATCACAAAAAACTGCTGCAGTCACATCTTTAGTATTGATGTTGTTATATACTTCATATATAGTTCAGAATCTTGTGCAGAATTCTGATGTCTGCATGAATTCTATGAGTGCTCAGTTTCGTTATTTCTGTTGAAGTGCGTACTTGTCTCAATGAGTTTTCAATTAATAAAAATAATAATCTTTATTTCTTTGGTTGAAAAGTACATAAAAAGAATTTAAACAAAGAAAAGGTCAAGTTCATGTCAAGATAAAGTTCAATGTATAAGTATGAATATAAATAAAAAGTACAGTTAAACATATAATAAAAGCTCAGATTATACACTACACAAATTTGCCAGTATAAGAATATTAAAGTATAAAATATTAAAAGTATAAAAGCATATTAAGCCATGCCCAATTTGGATTTCAAAACTCGAAAAGCACTAATGATGCTTTTTTCTCGTTGCTAGAAAATACATATGTTACTTTGAATAATGGAAAAACCGTAGCGGCGGTATTTTGCGACTTCTCCAAGGCGTTTGATTGTGTCAGCCATGAGATATTACTGCAAAAACTACAATTTTACGGTTTCCGAAATTCCTCATTAGACTGGTTCCGCACGTATTTGTCAGAAAGGAGTCAAGTAGTAAAAATACAGGAAAACTACTCTAACAGTGGCAAAGTCGCAATGGGCGTTCCACAAGGGTCGGTTCTAGGTCCTATTCTATTTTTATTGTATCTAAATGACCTAGCCACCATTCGCATCCAAGGAAAATTCACTTTCTTTCGGATGACACCACCATTCTATGGCATAGCAAAGACATAAATCACTTGAAAGAATCAATTGCTCTCGATCTAGAAAAAATTAAGCAATGGTGTGACTCCAATCGACTCTGTTTCAATTTAAAAAAAACAAATCTAGTCACCCTTAAGTTTGACTTTGATAATTTGTACTTAGATAACCAGATTATAACAAATAAGCCACAAACTAAGTTTCTAGGTCTAATTATAGACAACAAGCTGAAATTTGATGAGCATGTAACGACCTTGAGCAAGAAGTTAGCCTCTAGCTGCTTTGCAATGAAAATCGTTTCAAGAGAATTAAACGTAGCCTCGGCTAGGATGGTCTACTTTTCCCTAGTTGAGTCACATTTGAGGTATGGCATTGCCTTCTGGGGTTTATGCAATAACCAGCTGTTTCAATGTGTTTTTATTCTACAAAAAAGAGCAATCCGATACCTGTGTAAAGCTCAATATCACGATCACTGCAAACCATTTTTTATTAGCCAACAAATATTATCACTCGTTTGTTTATTCATTTTGGAAACTGTATGCCTCATCCACACAAAATAAACCTTATGAAAGCAAAAAAATATATAATCATCTGCCAGCCAGTTATAGAAACATAACTTCTCTGAAGAACTTTCGAAAGACTGTAAAAAAGGCTCTATTGCAGAAAGCTTATTATAACCTGCAGGAATATTATGAGGATATACTATAGTTCCTTATGGGAATTGATTTGATACTGGATATTTATATTATTGAATTTTTTATTTTTTATCTCATGTTTTGATTATTATGCAAGACTACTGTTAAATCTTAAGGGTGGTAATTGTTAGTTAGTTAGTTACCCTTTTGTTAATGACATCTTATTTTATAATGTGTTGTTTCAATAGTCCTTCTTTTTTAAAGTAGATTGACAATATGTTTTTTATTTATACATGTAATATTTATCTTTTATGTTCGTACATTTTATCCACTTGACATTCATTTATTTTATTGTATTTTTTATCTCATATGTTTTGATTTATTATACAAGACTGCTGTTAAATCTTAAGGGTGGTAATTGTCAGTTACCCTTTTGTTAATGACATCTTATTTTATAATGTGTTGTTTCAATAGTCCTTCTTTTTTAAAGGAGATTGACAATATGTTTTTTATTCATATATGTAATATTTATCTTTTATGTTTGTACATTTTATCCATTTGACATTCACGTATCTAATTATCTGTACATTTCTTATATATTTCTCTTTTTTCCTATTTTCATGCTTTGTCAATAAGAATCAACTCTTCAGACAATAAAGTATATATTGATTGATGATTGATTGTTATAATTAAATTTAAAATGTTCAACACCAGAGACCACAGGAAATTAAAACAGGCCAAGTAGGTGAAATGTTGAGCTGTAAAGTCTTAAAAGTAATGATTTCGAGTTAATTCATCAGTGAATTCTTGAATTGTGTAACAGACTCTTTGAAGTAAAATTTTTTTCAGCTGACTCTTGAAAACATGAATGTTTGGAGAATTTTTTATTGCTATAGGAAGGATGTTACACCCATTGTATTCTACGCCTTTTTGATACATAGAGGTTCTATGAGCATTTGGAAGGATTAGATCTCTAGAACGAGTATTATGGTTGTGTGATGGACGATTAGACTGAAAAATTGATTTATGTTTGTATACATATGCACTAGCCTCTAGTATATAAGTGCTGGCAACTGTAAGAATTTTGAGCTTTTTGAAAGCATCTCTACACGAGTCTCTGTATCCTAGATTAGCCATTATTCTGACAGCATACTTTTGGATGAGAAATACCCTTTGGACAGAAGAGCTCATCCCCCAGTTGAGAATGCAATATCGGAGGTGTGCATGGAAGTTGGCACGGTACAATGTTAACAGTACGCTAGAACTGCAGTGATTTGACATAAATCTGATAGAATAGCAGCTCTTCTTCAATTTAGCACATAATGCATCAATATGATGATTCCACACTAATTTTTTGTCTAGAACAATTCCAAGCATATTTACAGTTTCTGTTGGACTGATTTCATTTTCACTATCTTTATATAGTATTACATCCGAAGTCTGTTGATTACGTTTGTTGAATAATATGGTGTTGGTTTTGGGTTTATTAAGTTTCAAATTATTCTTTTCAGCACATAGTGTTATTTTATTATATAACTTCTCAGCTGTTTTTTGGAGTACATCCATGGTGTCTTCAACAATCAAGATATTTGTATCGTCAGCATAACTTGTGACGAAAACGGAGTTTGAATTATTAATGAATGAAATTAGGTCATTGGCAAACAGTAAGAAACAAAAGGGTGTTGAATCAAGCAGTGATCTGTATTCATCATATGTTTTATTTTGACTCGTATCTGTGATACTCATGTTATTTTGTTAATTGATATTTAAATTATTACTCTTCAAGATTTCATCAATTTACAAAAGGTTATGGGCCCAGCTCTACGCTGAAAAGAATAGAAATAAAGTTGAAGATATTCGTGAAAGAAGAAATTCAAGAGAAAAAGTTAATTATTCCAGTTAAGAATGGATAAATTTCCCAGATTCGAAAGGTTACATGGTAAAATAAATTATCACTCATGGAAGACAATGATGCTTTCATACATGGAATTGAATAATCTAGAGAAGATAGTGTCTGCCGAAGAGAAGAATCCAGCTGCTAGTCCACGTCCAATCAAAGTCTCAGAAGCAGAATTTTCCGCAAAATGTGAAGACTGGCGATACAGGCATTCTTTGGCCAAAGCTTTCATACTTTTCAATGTCGATAGCGACGTTGTGAGCCAAATAACGTGCTATACTGATGCATATAACATGTGGAAAGCCCTCAATGATATTTACGACAAAAGATGTGAATATTCTCTACATGTTCTGGTTAAATCTTTAGTCGGAATCAAATGTGAATCCAAGCTCAACATTCCTGAGCATATTTCCAAGTATAATGAACTCTGGGCAAGGTTAGTCGAAAGAACAGCAGATAGATCTCAGGATAAAGGAAATGATCGCTGGAAGCTGCTCTAGTCCGTTAGCTATGTCTGCCAAAGCAAAGGATCATTATTTCTCACTACTCTACCCGATGAACTGGACAACATAGTTGATAATTTGAAGACGAAAACAAACCTGACTTATGATGATGTGTGTTCACGTTTGATGGAATTATCCGTAACATCTACTTCAGTTGAGGAGAGTGAAGCTTTTGTTGTCAGTCAGAATAAACAAAGACAAAAGAAAGTCTTTATGGAATGTTCTTTTTGTAAGGAGCACAGAAAATGGTACAAAGGTCACTCTATCAAGAATTGTCGAAATAAACCGAAGAAATTCGATAATGCCCATTTGGTTTGTGACTCCGATGAAGAAGATATAGCATATCTTGCAGCACTTGCAAATCATGACAGTTCTAAATGGATCTTTGATACGGTGCAACATCACACATGTCTGGTAATAAGGATAGCTTTATGAATCTCCGTCCATACAATGGTTTCATCAGACTTGGAAATGATAAGAGAATAAATGTCACTCATATTGGAGAGGTGAAATTGAAAGCGCTTTTACCGACAAATGAAGTGAAAGATGTTACTGTTCATGATGTTTTGTACTCTCCTGAATTAAAATGTTCTCTTCTATCATGGGAAAGAATCAAAACTAATGGAATTTCTATGGAAGGCAACAAAAAGATATTACTTTATGGAAGAATGGAAAAATAGTTGGATGGGTTGTTTCTGACAAGAAGGAGCAGATATTTCAACAAGTAAATATTGAATCAATTCTGATGTCATAAATGTCAGTGTTGCCATGGCATCGATCGATTGGGACATTTACCAGTTAGTGAATTCAATCAACTTACGAAGGTTGTGGCTGATCCTCATGTCATACCAAGAGATCGCACAAAACTTGACTGTCATGCCTGTGAAGAATCAAAGTCAACCAGAAGATTTCTAAAGAAGCGGTAATACTTGTGACGATATCTTGCAAAAGTTCATTCTGATGTTGTTGGTCCATTTTCTACCATCAATTCGGGAAGTTATTACTATGTATCCTTTATTGATGAATACTCCAGATATACTGAAGTTGCATTCGTAACTCATAAAATGAAGTGGAGCAAAAGGTGAAGGATTATGTGATTAGAATGGAACGACAAACTGGGAAGAAAGTACTAGCTTTCAAGAGCGATAATGGTGGAGAATATAAATCAAAGTCTCTGGAAGATTTTTTCCGGACGAATGGAATAAAAGTTGAGAATTCTATACCAAGAGTTCATGAAACAAATGGTTTAGCTGAACGACTGAATAGAACTATCAACACCATGGCTAGAACCAGTTTGATTGACTCACAATTATCACAATCACTGTGGGCAGAGGCAGTAGCTCATGCAGTTTATGTTAAGAATCGACTACTTCATTCATTCCACGAGAAAACTCCATTCGAAATGTTTTTTGGTCAAAAGCCGTTTATATCTCATCTGAGAAGTTTTGGACATGGAGCTTATATCCATATCAACAAAGAAGATAGGAAATCTGGTAGTAAGCTGTGTTCAAGAGCAACAGAAGGTGTGATGGTTGGATATTGCGAAAAAGATGGTTGGTACCGATTTTGGACAGGTAGAAAAATTGTCATCTCACGGGACTATAAATTCAAACAAGAAGGTGAAGTGATCGAAATTCATCCCTTCAAGAGATCACAAAATGACGTGTTCAAAAAGTCATTAGACACACCGTTTACATCAAGCCAAAGTGACGAAGGAATCGAGTTCAATTCAGCCCCATCACAATCGGATGTATCTGTCACGGATATTGATGAAGTGTCAGATTCCTATTCATCAGTTAGAAAAAGTTTTCGTCATCATTTTCCTCCAAAGTATCTTGAAGATTACTGCAAACTAGCATTGGATGAACCAACATCATACTCTGAAGCAGTTTCGTGTCCTGAATCAATAGAATGGATCGAAGCCATAGGTGAAGAATTACGATCAATGGACAAAAATAATGTTTGGGATATTGTCGAGAAACCACCAAAAGCTCGCTTGGTTGGCTGTCGGTGGATTTTCAAAAAGAAACTTTCGGAAAATGGATCATTTATAAGATACAAAGCAAGGTTAGTTGCTCAGGGTTTCAGTCAGATATCAGGGCTTGATTACGATGAAACATTTTCACCTGTGGTTCGCTTCTGATACAATCAGAATCCTCTTAGCGACTGCATTCAATGGAATAGGATAGAAAGACAATTTTAATATAAAAACTGCATTTCTGAATGGTGATATTGACTTTGATGTATATATGAAGATACCTGAGGGGTTGAAGACTGAACCAGGGAGAGTGTGTCACTTGAAGAGAAGTATCTATGGTCTCAAACAATCTCCGAGGCAGTGGAATCAAAAGTTGATTTCTGTACTGAAGGAAATACATTTGAAACAATCTTCAATAGATCCTTGCATGTTTGTATCAGAAGACGGAGGACAAGTGGTTTGCCATATATGTCGACGATTTGTTAGTTCTTGGATCTGAAATGAAGAGAGTCCAGGAAGTTGAGGATGTACTCAAAGAAAATTTCGAAGTTACGTGTTTTGGTACACCCAGACTTCTCCTTTCAATCCAAATTTCATGGTTCGAAAATCAGTCACTTTATGTCAAGAACTGTACATTTTGAAAATACTTGACAAATACAAAATGTCAGACTGTAAACCGTCACCAACTCCAATGGATTGGAGCAAAACCACAAGCGCAAGAGCAGAAGATGAAAAAACTGATAAAACAGAGTATCAGTCTAAAATTGGTAGTCTGTTGTACTTAGCAGGGTACAAGACCAGATATAATGTTTGCTGTCAATGCCTTATCACAATTTAGTTCGAACCCTACAAAAGTTCATTTGAATATGGTGAATCATATATTCAGATATTTGAAAGGATCAGCAAGGAAGACGTTGGTATACATGAAGACAGATGAAGTGAAAATTTTTATGTATACAGATGCTTCATATGCAAGTACCATTGATGACAGGAAATCTCAGAGTGGTTTCATAGGATTTTATGGCAAAGCTGAGGTTACTTGGACTTCGAAAAAACAGAAAAGTGTTGCCGTTTCATCTACAGAAGCGGAATATATGGCTTTATCTCTCGCCCGCAGGCAGGTGATGTGGATGTCATACTTGGTGAAAGATTTGAAAATAAAAATATGCCCTTTGTTGTTATGTGATAATCAGGCAGCAATTCACATTTCATCGAATTGTGTCATGCATCAACGGTACAAGCATATTGATGTACATTTCCATTATGTGAGGGAGAGAATACTAGGACAAGATGTGAATATTGAGTATATTTCCACAGAAGAAAATATAGCCGATATGTTAACCAAACCTTTGGGAAAAGAAAAATTCAATCACTTGCTGATATTTCTTTCTTGTTGATGTATGTAAAAAAAAAAAAAACTGAATGCAGACCCTGAGGGAGAGTGTTGAATCAAGCAGTGATCTGTATTCATCATATGTTTTATTTTGACTCGTATCTGTGATACTCATGTTATTTTGTTAATTGATATTTAAATTAATTTGAATAAAAAACTTCAGAGTTTCTCATTATTACTCTTCAAGATTTCATCAATTTACAAAAAAGGGGCCTAAATTTGAGCCGTGAGGAACTCCCTGGATGATATCATATTCCAATTCTCACTTTCTGTCTTCTGCCTATGAGATAAGATCTTACTAAGTCATGTGGTGTTCCTCGTACGCCTGATCTATAAAGTTTTGTTAATAACAGTTCATGGTCCACACAATCAAAGGCACGCGAGAAATCGATAAAAAGACCCATAACACATTTTTTCTTATCAAGGGCATCAACAATTTTTGACTGGAATTCACATAGGGCTGACTCTGTACTCTTGGATTTGGTAAAGCCGTGCTGTGAAGGTGGCAATAATTTGTTATTTTCATAAAACAGGGTTAATTGATTTTTTAAATTGAGCTCAAATGGTTTGGAGAGACTTGACAGTAAACTTATTGCTCTATAATTATCTAAGTCGTCCATATCACCTTTTTTAAATAGAGGGCACACTGTTGCAATCTTCAAATTTTCTGGAAAAATTCCATTTGCCGAGGACAAATTTATCAAATATGTCAAAGGTTGACAGAGTTCAAGACGGCAGCATTTCAGCAGGTTATTAGAGATATAATTATGACCACAGGAGTTTGAATTTTTCAGCTGGGAAATGAGCTCTAAGACGTCACTCTCACATACTGGTGATAGGAAAAAGCTATTAGAATTAGTTGATACATTTTGTCGTAGGAATTTTAAATCAAAGACCCTGTTTCAATCAATGGTTTAGTAAAATTATCATTGAATTTATTGGCTAATTCTTCTTTCTCGATTTTGCTTAACAGTTATTACACTCTTCTGTTTAGGTTTTTTTGAATATGGGTATGTTCAATTTGTAAGCTAAATATCTCAAAAATTTGTTCTGAGTTTTCTCTATATTATTTATATGGATTTGATACATTGGGGACCATACACACGAGCAATACTCTAGAATTGTTCTAACCAAAGAATAATAAAGTGTTCTTATGGAATTAGCATTAGTGAAATCTCTTGTGGTCCCGCAAACAAAGCCCAGCATTTTTGTTGCCTTATTGACAACCTGCTCAAAGTGGAGGTGGAAATCAGCCTTGGTGTCAAAAAGAACACCAAGGTCCCGAATAGAGTTTGCCCTTGTGAGGAGTTCACCATCAATGTAATAACAAAATTCAGTGTGTTCCAGAGAACGATAAAAAGACATAACATTGCATTTGTTTACATTCAGCTCCATGTAATTATCAGAGCACCATTTGACAATTGAGGTAAGGTCCTTTTGAAAATTCTCGCAGTGTTGTTCGTTGATGACTTGGTTAAAAATTTTAAGATCATCTTCGAACAGCAGAAATTTTGAGTATTTAATTATTTCTGCAATATCATTAATGAAAATATTGAACAGGAAGGGGCCTAGGTGGCTTCCTTGTGGTACTCCTGAAGTGACATAAATGATATGAAGCTCTTGATATTGATTTCTATCCCGAAGATAGCTTCCGAACCAGTTCAGAAAATGTCCGTAAGACCCTATCGCTTCAAGTTTCCCAAGCAAAACTGTATGATTGACTGTGTCGAATGCTTTGGAAAAGTCTGTGTAAATTACATCTACTTGGTACTTCCTTTCCAAAGCACACCAAAGCACAAATTGGGTTAATGTTAACAGATTTGTAGTTGTTGACTTACCCATGCTGCTCTTGTAAAATAACTTGGTATAATGGGGCTTTTATTTGATCGCAGATCAGACTCTCTAATAATTTAGGAATTGCACTTAGAATTGTAATCGGTCTGTAATTTTGTATATTTGCTTTATCCCCTGACTTGAAGATTGGCGTGATAAAACTAGATTTCCACAGAAGTGGAAATTCCCCTAAGTTCAAAGATGCAGTAAATAGAAGGAACAAAAACATTTGTTCCTTCTATTTATGACTGTTAGCTAGTCATTAGCACTTTCTACTGTGATAATGTTTTTATCATTCGTGAATATCAGGTCTAACATAACACCGAAACAGTTTTGAATGGAGTTTAATTAAATGAGATTATGAAATGCTAAAGATTCAATAAGAATTTGGGCGGTATTATTATTATTGAATATTGCTGATACACCTAATTCATCATTGTACCATTCGACATTTGGCAAGTTATAGTCACCGTACAGAAGCAGCTTTTTTTTGGGAAATCTCTCCATAACACTGTCCACAGTTGCACAATGATCCTCATATAAATCCTGACAAGAGCTGGGTGAAAGATAGATACCACCAATAACTAGCTCCTCGCCATAAGCATATACATTAACAAATATTTGTTCCACGTTATCCTTGTTGAGAGCTATGACATTACTGGAAAAGTTCTTCACCGCGATGAGAACGCCTCCTCTTCTGTATTTTTGACTAGTTAGTACTGATGGATCCGTCCTGTATATATCATATTGAGACAAGCCAAGTTCCTCATCTAGGATATTTTCGTGGAGCCATGTTTCAGTTAACACAATAATATCATGGTCACTGATAGCTGCGCTAAGTTCTAAAGTCGTAATTTCAGTTCTATTACCTCTAACATTTTGGTAGTATGTGTGCAATATGTTTTGTTCTGTCCGAGAGATGCCCGTAGAGTTGAGTTTTTTCTATGAGAGGTGCTAGTGACAATTTTCGGTAGTCCCTGTATGTATCGGATGGTTAGATTGTTTTCTCCTTTCTCAGTCCTTTCATTGAGTTGTTGCCGAAGATTTCTAAGGTGATTTCTCTGATTAAGAGTTAAATCGGATCCAACTCTAATTTCCGGAGAGTTTATTTTATTTTTATTTCTTAGGACGAGTAGAGCTTCATTGTTACTGTCAAGGACAACTTTCAAAGGTCTGGAGGTGTTGGTGTTCTTGCCTACACGAAAAACCTTTTTGATGTTTAGCTGTGGATCTAAGACAGGCAAAATATCATTGACTTTGGAAATATCCTCATCGATTTTGCCTTCAGTTGTAACTGCATTGGACTCGGGAACGTTGTACATCATTAAATTGTTGGATCTTCTTCATCGTTCTTCCAATTCATAGACTACTGAGTCAAAGTCGGTTTGTTGTTCAGGAGATGTCTTTGCATGTTTGATTGTAGTGAGTTCATCAGCCAGTGCACTTATTTTTTGTTCGAGAGTTTCAATTTGTTTTTTCATGGTTGGCAACAATCTAAGCCCTTCCTGACAGTCACTGCAATAATATTTCAGTATTCTTTTATTTTTTAGCTGCATACATCTGATTTCTGAAGAGGTAAGCTCAGCGCATATATAGTGCATTCTAGTATGACATCCATCACAATAGCAAGAATCATCTTCATTACACTCTTCATCACATTTAAAGCATAGCATGATTCCTTGATTGTAGTCTAGTCTAGTCTTATATGTAGTTCTTGCCGTTTCCTGTCCCATCTCTTACACTCGAAAAGGGTGTGCTTTACTGTGTCCTGCTCTTCGCAGTATACGCATCCGTCTTCATTATACCTGCCTATTCTTTTAGTATACGTTTTAAATGACCCGTGCCCTGACAAGACTTGTGTTAGGAAGTAGTCGGTTTCTCTGAATTTACAGTTAATCCATGGTTTGATTTCTGGTATATTAGCATCACTAATCTAAATAAAATCACAGAAGTTAGCCAAATCAAATACTTAGGCATTATAATCGACAAAAATCTCAGGTGGGAAACTCACATCAACTATCTAACAACAAAACTCAGAAAACTGATTTACAAATTTTATATACTGAGAGAGATACTGTCGATTAAACTGTTGCTTATAATATACAAATCACTTGTGGAGTCACTTCTACGCTATGGAATACTAGTGTGGGGTGGTCTGTTATGAAAACTCATTACAAAATCTCAAAGTGATCCAGAATTTATAATTCTTGAGTTTTAAAACTTTTTATATTTTAAAATTTTCAATTTTTGGATTTTAAATGTTTTTTATGAAACTTTATTGATGTTTAAAAAAAAAAGTGTATATATTTTACTTATATATATACATAGATGCATGCAAATTTTAATATGTGACTGATTGTTTTGATTCAATTCAATTTTATATGGTAGTGACTATTTTTATACATATATCAAATGGTATTAACTTAATTTACATTTATATATACACGCTTTGTCAATAAGATATTATTCTTTGATAATAAAGCATATTTTGATTGATTGATTGATTAAAAATTATCTTTAGACGAAAAAAACGATCCTTGACAAATGCACTGTATTCTCCAGATATACTTAATATTCGGTCATTATATTTTTTAACAATTTTAATATCTGCCTATAAGAGTGGTCATTGTCAGCAAACATTCAATCATGGTTACAATACACGTGGCATGTTGAACCAACTACTCGTTACACCACTTAACAACAAGAACATTAGTCACCGTTTTGTAACATATATTCAACCTAAAGCATATAATCTATTACCTCTCGCCACTCGAAAATATGCTAACCTCAAGAAATTCACTTCAGCCATTAAACTTTATATCTATAGTAATTATAGGGACTTCTTGAGAATTATAGAAACATAAAAATATTGTATATTTATTATTATTCACCAACTTACAGCCATGTTAACTGCACTGTTGAATTTTGATTCACACAATTACTGCCTATTGTAATATGTTTTTACTCTGTTCCTATTAACCCTCCATTTTTATATTGTTAATACTACTCCGTTCCTTCTTCCTATTTCTGACTTTAAATTGTCTATGTTTTCATGTTATGCTGTTTTGTTTCTTTTTCTTTTTTCTCACTACACAATACAAGTGTGTACTCACTTAGAGTGTGGGGGGAAAAAACATTTGAACTTTTTGTTTTCTAGTTATTATCAGTAGTATTATAATTGATTTGTATTGTAGGAATGTATAGCAAAACGGCTAAATAAATAAATAAGTTGTTTGGTCTACTGGGCCTCTGTTGTTAGGTCGTCCCATTTTCCCTGCCACGCTGTTAGTGATTCCGCTCCTGCCGATTTTCTTACATGGGGTTGGTGTCCTTGTCCCGTTTCGTGTATCATTTTCCTCTCCAGTACCATGGTGTCAATAGGTATTATTCCCGTAATTACTTGCAGTGATTCTAACGACACTGTCCTGTACGCGCATGCTACCCGCAGTAGCGCTTTCCTTCGGGATTTATTGAGCATGTCCTTATACCTATTTATTCTCAGGACCCCGCTCCATATTGGTGCCCCGTATAGGAGAATTGAGTGTGTTACCCCGCATAGCACCTCCCTTTTCCTGCTGCCTAGTCCTCCGACGTTTGGCATTAGCATGGCTAGTTTTGCGGTTGCAGTGTCCGCTTTTGTAGTTGCTTTTATAATGTGTTGGTCGAATGTTCGTCGTGTGTCCAGGAGAATTCCTAGGTATTTCACCGTTTTTTTCGAAATTATTTCCACCCCTAATGCCTCAAAAACGTCGTCTGCTCTTTTTCTTGGTCCCTTTAATATTATCGCCTCCGTTTTGTTTACCGTCATCCAGTTGTTTATTCTGCTCAGTGATTCGTTTCCTTTGTGTTTTAGAACTTCTTTGTCTTTTTCTGTGATCATGACTATTAGGTCATCGGCGAATGCGATCGTTTTGCAGCCCTTTGGGAGTGCTAACCGTAACACGTCGTTATACAGAATGTTCCAGAGTGTCGGCCCCAGTACTGATCCCTGTGGGACCCCCCTGTACTAGTTATGCTTTGGTTTTCGTCTATTTTTATTTCCCTTTCGTTCAGGTATTCCTCTATTAACCTTGTTAGGTATGTACTTATTCCTGCTACTCTTAGTCTTTTTATTATGATGTCCCACCTCGCCGTGTTAAACGCATTTTTCATATCCACCATGATGAGGACACACCATTTTTGCCTACTGTCTTTGCATTTGCGTGGATAGTGGAGCGTCCTTTCCGGAAGCCGAATTGCCTATCGGACATTATGTTTTTTTCCTCGATCTCCGTTTCTAGTCTTGTCTTTATGAGCGCTTCATACAGCTTACCTCGCGATTCTAGAAGGCAAATTGGACTGTGTGGGGGTATACCGTCCTCGTCTGGTGCGGAGTTTGCCTTTGGAATTAATACCACTTTTGCAGTTTTCCATATTTTCATCTCCTGGAGTTGCTTGTCATATATCTCCAAAGTGAATGCGGGAATGGCGTTTACGGCCTCCTTCAGTGCTCCTGGTGTTATTTTGTCCGGGCCAGGTGTTTTTCCGGTCTTTAGTCTACCGGCCGCTTCATTGAGTTCCGTCATAGTGAGGAGGGGTGGGTTACATCTTGGCGCGCTTCTCACCCAATTGTCTTCTACTTCGACTAGGAAGAGTTTTTTTACCAGTTTTCGTTTTGTTTCCACTTCGAGCTTGCATGGGAGGGTTTGTTTGGACAAGTGTTTTCTACGATCTGGTAGCCGTCTCCCCATATGTCGTCATCGAGTTTCTGACATAACTCAGTCCAGTGCGCTCTTTTAGACCACTCAATGAGTTTTTTTAGTTCTTTTTGGGTGGTTTTAAGCTCGGTTTCCCGTTCAACTATTGCTCGGTCATGCAGGTCCCTGGTTCTGGTCCTTGTGAGGACTCTTCTTATGGCGATGGATTTCTTCCCTTTCTCGACAATTTCCTCATTTCACCAGTAGGGTTGTTTGGTTGTCCTGTCCCTTTCTGATGCTGTTGCTTTTGTTTGGGCCTTTCTGATTGTTTTTGTTAGGTTCTGAGGTGTTGTATCGCGGGGGAGTAGCATCCGCTCCATTTCTTCCCTGAATATTCCCTTGTCCATGTACTCCATTCTATATAGTTCCTGCTTCACTCTGTGTACGGTGTCGACTCGGTATGTGATGTTCTTGTGCAGGCTCATGTTTTCATCCTCTGGCACTTTCCAGTTGTGTATTCTGCTTGCTGTTCGATCTGTCGAGAGTGTGATGTCTATGTGTGATATTGAGGCCCCTCTTTGGAAGGTTGGGGTGCCATCGTTGTGGATGCTGAGTCTTAGGGATGCTATCCATTCCGCCATGTGTTCTCCTCTCTGGTCCGCTTTTGGGGACCCCCAAAGCGGGGATTTGGCGTTGAATACTCCCGCTATGATGGCCTCCTGCTGATGATGATGCTGCTCCTGCTGATGATGGCTATGATGGCCTCCTTTACGCTTCTGACTAGATCGTTAAAAATGCTGTTTGATATGTTGATGAATTCCCTGTTCGGAATATTTGGTGATATGTAACAACTGTACATAAGTAGGTCAATCGTTTCCAGCCTAACCCAGCCGTTCATTTTCTTTATGCTCTTCAGGGGGATGTTTTTGTTTGTGCAGTATATTGCCGCGTCCTTGTTCTTGTCTGTTATTCAGCCTGGCTTTCCCGCTAATGCTTTATTGGGTTCGCTTATGACTAGGACGTCTATGTTTTTATCCACTGCTGTTGCGTGGGCGAGGTCCGAGATCTCTTCCGAGATTTGCTTGTAATATGGTTAGTTCCGTGGAGTGTATCCTGCGTGGCTCGGCCTGTTGCGCTGATGTCGGCGTGCTTCCTGCAGTGCTGCGTTAAAAGCGTTGCACTTCATTGTGCAGGTCTTGTGTGTCTCATTGCATAGCAGGCATTGTTCTACCCTTGTGCACGCCGTTGAGTTGTGACCTGCCTCGCAGCATCTAAAGCAGTTCCTGGATCTATTCGGTCCCGTACAGTTTTGCCTGCTGTGGTCATATGACCAGCACTTGGAGCAGCGGGTGACGTTAACCTGTCTCTCCAGCCTAGACCTTACCAGATCGATTCTGATAAAATCCTTATTTTCCAGTTCCCTGGCAGTTTCCTTTGGGAGGGTTACCGTTGCGGCCAACGTATCGTTGCCGTATGGGCGTGTATCGTAGCATACGTCGCCTCCGTTATGTCAGCAGGTGTGGTGTCCCCCGACATTCCTCTGATGTGGTACACTGCAGGCTGTTCTTTCCCTAGGGCCCTCGTCGATAGCGACACCCCCCCCTCCTGTTTCAGCGCTTTCCCGATGCTTTCTAGAGCTTTTTGATCCTTGTCCAGGATCATCAGCAATTTGCCGTCTTTGGTATTTCTTATATTCCTTATAGAGTTGGCGGAGTCGTTATTTGCCATAGTGGTCTTTACTTGGCTTAGTGCCGTTTGAGATAATTATCCCGTACGTCGACGTCTATTTTTTTCCTGTCGTGTAGATTTTTATTTGGGTACTGGATGTGCGGAATATTGTTTCCACCATTTTCCTAAGTGTCTTGACAGTCATACCTGTAATATGATGCAGAGCTATTTTAGCGTCGTTGGCGGTTTCGTCCCTGAGTTCTGAGAGTTTTCTCCAGACGTCTGGGACACTGCCGTCTTGCTTTATTTTATTATCTCCAGGTCTCCTTGCAGGTGCTCGAGTTCCGGTATTTTTCCCTATATAGTTTTTGTATGCTAGAGCGCAGTCGTTTAGTTCGGTGAGCACCACCTTGACGCCTACATCTTCTTCTGACAGTGGGTTACCTACCTCTATTTTGGTTTTCTGAAAGACTTTATCGTCCCATTCCTTATCCATTATTAGTTGGAAGGATTTCAGGTCCGTGACGCTTTTTATATATTGTATGATGGAGGTTTGGCACGGGCATTTACATGTGCATCCTTGCGCTCCTAAGTTGTCCGGTTTTTGTGCTTGCACCTCAAGTGTGTTTGTTTTCAGTTTTTTTTTTACTATTGGTGTGCTTACCGCCGTGCCCATGAAGGAGGGTTTGTTTTCTTCCATTCTCTGTTCTGGAGGTGGGAGCTCTCTAAGGTCTATTAGGAAGCTGGTTCTCTTTTTAAGTTTCAAACTACCTGGTCCAGTTCCCTTGAGATTACTTTGATCTCAATTTTAGTGTTGACATTTGACCTCGTTAGATTTAAGAGCTTGGTGGTCTTCTTTACTAAGTTTTCCAGTGTTTGTTGTAGTGTCTCCACCCTCTTATCTACCTCTTGGGGTGGCAGTTCGATCCCCTGTTTAGGTGTAACTACCCTCCTCCTTTTTTTTGGGTTTTCTTTAGAGTCGTCTAGCCATACGATCTCTGGATCCCCCTCTGAGTCTTTTTCCATTACTTTGCGGTCCAGCAACTCGAAGCTGATGCTTTTACCTAATTCCTCGTCGATAAAAGTATCCGGTGTCGGGTTTCCATCTTCATCTTGTTTCGGAATCGAAAAGACGTCCTCGGTCTTTTACGCTTTCCCAGTCGTAGCCTGTTTTTTTTCTTTGGTTTCTTTAATTTTAAGTAAGTTAGATTTTTTATAATACAACACTAGGGGTGGAAAAACCTCAATCCTGCCAAATACATGAAAACCTAAAGTCCCACCTGTGGAGTCTAGTGAAGAGGACGGGACTGGACGAGGAACTCTTAACAACATGAGGGCAAACAAAATAGATCTGAAAAGGTCGCAGTGAAGAGGCTTCTAGCCCCAAATAGCAAATCTAATCTAATATTAGGGATTCCTATTTCAATAAATTTCTTCTTCTGTAATGTAGGTAATGTTTAAATTTGTTAATAATTCTCTCTGTATTTACATTTGCCTGTTCTAGTTCAATGTTATTTATATTTTGTCTTTTATTCTCTAAAGAATTAAATCTACTTTCGATATTATTTTGTAACCAAAATTATTAATCTAATTTTTTCAAATGACATCTTTCCGAGAATTTCTAAGTGTTCTAGAATCATCCCAGTCTAAAGAAAAAAATATAACAATTTTCTCTTACAGAAAATGGGAATCAAAATGGAAGGACTGTTTAAAAATATTCAAATATACTTGCTATAGGCTGTGGCCTTTTTTGCCAGATGACAATTGTTAATTCTGCCCGCCGGACAACAATTGTATTCACACAATGTAAAAATGTCAATAGAATTCACAAGAAATATAGAAATGAATTAACTCTTCAATTTATAATAGACGTTTATGCCACCATATTCCACTCCCCACCACTACTTCAGCTCTTACTCAAAACTCCATTATTTATTAAAGCAGAACATTGTTCAATAACCTCCTCTCTACTAGATTAAAAGAAATAACAAGTGTAACCAGATTCAGAAAATAAGTAAAAAAACTATTGGTTGTGAAAGCTACACTAAAGAGGAATTTTATCAAGATCAATTTACCATTTTTTGTGACTAAATATGACTTTTTATACTTTTCCCAATTTCGAGGGCTTCTCAAATTGTTTTCGAATATAAGTTCTTGTCAGTCATTAATGATCATGTCTTTACAAAATGTTAAAACAATTAAGATGTGGATTCTTTTTTTCTTATAGATAGTTTGTGTTCCAATTTGAGAATGTTGATTCTTTTTTTTTGTTGTACAATGTACAATCTTAGTCTCCATACAGTATTTTGTAGATCCCTTGACACTGCAGTGGGATTCCGGAGAGTGGACTTTATTGTTCAGTCTTTTGTAAACTTCCTTTGAATATTATGCTGGTAAAGAACTCTGCTAATTCTGTATGTGGTCCCCTTTGTATAAGGTAAGAAAAATGTTGAGGAGTAATGCTACAATACGCGGAAAGAAACCCGAGAAAACAGTTCAACACACTACATCCGCAAAAATATATTGCTATAGAATTAGTAAGTCCGCAACTGTTCTCGCACATACCAGACTATGCGGGCCGTCGGGACTTTCCGGAAATAACATTCTCGCAAATTCTATAATTATGTTTTGAATATATAAGTCGTGCAAATCGCGGGAGCGACAGTCTTGTGAATATTGTTGTACAGAGAAACAAAGTAGTTCAAGGTGAACTGCATTTTAGTTGTAAACAAGTATGTTATTGTCAGAGTGTATTATTGTGTTGTGTTTCAAAGTGAAATAAAAGGACAGTAATTAGTTCAAGAGTTTCATAACAGTTGGTGTCGAAAGAGAGGATTTCTGGTGACTATTCGAGGACAATCAATTAATGGTGAATACAGGAACACACCTAACAAACGAGATGGAGGCCATAGGCGGCGAATAGAAAAACAAGAGGAAGAAGAAAGGCGACAAAGAGAAAAACAAGAAGAAAATGATCGGTTGCAGGAAAATTTCCCGGAAAATTCTGGAAAAATAAAATAGGGAACAGTCTAGAAAACGATGGAAGAAAGGGATAGTGAGATACAATAAGAAGTCAAGGCAGTCCGAGAAGAAGCAAAGAAAGTGGGCGGTGCGAGAACTAGAAAATATATTTGCTTCACTGAAGATTCAAGACCGCCGTGACAGGGTTGCCACATTGCCCAATTCCTCAAGACCACTGACTTTTGATGAATCGTCGCAATGGTCCCTATATCGGAAACAGTTTTAACCTGCGGCAATGGATGTGACAATAAAGAAAAGGCTTTGAGGGGACCTGCTTTGGCAAAGTTACAGACCATCCCGGGAGACCCAAATCGCAAGTATGAAGATCTGCTTTAGAATTGAGGTAAGGCATCCGACATCGAGAGCAGCTATATCGGACACAGTTGAAAACACGTGCGCGGAAATCGGGTGAAAATCTGCAGGAGTTCGAAGCAAACGTACAAGAACTCCTCCAGCTTGCCTACCCAGAGGAGGATTTCAAGGAAAATTGGCGGTGCAGGTATTCATTGATGGATTGACGGACATTGAAGTACAAAGGATGCAGTGGAGCTCTAGTTCATTTCTTGGAAGTGAAAGCTGCTTTCAACACCTCAAGGCCCCAAGTGAGGGCAGTATCGATTGAAGAACCACTTCAGAAAGAGAAACAATGCAGCAGCATAGAACAGATGCTCAGCAGAATACTGGATCCTAAGAATAACAGCACAAACAACATACCAATCTCACACTATGTGACCTTACCAAAGCATTCGACTATGTATTGCATGACATTCTGATAAAAGAACTTGAGATATATGGAATTAGAGGTATCCCACTAGCGCTATCCAGTTCATACTTATCCATGAGAAAAGAAATAGTTTTCGTTAACAATAATGTGTCTGAAGAAGGACAAATTGAAATTGGCGACCCTCAGGGTTCTGTCCTCGGACCGCTGCTTTTCATAATTTATGTGAATGATCTCCAAAACTTTCTCCTACCCAATAAAAGTATTTTATTTACAGACGACACCACCATATTGAATTCAAGACTCACCAACACTTGAAAAGCTCGCTCAAGATAGTGAAAGTAACTCCAAAAAATGGTTTGAATCTAAGAAACTCACTCTAAATCAAGAAAAAACACAATATTTTACCATTTCCTCACACTTCGAAATAACTCAGCAGTCATGTAAAATTATTAGGTGTGCATATTGAGACAATTTAACATGGGCCAACCTCATACAGCACCTAAGCAAGAAACTATCAAGTGTAATGTTCATGCTTAGAAGAATGAAACCAATCCTTAGCTTCGATACTCTCAGGACAGCATATTTCTCTCTATTTCACGCACATATTTCGAACTGAATAATTCTCAGGGGAGCAGTATCCCATGCTGATAAAATTCTCATACTTAAAAAAAAGGCCATAAGAATTCTGACAGGTGCGGATAGACGTGATTACTGTAGGACTCTTTTTATAAAATTTTAAATTATGTCATTTCCATGTTCTTTCATCTACTACTCTCTTTTGAAAATCCATTATAGGAAAGAAGCACTTGAAAAAAATTCAGATTTTCATCGCTACCCAACTAGAACTGGTAACTTTTTGAGGACTCAGAAATTTATACTGGAAAAATAACGCAATAACTCGCTAAACCTCAATCTCTACAATAATTTATCTGATTACTTGAAAGACCTTCCCCACAACTCTTTTAAAAATTATGCAAAAAAAATTCCTACACATTGCTTTTATTTCACCCAAAAATATCAAAATTTTCAATTCCTGGAAACGCTGGAAATGTTGAAATGACAGGACTGATTTTAAATGGCTATTCCTATATTATTAACAATATTTACTTTCTTAACATGACAGCTCCATATAGGGCATATACTCTTCACCATTTGAAAAGTTAACACTTGAAAGTAGTATCATGCTGATGACACTGTTGCCATATTTAGTGGATATGATTTGGAATTTACTTTCAAGAAGGTATGAATGTCATAAAGATGTGGTTGGATGGGTATCAGCTCTCTTTAAATGCAGATAAGACCATTTATATAACATTAACCATAACAGATATAAACAGAACTAATTTTCACAGCATTAATATTAAGGACATTGGAGACATAAAAGAAGTTGAAAATACTAAATATTTAAGAATTATTATATATAAAAATATAAAAAGGAATCAACATGTAGCATATTTAACAAAAGGAGTTAGAAAACGAATATACAAATTTTATCAGTTAAGAGATATCGTGAGTTAAAATATCTTGATTTGGGGAGCATTATATGATAATTTATTAAAAACCTTGTCTACAATTCAAATTCAGATACTGAAAATTATTTACAAAAAATGTAGACGATACTCAACCAGACTACTTTATGGAAGGGATATATGCAATATAAGATCACTGTACTTACATACATTGGTAACATTTATGCATTAAAAAGAACATTTAAAAAATCATATCTCGCATAATATTGTGACTCGTAGTATAACAAATTACTGAAAGTACCTAACTCTAATACAAATGTACATGCAAGATTTGCGTACCTTCTAGCCTCAAAGACTTACAACTTTTCACCTTTAAGAATCAAGAATATTCGAATCTATAAAAAATTATCATTGCAATTTAAGACGTTTATAAACTATTTTTCATTTATAAAACTAATTATTAATTTACTTAATTTTGTATTTACAATTATAATTCCCTAATTTTTTTTTTCTGAAAAATTCCATTTGTGTAGAATTTCTTCTTTTCCATGTTTTTTTTTGTGTTGTTCCATCTAGATTATGCTTTTGACTCAGCCCGCTTTCCGTTATTCCATTTTTCCGTTATCCCGTTTTCCCATTTTCCAGTTATTGCATTATCCTTTTTACCTGTTATCCCGTTATCGCTTTCTCCTGTTATCCCCTTATTTTGTTTTCCTGTTTCCGTTTTTTTGTTCGTTATCCCGTTTTCCGAACAAAATTTGCCAAATCGGTCCAGCCGCTCTCAAGTTATGAGCTTACCAACACAAAAAGACATTCATTGTTATTATATATTCCTAAAAACTTTTCCAGGATAAAGAAATTTCCAATAACTTTTCTAAAAATCCTTTCTTTCCCTAAAAAGCTTATTCGGAGTATTACGAACATTCAAAAAAACAATTAGCCAAATCGGTTCAGCAGTTGTTTTTATAAAATAAAAATATTACCCTGACCGGCATTAGTTTCTGTGATCTTCTGCTTAGTAGGCAACAGTGTAACCACTGAGCTATTTCCTCTTTGGTAATAAATGACTTGATAGTCTTTTTCTTCGCCAAATTTCATATATACCCAAATTTTCCAATTTCCGGGCAACTTTCCGTATCAACCATCCTCGGGCTATTACAAGCATTAAAAAAATGCCAAATCGGTCTCACGTTTTGCGCTTACAAAGAATCGAGAATCATTTTTATTATATAGATTATATTAAGAAACATATGAGAATTTAATGTTAAATTTAGTAGGAACTGTCGCTGATATGATAGAATTAGAAATTAGCAAAAAAATATTGATACGTAGCGTATACTAAATAATATCAAAGATAATTATTTTTATTAGCTGGCATTGCAACTATTTTTGTTGTTGTTATCGGATCATTCAATAACGATACAAATACGAATATTACCATACAAAATTTACCAATTGTACAACAATTGTTTTCACATGTTTCAAGTTCTTTAAGTATGAATATATCCAATTTTACTGTTAGGATTAGAATACTTTATCTGTCCTACGGTCATTTGAAAGTAACAAACATAATGGGTCCTAGGATTGGTTTGTTTAATAATTATGGGTAAAATAACAAATACAAATACACGATGACTATAACTTACATTGATATCACTTCCCAAATTAATTCCACACACAGGGCAAGAATGTGTTACAGGACTGGCAGGAGATAATATATCACGATGTTCAATATTTACATGCAGTTCCAAATCTGGTGCAGATTTGAAACTCCTAGCACACAACGGACAGACATACACATCATGTGTAACATTTCCAATTGATGGTGACGTCAAATCAAAATGACTCCTGAAATAAATTCAAATTAAAAAATTTGACCTACCAAGATTATAATTTGGATTTTTCTTCGCAGAAAAAGAAAGGTTATTGAAACATTTTTTTTCCACTAAATTGCTATTTATGAAGAAGTAATTAAAATGAACACACTGAAGATAATCCACCTCATCATAAAGTCCACCCCCTTGCTTAACTTTTTCAATGCAGAATTTATGATATCAAATTCTTCTTCAATGATAGAATATTCTTTCCATAGTAACACTAACTCTGAAACTTCAAATGGAGCTATATTCCATATGATACCTCGAATGGAAAGTTTTAAGCCGAATAACACCCTGAATATTGTTTAATTTTAGAAGTGTATCCTAATTTCTGACACTGGTGAATACAAAGACTATATTGAATTAATCGTGAATTTTTCTAAAACCATAAAACCTAGAATCATCGTTTATAGTATTTTTTTTATTATTTCTTAAAAACAACATTGTCAGGTATTAGAAATTCAGGAAAACCTTGCCCCATGTTTTTTAGCCTAGGGTTATGCACACTTCGTTGTTTATCATATTTGATTCGTTCAAACATTATTGAACCTTATTTTAGAATGGATCAGATTCGACGGTTAGATATGATATATAATGAGTGGTGCTACAATATAGAAGAGAGGCCCATATTCACAAGAATGTAATCTCAACTAGTGAGCTGTCATTCTGGCAGTGTTGTATAGTTCTAGGTGTAAGTATAGTTATTGTTGTATATATTTATTATCTCATTAAATGTTGTATGTTTGTTTTGTTGATGCTGAGTTCCATAATCTGGTTATCAAAGAGCTACCAACCCCCTTAAGGCACCTATGGCCACACAATTAAGACATATGGTGGAGAAAATCTCCCTAATAATTATGACAATATCTCTAGCACTACATCATATAAAAAAAAATATGTTTTGGATAACTACCCTTTTTGAATGATTTGAACCTAATGGAAACCCATTTCTGGATCCAATTCAATTAAACCTGTATTTCTAACTTGCTTAAAAAGGTTTGTTGTAAAATTCATACTATCTTGATAAATAATCAACACTCAAATGTGTTGGAAAGTATCTCAAATCCTGTAGTATTACTTTTCCGGTAGGTAGCTTCAAAATCAATTATAAGAAGCATGTTGGCAATATGGCGTATGAAATTTTTCTGATTCTTCTAGAATTGATTATTTCCACCAAGTTATTGGGTGTGCAGTTTTGAATCAATATATTACTTCTTTTTCATTTAACGTCGACCTATTTTTGCTACTACTGAGCACACTTCCCCCAAATTTTGATGAATCCTCTGGTGTTTCCAAACAAACAATTTGAAAACTCATGAACTAGAACATGAAGATAGAAAGGTAGATCTTTAGGATCTTAAGATGAGGACCAAAAGCCTGAAACCAGTATGCGGATTGTTAGGCGGACCTGGCATAAATTAAACATAATCAAGTTTATTAGAAAGAAACATTTGCAATCAATTTTCATTTACTATGGAAGTTTGCATATATTTTCAGGTGAATATCATTCAACGTTCTGCGTGGTATTTGCCAGGAAAGTAGTTGTTTTTTGCTTGTGGTCTACCAATTGTTTCAATTTATATTGAATTTGTTGTGAAGAAGACTTCAAAGTTCCTTATTTTCTTATATTACACTTCACATGGCTTTTTGGTTTGATATACACGCCAGTCGGTCATTCAGCCACTCCTACCGAGGTGGAATCCTATTTATAGAGAATCCTATTGGGATAGGGGAATAGTATGGAGTGTTTCTTTCTGTCACTAGGTACCGCCGGTTAAAAGTTACTTTTTCCGGCCTACCTATAGGTGATGTAGGCTTGATGGTGTTTTCATTTATGTTGGGTCTCGCTTCGGCCAGAGGTCTTCGGATCTCTGACTGTTGACTACTCCGTACTGATGAGGGGCAAAAGCCTGAAACCAGTATGCGGATTGATAGGCGGACCTGGCATAAATTAAACATAATCGAGTTTATCAGAAAGAAACATTTGCATTCATTTTTCATTTTCTATGGAAGTTTGCATAGATTTTCAGGTGAGAATCCTAATATACATATGAGAAATATAGTAATAATAAATGCCAATACATATAGATGCATATAAAAAGTTACTTCTCAAACTATAGACCAAAATCACTCTTACCAGTTTTCTCGAAGGTCCTGGAGAGACTGATATATGCAAGACTACTTGATTTTTTTAAAGAACACCACATTCTCAACTCATGTCAATACGGTTTTTTACCAGGAGAGTCATCAGAAAAGGCCATTTACCATTCACTTAAATACTTAGTTGATCATATTGATAAAGGAGAACTATTACAGGTATATACTTTGATCTCTCCAAGGCTTTCAATTCCCTGAACCATGATGTTCTTATCAAAAAACGTGAATCCTTCTTGACAGAAAGAACTCATCAAGTTAGTTTAAGGTTTGAAATTGATGGGAGAATTCGAGTATACAATTCCTCTACTATAAATACTGGTGTCCCTCAAGGGTATATCCTCGGACCCTTATTGTTCATAATATATGTGAATGATCTACCAGACTGTCTTTCAACACCAGCTGTTTTTCAATATACCGATGACACATTATGTCTAGTACTGGACAATAATCTTGAAAACCTTTCAAAAAAGGCAACAAAGGTGACAAATGAAATGTGACAAATGAAACAATAACCTATGTTTGAAAAAAAACAGTGTCAGTGCAGTTCAATAACCGCTTTGAACCAAACAGTAATATCCTAATAAAACTTGGTAATAAATCAGTTCCCATACATGCTGATACTAAATTCCTAGGTGTTAAAATTGACAGTAATTGTCTTTAGGAAATCTTATCTCCCATACTAAGAAGAACCCGAATAAAATATGTTACGCCATACATAAACTAAAGGATTCTGTGGACATCGCTGTATTGAAAACATATTACTTTTCTCATGCTCAGTCAATCTTAACTTATGGCTAGATTTTCTGGGGGGGATCCGATCACGTTGATAGTGTTTTCTTGGCACAGAAGCGTGTTATAAGATGTATACTGGGAATACACTTTCTTGAACCCTGCAGACCATTTTTCAAAAGGCTTGGTATAGTACCACTTCCCTCTCTTTACATATACAGGCTACTAATTTTTATTAAAAGTAATTCAAACCTCTTTATAAGAAATGCAGATGGATATATTACCAGTGATAGAGTACTGCGTTCTTCCATCAACCTGAGAATTCCAATAGACAGTACATATAATTAGGATATTTCTATAACTTATTAACAAAGTAGCAAACTTCAAACCAAACAGCAAACTTCAAACCAATTCAACTACCTTAATCCCAAATTATCATTTGACTATCATAATGCTTATATAAATAGAATATCGAAAAAGTTACTCAGAAATGTGTTCAGCATAGTTTCCTAAAAAACCTTAGTAACAACTTAGCACAGTCTAATTCATTCTATAACCTCAGTAGGAGATGCAAAGGATGTCACTCAGAATTATAGTGGTCGCAAATCAACTCAGAATTTTAACAGTACCATGAATACTTCAGTCATTTGGTGCTCAAAATGGGGGTTATCTGAAAAGTTTTCAGGGAGTTTTGAAAATTGGTATTTTTATAGATTTCGACGTGCTCTTTCGGAATTTTCACTTTGCCACTCGCGCCGCCATATTGGAAAAATGGCGCCCAAAAATAGTTTTTTGACAATATATCATTTCCGACTCATTTTACGATAAAAATTAAGAATTAAACTAGAGAAAATTTCTTACAATGTATGTTCAATTTTTTTTTTTCTAAAATGAATAGTTTAAGCGTACGAGTGCCGCAAACCAACACACATCTACACTGAATGATCAATACGAGTTTTGAATTGATGCGATACTTGTTGGAAATTAGATCATAAATTGTAGGAAATTTTCTCTTGTTTAATTTATTAGATAACTATTTTCAACGTAAAATGAGTCCGACATTAGATATTGTCAAAAAACTGTCAAAATTAACGAGGTGGTAAAGTAAAAACTCGGAAAGGGCATTGAAATCTATAAAAATACCAATTTTCAAAACTCCTCGAAAACTTTCCAGGTAAAACTACCAAATGACTGGGACTGTTTAGATACTTGAAACGTAATCTCAGTGAATATATTACTAGAGACCAGAAACAACCTTGATATTAACTAATCAAGACTTAACGAAGCTAGAAATGTCACGGGCTATTAAGAAATCATCCTATACAATGTACTAACCCTAACAGAATCAAGTTATTACATTAAAATCTATTCAAACATATAATCAAACAAAACCTTCTCAGCAACGCCTTCTACTCCATTAATGAGTTCCTAAATAGTAATTTGGACCCAATATGATAATTAATTTTTAACTGTTATTTTAATTATATATATATATATATATATATATATATATATAATCTAAATCAGAGTCCAATATTTTACACCACATCTTTGTTATCTATTACTTTGCAACAATAAAATAAACTATTTCAGTACACAATCTAGTAAAACATTGAAACTATCCCAGAGAGCATATGCACAAGTGGTTGATAAATATTGCAAGATTTGTACACAACACAGATGCAGTGCTGGTAGCAGAGGGGGGTGTTATATGTCAACATGATCAAAGGAATGAATACCATCCCTTGGCATTCAACTACAAATTCCACAAAATAAAAAGTTCTTCCCAAGCACCAAATCCATTCTCAGGCAAATTTTCAAGGTTCTCAAACTAATTGAATCTTCAGTAGTGGAAACTTTGTGCCATACCTGTTAACATGTTCCTCCAACTCATTGGGACTCAAACTTGTATAATTACACATTGGGCATTGAAGTCTCGTAACTAAGCTTTTCAATTTCAAATCCAAATTAGAACGTAATGGTGAACCTTGACCATGACTTGAATTACTCGGACTGAGCTCTCCACCCCCATTAACCTATAATGGTTGATAATTCATTTCATTGAATTAACTACTGAGGATATTTACCTTGGGATTCAAATTGATATTTATGTTACTTTTGACTTTTCTAGAAATGCTTTTATTATTACTAGAGTATGATGGAACATTCCAATGGTTATTTTCACCGTTTGTTCCATGGAAGTCACTGAAAAAAATATTAAATATAACCCTTAATATAAAATAATATAACAAATGGTTTAAATAAACATTTTGTATCTTGTAATAACATTAACTCATTATCAAAAAATAAAGCAAATCCACCATATATAAAAAAACGTTCTAATACATATAAATTTAAAAAAAAACATTCACAGGCTAACAGTCAGATATGTGAATGTCTAATTCCGATTTTCAATACTGTGCTTTACTGATTTTTATTTTAACTCATTTTCTCGAATTGAACGCAAACTTCACATTTTTCTTGATTTCTAGATTCATGAATTGCATAGTTGAATAAATTAAGAAAAAACAACTGGCATAAGTAAATAATTTCCAAAAATGTTTGAAGAATATCAATATCAAATATATTTTGAAATTTCAGAAGCTGAACAAATTCGATAAAAGTACTCCTCAAATGGGATTAATAGACCAGGAGCCCGTGTCACTTCAAAAACGTATCATAAGTTTATGCACATTGGATACGAGAACTTGTGTTATTGATGTCGACAATGCTACAGACATGCCCGCCATACTACATTTTTTCTGGGGCGAAGTGATGGTAGGAGGGTTGCTGAACTATTATAAAAAAGAAGGTGAAAAATATTGAAGTTCACGACTGAGGGTATTAAAAAACAAAATCTACAATAAAATAAAGCGTCCCTCGACATTTGCAGTCGTTAAAACTTGGCGTTACCTGTGCAGGTTCAAAATATGAAAAAACGGGCCCAGAAAAATCTGAGAGTTTACTACTAACAATTGGAAGAATCTTACCATTTGCCTTTGAACAATATAAATTTCGTCCGCCAGTCATTTTCAATGGGGCGGAAGGACGCTGGGCTTATCATAAAAAAATCGCTAAATTTTCTCCAAAATTGGAGGGCCCAGGGGCCTTTGGCCTCATTGAATAAGACTGGCGGAAGAAATATGTGTTGTTTGAAGGCTAATAGTCAGATCCCTTCAATTGTCAGTAGTAACTTTCAGATTTTTTCGGTCCCTTTCTATTGACATATTTTCAACGTTGCAGCAGGTGAACGTCAAGCTTTAGAACTTTCAATATTTTTCACCTTTTTCTTTATACTTTAACAGTTCAGCATCCCTCCTACCATCACTTCGCCCCAGAAAAAATGTATGTCTGTACCATTGTTGACATCGATAACACAAGTTCCCGTATTCAATGTGCGTAAACTTATGTTTTTGAAGTGACACGGGCTCTTGGTCTATAAGAATGTACGCCATTTTGAACTGCCTTCATCGAGCAATATTTGCCAAAAACCGCTAGTGGCATCTTATGTACTAAATATAAAAATATAATCTTCGATTCTATTTGGTCTTTGGAAAATATTCCCTCTTCATTACACGAATTAAACATGATGGATCTAAGCAAATACATAACGATCTCCATTGAAGTAACATAAACTAGATGAGTAACTAACAAATACACTTGAAGACAACATGTATTCATAATATGCACTCAATTTTATCCATTCATTGTTGTCAAGTATCATTTTAAAGTATATTTAATAATCACAATAGCTTAATTTAAGTTTTTGTAATAAAAAAATTGTTTTTAAGATCTTAAGAAATTGATTGAAACATTTTAGTAGTTATTTTAGCTTATTGGAAATATGTAAAAATTATAGTATTCACATAGTCGATATTTTATTGTTGGAACACCTTTGCTGCAGTTGATATTCGACTGAACAACAGAGGTTTGAATGAATTATAGAAAAAACTGAGTTGATTTGTGTTTAACATTTACACATATGCTGTGTATCCAATCAGTTGTCATAATTCCAAGGTCTTTTTAAAATTACCGAATAAACTCTGTTTCTGTTAATTTTCAATTAAAAATGTTTAATTTGATGATTAAAGAGGCTGTCATTTCAAATATTAGAGGTATGTTTCGGAAAGCCCATCCCTTGGTGCTTCTTGATAAGTGGAGCTCTTTCAGGAATAACTCTCATAAAAATAATATTGAAAAGGGATCCTACAAATACCAGTATCAGTATATGAATACTAAAAATCATAAACCTAGAATATAGGAATGATATTATGTGTCTTTGTCCATCCTATTATACTGAAAGTTGGATTAAAATCAATGGAATTACATCGTTACATCTTGTGTAGCTAAGCGAGATGAAAGGTAGGAAATGCGCATGACTAAATCATTTAGAAGTTTTGATCATAGATAACACAGGTAAACTACCAGTGTTCTTTTAACTATACATTATTCATTACAATTGCTTTTGCATTTCCGTGTAATTAAATATTATGTAGTTGTTTTGGATAATCCAATTATAGTGATTCTGACTCCAAACATCAAATCAGTAGAATTCAAAGTAGTCCACCCCAAACACAATAAAACATCAATTCTTTCTCACTGATGGCACCAGGGAAGACTGGCATCAATTCTAGTTTCGGCGTATAAAAACTTCCATGACAAGGTCAGATATCAGTTCGTAAAAACCACCGAACCAAATAAATACCTCTCATATAGAACAAAAGCATTCCAATCATTTCAGTCAGTACAATTCAGCTGACAAATAAGCAATCAACATTACAATCACATTCATTTCTTCTACTGAAATTTACTGTGTCCATATCATATCAATTCCAACGACCTACTAGTTTTAGCGTATAAAAACTTCCATGGCAGGGTCAGATATCAGTTCATAAAAACCACCAAAATAAATAAATACATCTCATATAGAACAAAAGCATTCCAAGAATCATTTCAGTCACTACAATGTATCTAATAAATAAGCAATCAACATTTTAATCACTTTCATTTCTTCTAATGAAATTCACTGTATTCTCATTTTTTTCATTTACACATTTTGGTGAATCTAATCAAATATCCACAAATACACTGCTTTCCGAACTCCAGTTAGTTTTTTTGGCAGGGATTGCTTCACATCCATACAAACTCCATTGTTTTCGCTAATTCATTTCATGATCCTGCAACAATTTTTGAAAAGAGTTTTTAATTTTGTGAATAGCACGTGAAGATAAATTGAATCAGGCTTTCCTCCAAATCACATGATTTATTCTTCAAAATTAGTCACCAACTGTTCATTTGTTCTGTCTGCCATTTATTTTTCTGTAAAGAATGATATGGTATGTGTTTTTATTTTAATTGTTTTTTTTTTGTTCATGACTGTCAATTATGAAAATTTTAACTATAGAGTAATTTTTTGGATCTTCCAATCATTTTCCACTCACAGCCCCAAATAATCTCCGAATTTTTGTCTCCACACTCTGCCAATCTCAAAATATTTCCAGAATCCAGAGCCCACAGACCTTTATCCACATTATGAAATATCATTATTTAAAATTGCAATTTTTAGTATTTGTATCATTCATCTAATTAATTGTACAGCTGGGAGTATCACCTAGAAAATCCAGTTTGGGGCCCTGTTCATATTGTATGGACTTTTTAATAGACCATCCCATGGGTAAACTGCTACTGCATTCTCCAAATTAAATATCTAGTCGTCGGCCTAATTCGTTAACCTGCTAAGTCCATTTCTGTATAATTTACAGGAAGAAGGAAAAACCGAATAATATCAATTAATTTTTAACAATCAAGATTCTGAAAATCCCGTTGATTCCTATAAGTTTCCTTGACATTTTGTGGGTGTTAATAGTTGCATGTCTTAGGCACAGCTCGAAAAATTAAGGAAAACAAGTACTTAGCAGATTTTGTGGTGAAATTCCAATTTGGTTGAGGACATAGCAGTTTTTCGACTTAAATAAGAATGGAATGCTAGTTATGTTAATAATCAAATTAATTCAATTAGTATATAATCAAATTTATATTTATTATCAACAATTAAACAATCAGTCTTCTTTAACAAGGAACAGTATTATATCTAAGATAGACTATTTTATAAACAATATGTAATCCAACATTAAGTGTAGTATTCATCAGTAGTTTATCGTTCTATTATTATAATGACATCCATTAATTATTTTACTATTAAGTGTATAACAGGTAATAATTAAGAGTTAAATTATAAAAATTCTAGAAACTGAAACGTAAACAATGTTCTAAATACTCTAAATTAACAATTCAAAATCACAAAAATTAGTCAAACAAATCTCAAACTTTGGTTAAATATAAAGTTGTAATTAAATTTAATGTATCCTCATTCGTGCCTAGTTACTTATGAGGTAAATCATCATAATACTTATGATAGTCAGATGGAAGAGTCATTTTTATTTCCTGCAAGTCCGCAAACTTCTGTGAAGTAATTTTACGTCGATTCTGGTACAACTGCTTTAAGTCACTAGTCGCGCGAGGATAACATTGTAAAGACCTCCTTTGTGGTAAAGGTCGCCATTCATCTTTATGCCAAGTTTTATAAAGAATTGATCCATTGCTTTCATAACGTAGTGCTCAAATATCAGTCACCTTAAGATCCCCTTTGGATCTTCCTGGGCAAATACTTTTATAAAATTGTATATTTTCGAAGTTTTTAAAATAGGTGTAGTCCAAATATTTCACAATGTATGGTGCCGGGCATTTTCGAGCATGTCTTGCAATAGATATGTATTCAGCTGGTACATTTATGACCTTACTCTTTAGGTGACGTTCTATAGTGGAATGCATTGAATCAGCTTCCATTTGGGTGTGACCTACTTCTGAAAATGTTTGTTCAATAGCTATATTCTTGTGCTTCATGACAATATTCAATATAGCATTGGATAAACTACAATTCCTATTTTGGTACGTGCAACCGTCACTGTATATTATAATTGTTTTATTTTCATCTTCAGCAGTAATTTCAGATATTACTTTGTTTAAAAAGTCTACCCAAATGGAAGCAAATTCTTCAGCATTAAGTCCACCTTCTACTTCGTTCCAAATCAAACAGAAGCCATCTTTGTTTTTTATATTTAAAAAACAAAGATTGTGAACTTGCAGCTTAGTTTTATAATATAGTGTACTGACATTTGATTTAGGTGCCATTAATACTGCCTGTAAGTTCACTGTAAAAACGTAATTTTCTCCCTTCTTGTCTTTATCTTTTTCTTCTCTCGCTTGTTTACTTTTCTCAATATATTTTTTGTATTCTTCTTCTGTAACTGTACCTACTTTATAACAGGCGCATTTTTCGCATTGGTCTTTTTTTGGCTTAAATAGCGCCAAATTTTTTCCTTCAAATACATTAGAAAACAAACTTATGGCAAGTGCTTTTATATTTCGCTGTTTACACCAATCGTCAACATAAAATTTGTAGAGGCTTTCTTTAGAATTCCATTCTGGCAATGAGTACAACTTCTTTGATGTTGCTCGACAATAATGAGATTCCATTACAGGAAGAGATTCTAGAAATTGAATTAGTGATTGTTTGGGCTTCGAGACAGATTCAGATGTTTGTTTGGACGTCTCAATGAGCTAGGAGGTTGTATTGAAATAAGGCACAAGTTTCTTGTCTGTATCACTATCATCTGATATCGGTGGATTAGGTACAACATGATGAGTGGTGTCAAGAAGAGGTATAATTCCTAAAGGACTGGAATGCTTGTCTGTTAATAAAAAGCTTGGCGTTGCATCTGGGGTATTAGAAATAGGTTGAAGTGGATTTAGGCTTTGTTCATGGGATATTGTTTTAAATATTTGAGTGGTATGCATATCTGAAGTATTTATGTTGTCTGAAGACAGAATATTACTTGCTTGTGATTCTATTTCAATTTGTGATGGTACTATAATTAAAATCTCATTTGTAATGGAAGTATTGTCAACATTATAAACTGATCTTGTAGAGCTGGGATACGGAACATAAGAACAAATTGTATCCATGTGTTCTGTGATCAAATTACTTGATAAATCAGTCAGGGATATATTGTTGATATCGTCATTTATCTCATAATGAATAGTGTTTGCATTGTCATTTGATGTTTCTGAATTTGGATACTCAACGTCTTCTAAAACGTGTATCACTTTATTTGGCTCATAATCCACCCAATAATTTAGAAGCCTCAGCAGCCAAATCTACCATTTTCTTCCCCCGAGACATCCTGAAAACAAGTGATTTTTTTATATAATGATAAGACAAAACAAATTATATTTAATACACAGACAGACCTGAAACATATTTTAACCTCAACTATTTATTTATATATCATAGTTGTATAGGTAATTTAATGAATTAAATCTTTAAACTATTAATTGTGATAATTTTAATCAATAAATCAATGATAAACTGCTAAATCCGTTTTCAAATAGGATATTAGAGTATGTAAACCTGTCAAGTTCCTAATTTTTAGGTTAGGAATTGAATGTGTTTAAAAACACTTGATTAGGACACTGAATGAAGAAAAACTCACAGATAAAACAAAATAAACTTACCTTGTATACAATTTGTTATTCACTCACCCAAATATAACTAAATATTCAACTAAAATATGACAAAACTCTGGGCGTCGCAACAGGCACGTGGGTTGCGGAACATTGTCAGTACGAAACTGAGGCTCCAATAGGATTTGGCAGTTTTTCGTTGTGTAGTTTTGCTATTGGTCAGAAAGCAGGTTTTCGGGCATGGCATTTCTAACCTTTTTAGATAGAGATATCGTCGTCATTCCTTTACCATAAGGTAGGTAATCGTCTGAACTGTTTGAACGGTATAAAAAGTGAAAGTGCCCAAAAAAGGAACTTAGCAGGTTAACGAATTAGGCCGACGTAGTGCTTTTCTAGAAGCCTGGTAAGTTACGACTAGTGGGTTCACCTTGAGTACCATTCTGAATTTAGAGGGCAGCTCGCTCAAAGACTGATAAATCCCTTCAAAGACCTATAGTGAATATTAATTGGAAATATGTGATTTTTTTAGCACTTTGAATAAAATATGCTTCACAGTTACCATGTAATTGTGAATGCAGGCTCTTTCTGCATGATCCCAGGGACGGATTATCAAAATTAGCTCTTTTTATTTTTTAACTGATTTTGAAATCAGTCCTATTTTCAGATAATGGCAACTTTATTCTAATAATTCTAATCAAAATAATGAAAACAAAACGGGATTTTCTAGCATTTTGACTGAATAATATAATATAAATGATATTAACATCAGATTTGTATGGCTTTGAGGTTCATTTAAAACATTCAACAAAAAATTACTCGTAACCTTCACATTTTCTTTTATTATTGTGCCATGTGAACTACTGTATTGTATTATATATGTGCTTTCAAATTGAAGAAATAAACTATTATTATTTTTTATAAGGTGTCTGTTTACATTTTTTCATTGATTGTTCTCTTCCATGTTCCGCTTTCATAATCTTATAGCAAAATGTACATCTTCTCCTTGCCAAGTGAATTTTTTTTCAGGGAACGTTTTTTTTTTTTCATTGGTTTCTTCTATTTCTACTAGCTGCTCAACGTTTGGTCCAATTAGATAGTTCGATACTTATTCTCTAAACTTTGTTATCTGCATTTTCTTTTTGGTTTTAGATTCATAAAGAATGTGTTCATTGGTCATTGCAGCACCAGTGATCAGTGATCAATTCGATCCCTAAATTGCAATACCATTTGACACCTTTATGAAAGGCACATGAATATGATTTCATTTGATCAGAAAGATCAATAAATGACTAGCAATTATTATAGCAATTACTGCTTCTGGTTTATCAACAGTCCTCCTATTTGCAACCTGAACTTCTACTTTCGTATCAGTATGAACTGTACTGAGCATCAAGGCGTATCTTTTGTCTTTCCACTTCAATATAACCAATCCAGTGTTACTTTCCCGTGTAATAATTTAATTTTTTATTTTTTTTGGCTTTGACGACATATTGAGGATTACATTTTCTGTTTGTTCTCGTTCTCAGAGAACCAACCAGGTGTGTTGACCTAGCTAGCAGCTGATGTGCCAAATGAACACTGGTATACAAACACATCACAACTGAAGATGATAGTGGAACTCACCTTCAGGACAAAGATTATTGTCAGAAAAATGCCACATTCATAGTATTAGTTCAAAATATTAAACCCAAAAAAAACTCAAATTCGTTAGCTGTTATGGGCTTCCATTTTCTCACTGTCGAGAAATATTTTTGTTCCCTAATCTTTGTTGAGCATATCTATTCGTCTCGGTAACCATAATCATTTCGTCAGTGAGAAAAAATTTGTAGAAATCATAAGGCTTTTTATTCCCTAATGAAGCTGCAAACGCTGGGGAAATGCCACAATCTACTACATTGAAATCAAATACTTTATGGTGATGTCTTAGTACAGCAGTCCATATTTAATGGGTAGGAAGAATTTTTTCTTCATCATTATCTTCAGAAGATTCATAATTTGTTTCAAGAATCACATTTTCTAAGATTGATTTGGGATGTTTTTTTTTTTCGATAATTTCACCTTTTTTGAGATTGGATGTTCTTGTTCACTAAATTCGGAATCAGATTTTGATGGTAATCATCCTCAGAATCATCTCCGAACGGATCTTCCAAATTGTCATCGCTCATGTCATTATCATATAATTGTTGAAGATATTCTTGTTCTCCCTCGTAGGTCTTTGACATGACAAAACATGCAATGGATTCGAAACTAAATATATAGGATTAACTTTGTGATCGCTCTCGTAAGGGATAAAACATTACACGTGTTGATTTGATGAAATGAGCCTTTGAACTGAATATCAGTGCTGTCATTAGTTGACCAAATATGCTGACATTTGCGTATCACATGAACATAACCCTATAAGATTGAAAAAAGTTTTCAAATATCAAAACTGTAAATTGTTAGGAAGCCAACTTTCATTGTTGCGTGGCTCAAGAACGTTATTCTGGGTTTGGTGCTCTGTGAGTTGCATTGCTGTGAACACCCATATTACAAATTTCTAGGAGAATTTATGATTTCAGTACATTTTCAACACATTGATAAAAAAAGTATGTGGCCCCAGATATTTGTAAATGTGTATTAATAGTGGGAAAAAAATGACTTTCATAATTTTTGAAGGGACATATCTTTAAATGTATTTGAGGGCAACGTGTGGATGTGGGAGTTCACAAAAATTAACCAAAAGTATTGGAATTTTCTAATTGGATATTCATCCTCTAAGAACTTACTTAGGACTAGGATCATCAATGAAACTGATATTTTGGTCAGATTCAGGAGTTAGAAAATCTAAGTGGGCTTGATTTACATGTAATATTAGTTCAGCAGGCGAGACAGCAGAAAGTTCACAGAAAGGGCAAACAGCGTTACCATCAACATGAGCTGTGTGTGTATGTACTCTGAATTCCTCATCTGGGAGCCCTTCTAAACCACATATTTCACAGCAATAGCTGAAATCCGGGACATTACTTGCCATTTTCTAGAAAATATACATCATTCAAGGAAGTCAAAAGCTTCGATAACTTCATCAAGTTTATATGCTACCAAAATGAACTTTTTTAAAGCTTGTCAATATATTCCTTACTTCTAAGAACTCTAAATTCGATTTCCTTCCATATCCATTTTTCCATAACCTTCCGACCTACAATTTTGATAATGAACATTAATGAACACTGACATAGAACTCTTGTCTATGACACTGACTGAACACCAGTATCAGTGTTGCCAATGGATGAGGCTGAAAATATCCTCCTTCGAACTTGAAATTATCCTATTTTGTCCGAAATTATCCGACATTTCGAAAACAATAAAAATAGTTAATTACTGGGTTTTGTACCAAATAGAAGGCAAAAATATCGGTATTATGTAGCAATAATGAAAAAACTAAGTTGTTTTATATTTATTCACATAAAAAAAGGAACATTTTACCGAAAATACTTCTATTCAAACTAAAAAATCTTTGGTAGCATAAAAATACACTGAAAAATATTTAAAAAAAATAAGAAAGTTACACGTACCTATTTCAATATTTGAAAATATTGACAAAAAAACAGAAAAGTTACGTACATTTCCTACCATGCACCTCAAATTGACAACTGGCTATCTCTTTATACTTCCTATTGGTGGATTTTGACGGATCTTATAAAACCTTTCCAAACAAATTGGTAATACGTGTCAAAAACCCATGAGAAATTATTGATTCATCGAGCACAATGTCGAGTCGAAAGAACTTTCTAGCGGAACTACGAAACCAGCCCTACGACCGATAACTTAAACTTATGTGCGTACAGCGTTGCCGAAAGATTACTGATGCCCAAATTACGTTCCGATAGTCCACTAAGGCCCGGTTGTTCAATGCGAGTTTAAACCGTTGATTATCTAAACTAGGATTATTAATTAACTATGGATTAGAACGTTTTGCATTTTTCAATGAAAAACTAATCCTGGATTCCTTAACTCATTGTTTTCATATGTTGGCAACACATTTTTCCGTTTGTACCTTCATTCGGACCGTTCAGAAACATCAACATTGAATCAAACTTAACCTAAGAATTCGTAGTTTTGTCAAAAGTATACAGAAAAATAGATCGAAAACAGCCAAGTGTATTATATAAATTGTTAGGCGTCTCTTAAGAAAAAAATTACTCATCATTTCACTCGTAAAAAAATTCCAAGATATTGTAGAATGTAAAAAACGGACGCAGTTACTAATTCGCAAAAATTTAAGTTTGGGCTATAATAAGTAATGAATACAATACCATCTGCGGAGGTCCCAAAAAAAAGGAATTGCATCTTAACAATAAAGGACTAAATTTCTACTTGGGCTCTGTCCGAAGCAGATTTTGTAGATTTACAAAAAACGATCATTCGAAGAACACAAGTTGAAATTAATACGCATTAAAGAAAACACCAACTTTCCTTTGGAACTACAAAGGGAGGAGTAGAATCTAGAGAAAACCCATATGATTGAGATATATAAACAAACATTATCTTTGAAATATAACTCATCAACCATCAATAAATCAACATTTGCTTGAGATTCCTGAGAACAGATCATGTAGTTTTTCATTTTGCATTTGTGATGACTTAATTTTAGGTTTTTATGTCAAACGTTTTTGGTATGAAAAATCAAGATTTGATTTTTATTTGGAAGTTTATTTTTGGTTACGATTTTGCCTTTGTAGTGAGGGGTGATTTTTGTATTTCTGTTAGTTGGGACGATTTCTTTAGGCAAGCGAAATCTATTCAAAAATTATTCTTCTGTCCATTCTTCCAAATGGTTTCTAGGTATCGTAATTTCAGGTGACTTTGGCTTACTTGAATTCAAAGAATGTACGATTAATTTGTAAAAATATATTGGTATTATATACCAAAATATTGATCTTTGACCACTCTTTCAAATTGAGACCGGAATAGAAAATCAATAAAAATAATAACTATCTGAATAAAAATGCAAATTTTCAATTTCAGATTTTTTCTTTTAAGTTAGGGTCCTTTCAGAATATCTATCAGATGTAGTCAATGTCCAGCTGGCTTTAGCGGGGAAGTAGTTGTTTTCTGTTAGACATTCACAAAAATAACTTAATTTTTTATCTTGGATTTTCAATTCACAGAAAAATCTTTCTATTCAATATTTAATTGAGAATGTTTCCCTTTTTAGCTATTAATGTGATTAAGACTTTGTATGTGGATATATAAAAAAACATGGTGTGCAAAGTCACCCGCATATTGAGGGCTGGCTTTGACCCATGGCTTAAATTTTGGGTGATTTAAAAGTAATCCGACGGATAAAATAAGCAAAATAAATTTGCCCATAAAAACGTTATTTAATTTTTAATCATCATATGAGTAAAAAAACATTGCTAGTTGCAGACAAATTTTATGCAAGTTGAATTTGGTTGCAAATGACTCCTAAATCGAATACAGTGTTGCAGGTATATATATACAATAGAATCACGAAAAATCAATCCGATAAAAAAAACAGGCTTACATTTTTTATAATTAATAATGTTTATTTCTGAAAATGAGCCAAAGTCACCCAGCTGGGTTAAAGTCACCCGAAATTACGGTACATTGTCTAAATACGGGTATCTTTCTTCTTGGGGCAATAATATCAAAAATTTCAAAAAAATCGTCTGTTATATCTACGAACATCTTTGCAGTCGGGTATAAAACAAAAATATTCAACACAATAATAATTTTCAGAATAGTCAATGTCTATTGAAATGTCAAACAATCAAATAGGTTAGAATCGGCAAATTATCTCCTTAAACCCCCGAATTCATGAGATTAACTTAAACCATAGTTAAACTAGGTTTATCTCATAAACCCGTATTGAACAACTGAAACAAAATTGGTAATCCTGGTTTAAGCCAAATCACTTGGTCATCCTCGATTGAACAACCGGGCCTAAGAATACTTTTTCCCTCCATACACTCCTACTATATTTCTAGAAACCCTGGTGTAAGCACTCTGATGATTTACACGGGAAAATTTTTGGTATACAAAAAATTGTTGCTTTCAGTCAGATTCTAATTATCCGTTTTTTATCCGATTTTCAACAGGGTGAGGAAAATATCCGCCAACGCTTCAAATTATCCGAAAATCGGATAATTATCCGCCAATCGGCAACACTGACCAGTATAGAACTTTTGTCTATGCTGAACACTGAACAGCCGACCTACTTCCTACTTTACATACACTTCACACAACCCGCATAACATCTGCATCAATATGTACGTTTTTACGTGTATTCCAGTGCCACCAGTGGAATATGACGTTTTATTGTCTTTTCAGTGGAGAGTTAAAAATTAACTCGGGGATAACTCGCAGAACGCAGAACTCAAACCGAAACCACATGATTGGCTGATGTTGAACTAACCCCAGTTGAGTTCCTTAATCCTGCATCGAAAAACCGGACCTTAAGAAGGTATGTGGGAGGATCATAGAAATCATGATAAATGAGCACAGAACACCCTAAAATATATTATTTCTATGGGGTGGACCCATAGAGAAACTAAAATTAAAGTTTTTATCGTATCATTAAAGGTTAAGACATTTTTATATGAAATCCTTATTAATAATTATTAACATCATAAACGTACCAAAACCTACATAAAACCTTAATTACTCATAGTACATTAGTTACCATAATTTAATACGTTAGTTACGAAATCACAATACGTTAGATACCAAATAATATTAGAACTAGTTTTCATGTAAAACAATATTTTGACAGTTTTCAAATTTGATGTCAATGTCAAAATCTTGCATGATTTTAATGATGACTTTTTGAAATGCCAAAATGAAATGACATAAAACCTTGTTGCTTTTATTTGCGCATCGCCGTTGTCAATGATACGATAAAGCTTTGAATGTAACTCGATTATTAGCGATTTAACAACGTCTCGGACATTGCGGGTGACTCGGCTGTCGCCTCGTTACCTAGCAATGTCCTCGACTATTATAAATCGCATAATAATCTCGTTATGTTAATAGCTATAATTTGTCTATGGGTGGACCCCTTTGCCAAAGAGTAGAGTTCGTAGAACAATAATATTTGCCTTTGCCCTCTATTATATTCAAAGTTTACAAGCTGTGTTTTATTGGAATTAAATTTTATGGGGATGGAACGATAATGACAGAATACAAACGCCTCATTCCAATATCGAATAGCGATTCTCCAAACATCGAATCACTAGAGTCGAAAGGAGTTTCCTCAAACACAATAAAATACCAACAGAAATAATAGTTATTATGTACCAAGGGTATTGAGTACTCGGGCGACTTACAAAACCATCGTACCATTGGCCCTCAGGCTTCAAACATCGTCGCCCTCAGGTCATAAACATCTATTAATACCAGCGGTGCATACAAATTTTTTTCTACACCCGTACTATGATAATACACTTATATGCCCATTCCGTTTCATAATGAGTTCCATCTTTTTCATAACGATACAGATTTTTAATCAATAGAAACCCATAACTTTTCAATCAAGACTTAGTATGCTGTGCATTTGACGTTTGTCCTAGATTCCTATCTAATTGTTTTATTTTATCAAAATCAGTAGGTATTGAATTTTCGTAGAATATAGCTAAACTTCGATAATTATATTATCAAAATGTCTGATATCAGCAATATAGAAGAATTACCACACAGAAAATGCAGTACAAAATATTTTACCCCAAATATCTAAGAAAGTATATGAAAAACTATATCAACGGTTTATGGACTGGAGAAATACCAATAATATTTCGACATTCTCCGAAAATGTTTTGATTGCTTATTTTCAAGAATTGATGGAAACTATGAAATCATCTAATACATGGACACATTATTCAATAATAAAATCGTTGGTAAATATCAACCATAATATAGATATTTCTAAATATAAGAAGCTACAAGCTTTATTAAAGCGAAAGTCCGAAGGATATGTTGGAAAAAAACCAAAAATATTTTCACCTGAACAAATAAAAACGTTTATCGACGAAGCACCCGATGAAAAGTTTTTATTTATAAAAGTGATAAGTATCTACCTAACATTGCATTTTTTAAAATTTTGTCATGATTATATTTTCCATTCGACTCATGCATGATATATTTCATTAATGTCGAGAAAACTTGATAAGTTAACTCGTGGCGAAGGCACTAGATTTGAACTATAGACTACAGTATGAGACGCGGGTTCGAAGCTAGCCTAGGTCATCCTGCTTTTTATTTAATTTCTTCTTTTTTTTCTTTTCTTTATTTTTTATTGTTGTATTTTTTCAATTCATCTTTTTGTTTTAGGTAGCAATGATTTTTGGAATAATGGGAGCATGTCGAGGGCATGAACTACATGACCTAAAATGTGAAAATGTCAAAGATGTGAATGGAATCTTAATTGTTAATGTGGTAGAAACTAAAACAAAAGTACAATGAACATTTACAATTACCGGTAAATACTACGAAATTAGTAAAAAATATATGAATCTACGGCCGAAAATTTGCCCCACCCCTTCTTTTTTCGTTAATTATTTTAATGGAAAATGCAAAATTCAAAACATTGGTATTAATAGATTTGGTAATTTAGGGAAGCAAATAGCAACATATTTAAATTTGCCTAATCTGAATTTATATACAGGGCATTGTTTTCGAAGGACATCTGCAACCGTATTAGTTGATGCCGGTGGTGATATTACTGCATTGAAACTTCATGGTGGCTGGAAATCCAATTCAGTGGCGGAAGGCTACATTGAAAATTCGGTTCAGAATAAAATCAGCATTTCCAATACAATATTGAACTCCATTATTGAGAAAAGCAATAATGAAATAAATGTAAATATTCCTTCCACTTCCAGATCAGTGGGACCTGGAATAAACTTTTCAAACTGCACATTAAATAATCTTAACATTTTCAAGAAATCAGATTAATTAGAATTATTATGTTCAATATAAATATAAATAGAATGTTTATAGTTTTCCTATATCCATGGTAATACCCGAGGTAATACCATTAATTACAATTTTGTAGAATTTTTTATAGAAATACGAGTAATTACTGTTATTGTGTTCAATACAAATATAAATATAATATTTATAGTTCTTCATTATTTATCGGGCGTAGAAAAAATAGTGTATGCAACTCTCATGTAATGGTTATTAATACACTCGCATAAACCATACGAAACTCGCCCTCGGCTCGTTTCGTATCCCGGTTAATGCTCGTGTATTAATAACCATCATTACATGATCGTTGCATAATATACTATTATGTCACACTAGTTCGTTATTGCATCCACAATATCGAAAATTCAATTCGATTTTAACATTTCATTTTATCATATCGTTGGAGAAACAAATTTTGCTAGCTGCTTAAAAAGTCAAAATGCAATAAAGTTTTGAAATACCTGACAAAATTGTAAAAAATGCGGGAAAAGCAACACAAAACTTGCTATCAAATAAATCGAGAGACGCCTACGATATGGACCTATAAATAAATGTATACGTCCATGCCTACGACAGAGAATATGACAAATTACTGAACTGGATGGAAGAAAACTCTTTAGAAAATTAAATTTGATTTTAACATTTTCATTTAATCATATGTCGTTGCTAGGGAAATGCTGTATTTACTTGTTGGAGAAACAAATTTTGTTAGCTGACAAACCTAAAAAGTAAAAATGCAGAAAAGTTTTGAAATTCCTGCCGTAACTTCAAAAAAGCGGAAAAAGCAACACAATTGCTACATAAATTCAATACCCAGACAATGAAACATGAATCCACGTTTACTGCAGGCAATCTAACTATCACTGGTTCCTTCCAGAAATGCCAGTTTTATGTGAATTCGACTAAATGATGTTCAGTAGATATTTACATACTTTAATTTCATATTTTGTAATAGGGAACACGCATGTGCCTCTTTTCTACAATATTTTGAATTGCACATGAAGATTACTACCTAAAAAATTCAGCAACAAACTTGGAAATTGAAAAACAAATCACAATTCGAAATTTACAACGCTAATTTTTTCAACAACGTACTCCTAGCGCTTTTGATGGACGTATGCATCGTTACTTCACACAGTTCAAACTTTTACCACTAGTTGCCTCAAACTGTCAACTTCGTTTATATGTATATATTTTTTTCATTTTCGTGACTAAAATATAACATATTTTAACTCAAATTAGTGAGAGAAGTACGTTTAATCACTAGTGAATAAAAAAATCTTTTATTCACAAGTGATTAAAAGTGTTACCTAGGTTATCAATAAACAACCATCATACACATTGCTCACAGCCACAGACCTCATAAAAGAAGTAGATACCACATGCAGAGATCAAAATGGAACCCTATAGGGCGCCGCCATTAGACTCCCATATCAAGTTGGTCTCTCTTTAATTTTGGCCCATCATTCATTTTCATTTATATTCATCATACAATCTTTTGCTTTTTGCTACTCGTCAATGTATGACCTTAAATACGATACATTGTGAATCTAGCGGTTCTGTGCTTCTAAATAGTGAACTCGCACATCAATGAAAAGTGGAAAAACTGCCTGAACTCTGAAGGGCAATCAAGAGCTGTTTTTTGGCGCTCAAGCATTCGTCCTGTGATTCAAATACAACCATTCTGGCGTTGAAACGATGACGTCATATATAAAACGATTCAAAACGTATTCATAGAGTTTCAAAACATGATTCGTTGTTTTGTGATTGTCATAATTCATAATAAAACCCCAAATGAATCTTTGTAGTGGGACATTTCACTTTCCACTTATATATTAACAAATGAGTTGGAAACTTACAATGAATTACAAGGTTAGTTTACCGAAATATTGTTTACCGACTTCTTAGGTTAGGTTTGATTATTCAATAGTATTCGAAATTATGCATTCTTGCGGTTCGTGATAATATTGACGTCACGTAGAATCGTATTCGAATGCAAGATTGAATACGTTTTTACGCCAGAAAACATCTCAAGTTTTGACACCGTTTTATGTCAAATCGTGAATACATCTGGGTTTCATTCGTCTTATTAGAAAGGTACAGATAACTAAAAACCAGGGGCACCAGCTTGAAGTGGAGTCTCATGTCAGCCATGGCAAAGGAGCTATTTTGTAATCATTGGAAGAGCGGCCATATCTCAGAGCAATTGCTCTGAGGGCCATGTTCTATCTACTTCTTTTATGAGGTCTGTGCTCACAGCGCAGCAACTGCGTCGAATTATTCATATTGAGTAGGCTGGTTTCCAAATTGAATGCAACATACAGTTCGCTCACTTGGCCTCTGATTTGTATCCCTCGCGCATGCCGCGGAAAAATGCCCGTATTAGTAACACTGAACACGCGATGCGCGAGGGATACAAATCAGACATCAGACGCCAAGTGAGCGAACTGTATTTTTAACTATAAACTCATAAACTGTGGCAACACCACTGAAATATAACCTATAACTGAAATACTAATATAGTTATATGCGCGAGAAACTTTTAGGCCAACTAAGGGAACTCGAATTTCAGAATATGCGCGGACGCAGTAAAAGTTAAGAATGAAAGTCATGTCTTTGATCACTACAAAGATATACGAACAATGCCGTACGTCTTTGATTAGATGAACTAAATCAGAAACGGCTTGGCCACAGTTTATAGCTAAAGAAGCTATAGACCTTTTCATTTAACAGCGATAGCATTTGTACTTTTTTTTGCGGAACCAACGACATGGAAGTAGGTATTCCAAATTTTTTAGGGTACATATTCAAAACTAAACTTGTGTGCAGAAGACGTTTGAATAAATTCAAATAAAATTTTCGTCTACGGCAAAAATCGTCTTTAAATTAAGGAGTTTCATCGTTCCGCCGAACGTACCGCCCCCATAGACATATTATTATATGTCTATGACCGCCCCTTTGTTAGATTGAGGTTAGGTTATTAAACAACAAATCCTAAATTCAAACCAAAGCATACATCTCTATGGATTGATATCGAAGTACATGTATTTTTCAGAATCAACCTGTTAATATCAGGTCATTCTCTAGATCTAGCTGTTAATTTCATGATATGATTACAACACAAAACGAAGCAAAAAAAGAAGCCTGAACGTCTTCAAAGAATCGGAGTTCAACCTATTTTTGTGGATTCATACAATTATAACTACAACAAAGAAAACTGATTGTGTTTCTAGTCGGTTATTCACAATGAAATAGGAAATAGTGCTTAGCAAGTTATCCAGGGCATCTTGGTGGTTGTACTCATCTAAAGCAGTGGTCTTCCCACAGATTCGAAAAATCTGATGATTTACGAAAATGAAATAAATACCAACTGCTAACATTTGAGCAATGGAATCAAAAACACTATAACCCAATACAACATAAATTTTAATATTTACTTAAATGATATTGATGGAAATATTCAAGTTTTTCGAAAGTGAATATTTGAAGCAGACTTGAAAAAACATTTCATTGATTTCAGTAACTTTTTATCTCAGTACACTTTTATTACATGTATAATTGCTTTTTTGGTACTGGAAGATTATTTGACAAAAACACAATAATTTCTAAAAAAGCAATAACAATCAGCATGTAATCTCATATACTGATACCAACAATAATGATTATGAATGTACTTCTTCTTCAAGTGCTGCACTTCTGGAATGACATTGTATACCACCTTCAAATTAAAACTATATTGGCAGACTCATGGCACCATCCAGCAGAGAACCAGAGGGGATTATTTTCTAGACAATATAATGCCCGATCTGAAAGACCGCTCGCCTTTCTGCAGATACCTTGAACCTTTTTGGCTCAAGCATTTTTATAACAAAATCCGAATACACTGAATAAAACCTTTTCAATGTGAAGAACACGTCAGAATTTTATACCCATAATCTGAGGGTTTCTTCTTCCACTGCCGTTAGAGAGAATCAGCTATGCGTTTCGAAGTGGAGGCAGGAGCTCACAGAAAATAAATAGTTCGAAAGTGCCCAGTTGTGTGCCTCCTACAACCGAAGTTTTTTTACAATGACCTCTTGTTTTTTTTTAAGTGATGAGAGAGGTCTCGCCACTACCCCTGTGGTCAGCGGTCACAGTCCTCTCACAGACAGAAGTATGTTTGCAGAGGTTGAGTGTTGGACGAGTGAAGTAAATGAAGATCATTACGATCTGATGTACGAGCAGGGGAGCCTTGATACTTGACTCCCTAGAGGCTTGACAGAAAGGACATTTAAGGAAATTTTCAGGATGAGTGTTTCTTACAGTGTTCAAATGTTTGTTTCTGGCTATATGACCTCTATCCAAATATCCAGCATTTCATTTAGAATTTTGGCTAACCTCGCCATAAGTACGGCTATTTCTAAAAACTCATTTTTTACTTTAAGCTCTAAAAAATTGGCTAGGAGAAAGTGTCGGTAAGGTGGAGGACGGCTTAGCCTTTCTAAATATATATCCTAACGTTCTGAAAGGAATATACTTCTTTTTAGTTTGTGATTGAGGTTTCTGTTAACTCTCTATTTTATAAAAAAATATTTCCATATGCATAACTTGTTTCATTGTTAAAGTTGTCATTGGAACTGTACTTGAGCCAAGTTGACCCCCCCAACATCTTGGGCTGCGACCGTGCCTGCCTGACAGTGAAAAACACTTATTTTGATTTTCTGGTAATACCTTAATTTAAAATATATACTTTTTTCAATAATCTTTTCGGTGTTTTATGCATTATCTTAAGTTATTAGTCACAAGAAGTTTAGATTAGTTTTCAATGAGAATATGTCGAAAGACAAAAGTTGGGCAAATTTTCTTATGACTTGAATCTCACATGTTTTGGGGCATGAGTAGCTCTTCAGGTTGACTGTCATTCAATATTTGAAGCAAAATCGCTCGTGATTGGTACGAGTACACTTGCATCAAGCTCAAACAATGTGGTGAATATATTGTAAATGCCAAGTCGTCTTTCGGAGGGGATGTTAATCCATTGGACTAGAATCAATGGATATTGGGCCCGTTAAAGAATCCTACTCTGGTTGGAATCCCAGATGGTTCAGAAACATTTCCGTTTTTAGGATGTGCTCACCGGAGTGAGTGATAAGCTTTCTTTGCAGAAATTGGCTGACAAATATAGCAGAAAAGGAGAAAATCTGTAAAATTGTAATTTTACTTCCAGGAACTTACAACTCCTGCATATTTATGCAGGAGTAGTGTATTTACACCATTTTTATAGGAACGTCGAGTTAATTAAATGAAAACATAACTAGCTCGTAGTAGATTTATTGGATATGTAGGACTCACCACAGATCTTTCAGATGACAATAACTTACCCTTTGCTTAGTTCATTAGAAGAGAAAATAAAATAGATTGAGATAATTCCTAAATGAATCTAGAAATACTGTTTTTGTTTCATATTGCATTTTTTATAAGAATACTATTTCAATTTTGTTTAAAATTATGCATTATCAGTTTTTTCCAATAAATAAATGGTTGTTAATATGTTGTTTCATTGATTCTGCCAAATACTTTTTTGATAATCTCAATCATAAAAAAAATAAGGAAAGAACTATACAAAATAATTAGAACATCCAATTTATATCAATATTTTAATTTTTTTAACGAATATATTTATGTAAGTTGAACAAGTCTTTTCATTACATATTTTTATTTATTTATTAGAAACGGGTAACCCCTTTTTACAATTACAATTAAAGTATTATTCATCATACCTTAAACTAACATACTTATTACTATAACTTAAAACTATGATTTCATATAGACAGACTATATATATATATATATATATATATATATATATATATATATAATATATAATATATATATATATATATAATATATATATATTATATATATATATATATACTTTAATATCAATGATCACAGGTTTTTGGAAGGTAAATAATTCAGATGGAATATCATAAATATTATCACATTATTTATCACAGTGCGTTACAGTATTTCAGTTTACTTTTTAAAGATGACAGTGAAAGAGAAAATACCAAGATCAACTTTGTTGCCGTTAGTTAACATATGTGATAGTGGCGAGTGCATGCCATAATTACATCTGTGTTTACTTGGTTTGAATAAATAAGTATTTCTGAGAGGTACATGGAGATCAATAAGACCAAGACGGGACAGTAAAGCTCAGCATTTAAAAGTTTGTGTAACAAACAGATATCCTGTCTAAAATACCATCAAATTCAGCTCTGGATATTATGAAACTATTATTTGATTCAATTCTATTCTTGTAAGATGTAATATGAATGTGTTATGATAATTATTTTTGGAAATTATTGAAAACATGGTGTGCTTGCTATCAGGCATGCATCACCCTGAAAAGTTCTTTCGATAAAAAAATCCCATACGTTGCATAGCTACTGAGTGGCAAATATAAATAAATATTATGTATTTGACACATTGAAATTGAAGAATGTCAGCTATTGCCAATGGTTCAGATATCAAACATTGCAAATAATACAAAATAAAATGAAAAAAATACATATTCAGATACCAGTACCTTGAATAACTTGTATAAACTAAACGACTTACTCAATTAAAATATTTATATATATATATATATAAATATATATATATATATATATAATACGAAGTGGAAAATTGCGTCTGTGAAAAATACATGAACAGAAAGATTGTGGCATATCAGACAAGTTATTGAAAAAAAAACATCCTCAAGCGGGATTCGAACCCACGACTTCTGGATCTCTAGTCAGACACTCTAACCAACTGAGCTATTAGGACATAGGTGTCTCCGCATATTTGTGAATCACTTTTTCATTAATTTAATAACTTGTCTGATATGCCACAATCTTTCTGTTCATATTTATTTTTTTATTGTTATATATTATATTTTATGCCTATTATGAACATTTCTACTGTTTCTTGGGATTAATCAAACCATTATCATTGTATTGACTCAAAAACTGCAGAAGGTTACAGAACGACACTGCTGCTGTCTACATTTAAAATTATATTCATAAAACATACATATAATACAAAAGAACATAACATACCTGGGTTTCTAAAAAAAATACTGTTGTTCCGTGTAAGTAGTTGTGAATTCATATACAATGAAAATATTTTTCAATTATCAATTTTTGCACCAAGAGAATGTTGCAGCATTCTATATAGGTTCGTTACGTCCTATCCTATATCTTTAAAGTTACAATACAAAACATCAAATATACATCATATCACAGAAGTTCTTTCAAGTCATTCTACAAAAAATACTAACAAACCATACTTAACAATACTAAATAAAAAAATGCAAATGCAAATTCGAAAAAAATAATTCAACAATGGAAATCATTCAACCCATGATGATACAAAGAGGTTTGTTAGAAATTCAAATTCCCAGAAAACACGTTGATGAAATAGTTAATCTTCTGGTCAATGTTACTTTGTAGTTGTCAATTTATTTATCTACCATACATAAATCAATTATTGTTAAACCCACAGGTTGAAGAACTGTCAATGGCCATTTGATGTATTTAATTTCATGCCAATAAAGATATTTTATCATAAATATCAGTTATAATTGAAGACAAATGAATAACTTATTGACATAAACTTCCAATGATCATTGTTTCTGTTCTCCTATGCTCATGGCGGAGGAAAAACAATACAGCAATAATAAAGTAATGTAACTGAAAAACACAGCCAGATTTTTGTGCACAGACACTAGGCTTGTTTTGGTTTGCAGTAGGGATGGTCCTAGAACCGTTCAAAGTAGTTACACAGTCGTTTATTGAAATAAAATATTTCACGCTACTTTGTCCTACTCTTTAGAACCGATTCGGAATCGTCCTGACTTCCAACCAAAACAAACCTTGTATATTTCTCCTGTTGTCTCCTGTGATATTGATACACAAATTTTGGGTCTCTGTTGTATTACTTGACTTTCTTCAGATTCACCTTCGATGGATGCTTTAACAGTTGGATCTATGTTCTGTGTTTCATGGAAAACATCTCATTGAATAACAGGATACATCATGAAATAAAGGCCAGGTTGAGTTTTTCTTAGGAAATGTCTTCAGTCAAAAGGTTTCAGAACTCTGTATGCAATATGTAGTATAACTTGCTGTGGAAAAAAAAGGAATAAGTCCTGAAGAAATAATCTGCACTTTTTTAATTACTGCAATGAAAAGTTTGTTATTGGTATTCAGGCTATGCTAATAATTCTAATCAACCTGAATAAAACTTCATATATATCACTTTTTGAATTTTTGACTTCCTGATAAAAAATATCCAGGGCCAAACGTTTAGTAACAATCAGTTTGTGTGTTGATTACTCCATAGTGAGCTAACTAGAGCAACTCTACTACCAGCCAACAAAAAAAATAAAACAAATTTGATTCCGAAAATACCAGCCCACTCTCAATAAAAGACTATTACGAGAAATGATAGAAATCAAGAAAGATAAATTCAACATCAACAAAAGAAAAGATATTGACAAACTTCACTAGTCATTTTGAACTCTTAACTCTAACTAATGTACCCATCGATCTGTTATATTGACAGATTCTTATTAATATAAATAAAATACTACCTACTGAACCAAATGAAAAGAAACTCACATTTTTGTAGGTGTTCTAACTGGAGGCTTCCGATGAATGATGGGCAAGACACCAAACTTCAAATATCTTTTACCACCAGGTTTCGTAATAAAGTCTTCTTCGGTGAAATGATCAGAGCAAATTTACCAATGGTGTCTACACCTTCCAACCCCAGAAAAGATGACCACTGCTGAGTTCTCCTAGGTTCTTCAGAAATCTATTACATTGATATCAGGTTAATAAATTGCATAGGTATTCAAAATGATATAAAGTGGTTTCAAAATTTCACAATAAATATACCTAACAATCCAATTTTCGATTAAAATTAATATTCGTCAACACGTCGTTGGTTATAGGAATCTTGCATAATTGATGGGATGAACTCGATTTGAAACATACATAGGCCAAGAAAATAGTTAATGGTATTTACAGAATTGTGCCACCCCAGAAGACCTGCGCAGGTTGAATCACCCAGAAATACCTTATATTTTGTTCTATAAAATATTTTGAATTGTATTGATGAATGAATCCTTTGCATTTTGAATAATTCCAGATATTTATCAAGACCTGAGATGGATGATTTCCAAAAAGGAAATCTGCAAAGATTTTGAGTGATTCAATAATTTGGAACATAACCTTAAAAAGGCGAGAAAGAATGAATGGCAATTGGATTTGAATAAAACTTTAGAGAGTTCAACTTGATTAATAGACACTTAGTTTATCATAATTGTAGTGAAAATCAACAGCCAAACTACCGGTGGAAAGATCTCGGCCGATTCTCGATGAATTTCTTTTCACAGGATATGCACTTTGGAACCATGATTATTATATACACAACCACAAAAACAGTTTTTGAACTGAACTGGGAGGTTAATCAACAGGACGGGAAGTAATAAAAATAGTTTAGAGTTCAAATCGACACTTACAAAATTTCTAAAATCATTACCGACCCAAACGAATGTACCAAAAATTTGATGACAAGTGACATTTATTCTCAACATTTGATTCGTCGAAAAATGTTTGAATCCCCTCCAAAAAAAAACAAGTGAACGTTGGTTCCGCATGCGCACAGCGAAAATGCTTAAATGAAAAGGTCTATAAACTGTGGCTTGGCTTTGTTTGTTGTTTGTCATTTTGATCTCGATTTTCGTCTTATGTGGTTGTTGTTGTTTGTTCTAGTGTTTGTGAATTTTGCTGAACATTTTTAAAAACAATATGGGGCAGTGGTGCATGGTGCTACAATGCAAAAACTGCAGTAAAAATTCTAGTTTATCCTTTTTTAGGTAAGTTATAACAAAACCTCATACAAAATAGACGCCAAGCTATATTAACATCATTCATTTTCAGTTTAACTAAAAAAAGATATCGCTCATGGATGAAAGCTATTGGTAGAGATCCAAGTATTGAGAAATTGAGCCATGGCAATGTGATTTGTGAAGAACATTTAATTTTGAAAAGGGAAACATTCTCAATTGAATATTGATAAAAAGATTTTTCAATTCACAGAAAAATCTTTTTATCAATATTCAATTGAGAATGTTTCCCTTTTCAACATGAATACCCCACAAGAGGTTATCTTGACGATGGAAGATAGTGACTAAGGTTTATCTTTCAGTTGCAGATGATTCCACATCTGATTTTATGAACATACTGTTTATATTTTCAACAAATCAAACATTTCATTATTGATGATTTCATTACTTCTGGTGGTAAAAAACGACTAAAAAACATGATGCAGTCCCCAGACTGAAAGTGGGTCCTCGAAAGCCTCTGTTAACACTTCAGAACTTAACATTAGGGTAAGAATTAAGAATATTTCATTACTTGAGTTGAAATATTTGTATTCTTTTTAGGGTTGCAGAAGTATCATTGCCATCTATTTTTGATCAGGAAGTTTCCAACAAAGATAATATTGATTTTCAGAACAGGTACGTTGTTTTGTTAATTATGCTCTTAGAAAAATAGTAACAAAATCAACAAGAAGTAAGTACGCGAGTGCTACGGCATGCACTCTAAAGAGAGTATTTGTTTATAGTATTAATTATCAATTTAATAATTTGAATAAATTATAGTGTGTTTTTAACACTTGAAAGAACAAAGTCCCGTGGGAAAAAAAATAAGTTTATTTTTCAACAAGTTAGGCATTTGTTAATAAGTCCTTATTTTTAGAGCTATTAAGCATTTACGCCGTATTTTATGAAAACCGAAGTCCAATCAATAAGGACTAATTAACAAATGCATAACTTGTTGAAAAATTAACTATTTTTTTCGTTAACGGGACTTTGTTTTTTCATGTATTAACACATACCATGATTTATTCAAATTTTTAAATTGATACTTAATACTATAAGTGCAGAGCCCTATTTTCAGCATTAAATTAAAATTATAAATAATGGAGATAGAGTTCCATGATTCAAAACTTTTTTATTGGAAATTTCCTCTTTAAGTAAATTTTTAACGATTTTTGCTATCGCTTATAGTTTATGAGTTATTCCTAAAAAACTGAAACAATTTTTTTTTGTATTTTGTTAATAGCAATTGCAATTTTTGTCAGCAAAATGAAACCAAAAAAGTCTTTCTCAGAATTACATCCCAAATTGAATGAGCTATCGCTCATATTTTTTGGAAACTTTGAACTATTTTTCGCAGTAAACTCACTTCTCGATTAGACTAGATATACTTCTTGTGATAAAGATGCTAAAACATATAATATATATATATATATATATATATATATTTATGAATTTCAGAAGTTCTTCTAGTCTAAATCAGAGTGTGGGAAGTGCCTCCCCTTGTATAGAAGTATTGCATGGACAATATGACTTGATGCAAAATAAAAGGAAATTGGCTGATTTTACATCTTCTAGTGATAGCGAGAGATTCAAAGGAACTCAAAAAAAAATCAGGCGTGATATAAAGACAATCCACACATACAGGTATATCAAATATGTTGAAATTTACATAGAGTACATGATTGAGATAGTTTTGTTGAAACTCTTAAATGATATATCTAATTCATAAATATACCATTTTTATTTCAGCATTTCTCCTAAAAAAATGTCAGGTACCCTGAAGGATGTAAAATTGTCAAAAAAAAAGGTTCAACACAAACTGAAGTCCATGAAAAATCGTGTCAACAGGCTCACAAAAAAAGTTACTCAATTGAAAGATATTGTTTGGCACTTGAAGAATAAAAGGATAATGTCGGATGAGGCAATGAATGTGCTTGAAAAGACACCTTTAGCAATTATGAAGAGACATATGTCCAATGCAAAAAAAAGTGCAAGGGGTAAAAAACAGGGTAGAGAAAAATTTCCTGAAGCATTGAGAAGCTTTGCATGAACTCTTCATTTTTATTCAAGCAAAGCTTACAATTATGTTAGAAAAGTTTTCAGCTTGGCATTACCAGCTCCAAGTACAATGAGATCTTGGTTGAGTAACATTAATTGCGAACCAGGGTTTTCAGAATGCTCGTTTTTATCATTAAAAAGGATAGTGGAAAACAATAAATCCAAACACTTGGAAACAGTATGTTCATTAGTCATTGATGAAATGGCAATAAAGAAACAGGTTAACTTCATTAATAACAAGATGTGGGGTTATGAAGATATAGGCACTGGAGTATCAGATGATGAACTGAAATGTGCAACAGAGGCATTCGTTTTAATGGTTGTTTCAGTCAACAGCAATTGGAAGGTTCCCATAGCCTATTACCTTATCGATTCCTTAACAGGATCTGAAAAGGCCAATATTGTGAATGAAGCACTCATAAAATTATATGAAGTTGGTGTCAGAGTAACTTCAGTCACTTGTGATGGTCCAAGTGCAAATTTTACAATGGCCACACAGCTTGGTGCAAGGGTCACTAGTATTAATAACATTAAGCCTTATTTTCAACACCCAGTCGATGGCAGCAAAATATATATAATTTTTGATGCTTGTCATATGATAAAGCTATTGAGAAATATCTGGGCTACAAGTGATGTTTTCATCGATAGAAAAGGAAGAAAAATTGATTTCAAACTAATAAAAAAACTCCATGATCTACAAGAACGAGAAGTTTGTAAATTTGGTAACAAATTGAAGAGAGCCATTAATGACAGCAACAAAAAATGAAGGCAAGTTTTACTATATTTTATTACAGTACTTCATTGAATTCAATGTGTTTCAGGTGAATTTGGCTGCTCAGACAATCAGCAACAGCATTGCTGTCAGGAATTTCTAATGAAAAACAGATGCTGAAGGAACAATTGAATTCATTCGAGTTTTTGACAGGGCCTTCGATATCTGCAATTCTCGCAGTCCTATAGGAACAGGAAGTAAAGCTCCTCTCAGAGAGAGGAATGAACTATATTGGAGATTCATTCTATCTGATGCCGTAGAATATACGAAAACTTTGAAAACAAAAGATGGACGTTTTCTTCATCTCACCAAAAAGAAAACTCCATTTAAAGGATTTTGTAGTACAATGTTATCAATTATAGGCATTTATGAAGACTATGTGAAAAATGAAAATTCCCCGCTAAAATATTTATTGACGTATAAGTTCAGTCAGGATCCCATTGAACTTTTTTTTTGCTGTTAGGTAAATGAATATAACTTTCAATGAAGTTGATCATTTCCAATAATGTGGTATATCCAAGTTTTGCATAAATCCATATTTTGCACTGTGCCAAAGGTCCTATTTGAACCTAGTTTTAATTTTCTGATGATGTATATATCATAAAACCCCATATACATACACCACATATTTTCAGCTGTACTGAGTGGATAAACCTAGATTTGGAAATAATCAACTCAATTATTCCATATATCAATATAAATTTATTTTCTTCAAGTCAAGTAATATTTCTGTTTTTTTTTTCAGATCAAAAAATGGGTGGAATAATAATCCCACAGCTTACCAGTTTTATCATACATATAAACGTTTAGCGTTAGGGCATGAAATCACTGATTTAAAATGCGGAAATTGTGAAACTGATCATACGAGCATACTGACAACAAGTTCTAAAAACATGAAGAAAATCATTCCAGCAGTAAATATTGATGATATTGCTCTTATAAAAAAATACGGTCTAGATATTTCAGATGGAAATATTGAATATGAGTTACAATTTTTGCCTACATTGAGTGTGCTCACAGAAAATGTTGTAACTTATATTAGTGGTTTTGTAGTAAAAAAATTGAAATTAATAATTAAATGTTCGGAATGCCTCTCAAAAGTGGAATGTGTGAACAATGAATCCATTGATGGAAATCTTTTCAGTCTACTGAATCGTCAGAATCGAGGAGGACTCATCAGGCCTTCAATGGATATCATAAAAATAAGCATGTTGTTTGAAAAAAAAACTGTGGTTCATCTTGGACACAAATGAAAATAAAATTCCACAAAACATAATTTTTTTAATGTTCTGGTTCATAAAATTTCAAATGAGTTATCAAAAAATGTTTTTGGAAGTCTGGATGACCACATCCTTCATAATTCTTTTTTAGAAAATCATAAGTTAAAGCTGATTAAAACTTCTGTAGAGATTTACCTCAAAATAAAACTATACTGTTGAAATATCAAAATAGCTGGAATGTATTATGAATGTTATGTTTTGTTTACTTGTCAAAAAAATAATTAGTCTTGAATCACTGTCACAAAAGTTTTATTTAAACCATTATATTTTGCATTCTGTTCTATACAAAGTCTAAAAGGTTATGGGCCCAGTTCGTTCATAATTGAACAGAGTGTGTTGGTGAAAGATAAAATGGAATTCAAGACACAAGTCGAAAAACTCGACGGCGCTGCAAATTGGGCAAGGTGGAAAAGGCAGATTAGTTTGTTACTTCGTCATCATGATGTGCAAGGGATAGTTACAGGGGAGAAAACTGCACCTATTCCTTTACCAGAAGGTGCTTTAGCAGCAGATAAAGCCGCGCATGAAGTTTCTGTAAAAGTTTTCCAGAAAGGCGATGCATTAGCGCAATTAATTTTGGTAAGCAGTCTCAATGATGCAAATGTTGAGGTGACTGCAACATGTGATACAGCCAAAGCTACTTGGGACAAGCTAACTTCAATCTACGAACAAAGTTCTGGTCAACGCGTAGATCGGTTGATGGAACAGTTTTTCACTATTGAAAAAACACCACAAGAAGATATTGCAACTCACATTGGAAAATTACAGCGGAATTTTCGTGAGCTGAATGATGAAATGAATAGGCTAATAGGGACCGTATTACCTGATCTACTTTTGATGAGTCGAATTATGTCAACTTTGCCCCCTGAATATTTCGAGTTCAAGAGTGTGTGGGAATCAGTTCCAGTTGAAGACAGAACAGTCAACAAATTGATGGAACGTCTTCGGTTGATTGAAATGCGATTACCAACAAAACAAGATAATTCCGTAGCTCTGTTTGCTAAACGCAGCATAAAAAAGGGAGTTATTACAAGATTCGAAAAGAAATGTTTCAAATGTCATAAGGTTGGACATTTCGCGAAAAATTGTCCAACGAGATGATATCCACCAATCCACATTACCTACAAATTTTCAGAAGAAAGAAAAACACACTGGAGATGCTTTTATTTGTTTTTCCGAAAATATCAGCGAGAAGGAGTTGTGGCTAGCAGATTCTGGTGCGTCAGCTCATATGACAAGTAACAAACATTATTTCGTTACTTACCAGGCGTTTGTTACACCGAAGTCTGTGCAAGTGGGCAACAAAGATTTAATTTATGCATACGGAAGTGGAATCATCAACGTAGAGATGAACATAAACGGCCAGTGGCAACGAAACCATTTAACAAATGTGTGGTATGTTCCTGAAGTGGGCCAAAATCTTTTTTCAATAGGACAAAATATTGAAAAAGGTTTCAACTTTGAAGTTGATCGAAATGGATGCACTTTCATCAAAAACGGAGTGATACGAATGAAAGGAAAAAGGTCTGAAAAAGGACTTTATGAACTAGAAATGCGAGTACTAGTTCCAAAAAGGGCAGCGCAAATATTGATTGCATCGGAAATTGATACCTTACAGTTGTGGCACGAGAGATTCTGTCACCAGAATAAAAGCCATGTGAAGAAAGTTCTGAATAAATATGGTATCAATGTGAATATCAATGAAGAATTTTGCGATGGGTGCATGTATGGTAAACAGCACAGCAAGTTTCGGAATCAGGAAATATCGGCCAACGACTGTAGCGGAGGTCATTCATGCTGATGTCTGTGGACCAATGCAACAGGGTTCGATTGGTGGTGCGAAGTACTTTCTATGTTTTAAGGATGATTATTCGAAATTTAGACGAATCTTCTTTATAAAATTGAAAAGTGAAGTTTCGAATTGCCTAAAGACTTTTGTGAATGAAACCGAAAATGCTGGACATACCATCAAAGAGTTTATGTGTGATGGTGGCAAAGAGTTCGATAATATCATGGTGCGAAGTTTCCTCCATTCGAAAGGCATTAATTTTCGTAAGATTATGCCTTACAGTCCAGAACAGAATGGTGCGGCAGAACGAGAAAATCGCACGTTAGTAGAAAGTGCACGTTCAATGATTCACGCGAAAGACTTACCGATTAGACTTTGGGCAGAGACAATAAATACAGCGGTTCATGTCATAAATCGTACGGGTCCAACCCCAATAGTGAATAAAACACTTTTTGAACTCTGGTTTGGACGTGATACTGTTAATATTGATTATTTTCGTGTGTTTGGTACGGAATGTTTTGTCCATGTTCCCGAACCCCTTCGGAGAAAAATGGATAAAAAAGGTGTTGAAGGCAGGTTCGTGGGATATTGTGGAGAAAAGGATGGATATCGTATCTGGTTCCAAGACAAAAATCAAATTAAGTTGAGTCGAGACGATATCTTCAAACCTGAGGAAATCTTACAGGAAAAGGTTCTACCCGATAGTAAAGACAGTATTACGCCAGAGTGGTTGAGTTTGAATGTTGGACCGACTGGTACTGTCAGTGATGAAGTTGTCAATTGTGATAGAATCGAAAACGTCCAAGACAATTCCGAATTGAATATGCCGCAGATTACTGATACAGAGGAAGTAACAAATGAACAATTTGAAGAGGAATTCAGCAGGAATTCACGAAGAACGAAGAGACCATCATATCTCAATGATTATGTTTTGCTCGCAGAGTGTACAGTACCGGATTCTTTCAAGTCTGCAATGGCATCACAAGAAGCAGAGCAGTGGCGGAATGCTATGGATGAAGAGCTCTCTTCTTTAGCCGAAAATAACACCTGGCAGTTGATGAACCTTCCTCAGGGCAAGAAAGTGATAAATAATCGTTGGGTTTTTCGTTAAAAACCAAAGCTGATGGAAGCCTGGACCGTTTCAAAGCAAGATTGGTGGTAAAAGGTTATACACAAGAACATGGTATCGACTACGAGGAAACTTTCAGTCCTGTTGCACGGTTCGATACAATTCGTACAGTTCTGAGTGTAGCAGCTTCTGAAAAACTGCACCTATCCCAATTCGACGTGAAAACAGCGTTTTTATATGGTGAGTTGCAAGAGGAAGTTTATATGAAACAACCAGATGGTTATAGTGATGATACAGGGCGTGTTTGCAAACTAAATCGAAGCTTATATGGTTTGAAGCAGGCTCCGAGATGCTGGAACAATAGGTTTGTCGAATTCATGCGAAACCAAGGTATGAAATGTAGTACAGCCGATCCATGCTTGTTCGTCCACCTCATAGATCATAAAAAAATTCTAGTCGCCCTTTATGTGGATGATGGACTGATAGCAGCATAGAGAAACTAAAAATAAAGAGAGTTGTCAAACCTGCAGTAAAAGTTGGCACCACGTTTAGACAGTGGCGACATATCTCGCAACTGGCCGAACTAAATACAGTTGGTAGAACCGAATGAGATAAGGCGGGTTTTTCAAATGTGTTACTTATATATAATTGATATGGTATATATTTTATAAGTGATCGATTTGCCATTCTTCTATTCCATATGAATGGTTGTATCATATGAAATACAGGAATGGCAAATCGATCACTAATAAATATAGACAGTAATCATTGTACAATATAAAAAAAAAAAAAAAAAAAAAACATTTTATTGTATCTAGGACAAGGTACAACTACAGACAAAACAATAAAACTCCGAAAAACAACAAAATTGAAAATATTCTTCAGTCTTATCTTATCAAATCAACCAAAATAAAACAAATTACATTCACAACAAACCTTCAATAATTTTGTTCATATATTAGCACAAAGGAGAACGAGTAGGTATACTTAACAAATACTCCAGTGTGATGATACTCTTCGTACTTCCTCAAATGGTGATAGAAAATGGAAACTGATGGACGGAAATAAGTATCAGTTTGTGAAAAAATTTCTGCAACTAATGGATGGAAATAAGTATCAGTTTGTGAAAAGCAGCTTATATTTTACCATGTGAAAGAATATTTCGAGGAATTTCAGCGTCAACTCGAATAACAAAACATTCCAATTTCGACGTTGGGTTCATAATTCAAGTCCATTAGTATAATTTCTATAATTAATTTTTCGATGACAATTAACAGTAGAATTATTCTGAAATTATTACGTGGTTTGTCATTTTCTGACAAATGTCGAAATTGGAAAATTATCATGTCAGTCGTCTGTTGATTGCGGGCAGCGCCTCCATGCGCGACTGGCCGTACCAAAAACTTGGTGGTCAAGATCGCCAATGTTTCAAACAGTCTCTTTATTTTTAATTTGTCTATGGATAGCAGCAAGTGACAATTCTGATGTTTTGACATTTGTCAAGAATTTGGAACGTGGATTCAAAGTAACAGTCGGGCCTTTGGATTTTTATCTTGGAATGCAAATAATACGATTAGAAGATGGTTCATTATTTCTCAATCAGAATGCCTACGCCAGAAAGATTCTGAAGAAGTATAGGATGTCAGAATGCAATGCTGTAACAACTCCATGCGAAGGGATGAGCAACAAAGATCATGAAGAAGCATTATTAGATGATGAAGTGCCATATCGTCAAGCTGTGGGTAGTTTGATGTATCTGATGATGGCAACACGTCCAGATATTTCCTATGCAGTGAGCGTGGTAGCAGAATCTTTAGAAAAGCCATCAGTAACAAATTGGAAGGCTGTCAAACGAATTTTAAAGTATTTGAAAGGAACCCTAGACTATGGATTGTTGTACAGAGCCGAGTTCAAACTCAAAGAACTCGAGGCATATTGTGACGCAGATTATGGAGGAGATTTGAATACAAGACGTTCGAGAACAGGTATAGTTTGCAAGTACTCGGCTGGAGCGATAACATGGGCTAGCCCGAAACAAAAGAGTGTTGTATTATCAACTACTGAAGCGGAATATGTTGCCGCAAGTGAAGGTACCAAAGAAGTTATTTGGCTTATACGCTTGTTGAATGAATTTGCCCAACATAGTGAGTATATACCCACTCTCCGAGTCGACAACGCAAGTGCCATCAAACTCGCAAAAAGCCCGGAATTTCACAAACGTTCAAAGCACATCGAGATGAGATATCACTTTGTTCGTGAAAAATACCAGGAGGGCGTCATCAAAATTGAACACATAGATGGACAGAAACAAATCGCCGATATTATGACGAAACCTTTGTGTTATAGTTATTTTGATATCTCTGTATATATTTATGAAAGTGTGTTGATTTTGTTATTTATGATTGAAAAAAAAGAGATTTTTGACAGTGACGTGTAATTTTGACGAAAAGTAAAAAAGTTCACAAAAAGTGTATTTCAATAGTTTATTTCGACTTTAAGCTATAGAAAATATCTCACAGTAGGACTGACTAGTCTGAACATTGGTCCTTCGAGCTAAAAACGAGAAAAAACCCTATCTGGAACATGTCCATACCGAGAAGAAGTGAGAGAAAGACCAAAGGAATCCCTCCAGAAAGATATGAAGATGCACCCGATAATTTGAAACAAGCCACAGAGTCACGAAAATCCACTCATCCATCATGTACCCACGATAAATCTATTTCAAGAGTTGAATCTAAAATAACGAAATCATCGAATTCGAGGCGAAAGCTCTTAGAAATAGAAATAGAAGAAGCAAGAAAATTAGCAGAAATAGAAAGAAGGAAAGCAGAAATAGATGCTGAAATGATAATAAAAGAAGCTCAACTGAGACGAGAAATTATTCAGGAAGGTTCATCTAAAAAGTCAACAATTTCTGGTGCTGAAAGTATTTTTGACTTGAGAGAAATGACTTTTCAAGAAAAGGTGGATAACTGGAAAACCGAAGAAACAGACAACTATGTACCTCCAACGACAAATAATTTCATAACAATGACCAGTGATAATTTTAATCAGATTTGTGAAACTTTCAAAATAAACGCTGATAAAGTGCATTACAACGAAAGAACGAGAAGTGTCAAATCCAAACTACCATTTTTCGATGGAAATCCAGAAGACTGGCCCATATTTCACAGCCAATTTGAACATTCCACCAAAATTTTCAATATATGTGAGGAAGAGAATATAATACGACTTCAAAGGTGTTTAAAAGGGAAAGCCAGAGAGGCAGTACAACCGCTTCTTGTAGCTCCAAGAAACGTCGAAAAAATCATAGAAACCCTGAAAATTACGTTTGGAAGACCTGAACTCATAATTTCGAATTTAGTAGATAAAGTTCGACGAGCTACTCCTCCAAAAGAAGGACGATTCGAAACGTATTTACCTTTTTCTAATGTGATCGAGAACTTAGTGACTACCATGGAACTTTTCAATAACACTGGGCATATGACAAACCCATCGATACTAAGTGAAATTGTAATGAAATTGCCACCATTTCTGCGACTGAAATGGGTCGAAGAATCTTTGGTGGAAGAAAATGTCACATTGAAAATATTTTCCGCGTGGATGAGAAAAATTGCTATAGCCGCTTCAAGTTGTGCAGACATCAACACTCACAACTTCCACGAAAAACGGGTCTACGAAAATGATAAATACCAAACTAAAAGGAATGCCAATATATTTTCAACCAAAAAATTCGATAAATGCCCATGTTGTCAGAAAAGTCACCTTTTGACTGATTGTCAAAAGTTCAGGAAAATGGGAATTGATGAAAAATGGAAAGAAGTTACCTCGAACAAGCTCTGTTTTTACTGTTTGAAGCCAGCACATAATATATACTCATGTAGATTGAAACAAAGGTGCGGTATAGACGGTTGTCAAAAATTTCATGATAATATTCTACACAATCTTGAATATAAAAAACGGGATGAACCACAAGTAGAAAATACCCCAGATATCGTTCTAGACCAAGACGACCACATAGAAAGAATCAATTTCTTTCAAGAAGAAAGCCCTACAATCCTATTGCGGATAATTCCCGTGAAACTGAGAGGAAGAAAAAAGGAAATTTCAACTTTTGCCTTACTTGATGAAGCTGCTACGACGACAATGATCGACAGCCGTATTGCTCAGGAAATAGGACTTGATGGACCTCTGGAACCACTCTGTTACCAGTGGCTCAATAATGTCACAAAAAGTGAAGAGAACTCGAGAAAAGTATCCTTGGAAATATCCGGAATTGAGGAAAATTCCAAAAAAATATAGAATAAAAGACGTCAGAACTGTCAATGGACTGTCACTACCTAAGCAAACTTTGGATGTGAAAAAAATGAGTGAATCATATCCATATATCAAAGAAACGCCTGTATGTTCCTTTTTCGATGCACAACCAACAATTCTCATTGGCCAGGATCAATGTGCTTTAACAATTGCTAGGCAAATCTTTCAGAGTTTTTGGAATGCACCATTTGTTTCGAAAACACTATTAGGCTGGGTAGTACATGGTAGATATCCTCAAGGAAAAGAGGCTTCTGAAAATTCTCTAATATTCCACGTTTGTTCAAAGCTGTGAACATAATGGAAATAAGTTAGTGAAAGATTCATTCAAGATAGAAAATTTTGGCATGAAATGTTCAGAGGAAAACGGTAGATCTAAAGAAGACGATAAAGCTGTGAACATAATGGAAAATACTATTAAACGAGTTGGAAATCATTTCGAAATGGGACTTTTGTGGAAGAACGAAATTGTGACATTACCAGATAGTAAAGCTGTAGCACTAAACCGTCTCAAATGTATGGAGAGAAAAATGGACAGAAATGATGTTTTTGCAAAAGATATTGTAGTAAAATTGAGGAATATTTAAAAAAAGGTTACATTCGGAAGCTAAGTACCACTGAAGCACAAGAAGAAGTTTCAAAAACTTGGTATTTACCCCATTTCGGTGTGGTTAACCCAAATAAGCCAGGAAAGCTGAGATTGGTGTTCGATGCGGCAGCTAAATCGAATGGAGTTAGTTTAAATGATCAACTTTTACAAGGGCCAGACCTATTGCAAAATTTGACTTCAATCTTATGGAAATTTGACAGAAAAAAATCGCATTTTGCTCAGACATCCGTGAAATGTTCCATCAGGTTGTGATTCGAGACGAAGATTGCTCAGCACAACGCTTCTTTTGGCGTGGAATGGACAGATCGAAAATGCCAGATGTTTATGAAATGAAAGCGATGACATTTGGAGCAACATCTTCGCCATCAATGGCCCAGTTCGTCAAGAATAGAAATGCAGAAGAGCACTTTCAAAAGTATCCCAAAGCGGCAAAGGCAATAATCGAAAAGCACTATGGGTTCCTGGAAAAAATAATGTAGCAGATGAGAGCACAAGAGACATAAATCCATCAAGTAGGGAATGGCTAAATGGACCAAATTTCTTGAGATTTCCTCGACAACACTGGCCAAGGGAAACCCAAGAGGAAATAGAAGAAATCGAATAGGAAACAAAGAATGAAAATATATTGATGATTGCAATTAGAGAGAATTATTTACCAAATATCGAGAGATTTTCGAAATACAGTAAATTAGTGAGATCTACTGCTTGGATGTTTCGATTCATAGAAAACTGTAGAAAAAATAAAAAAAGCATACCGTATTTAATAAATTCGGAGTTGGAACTGGCAGAAGAAACTTTGGTAAAATATTATCAAAGCATCAGTTTTACTCAAGAAATTTCAGATTTAAAAACCAATAAACCCATAAAGAAATCAAGTAGGCTCTATACTCTCACTCCGTTCCTCGATGGAAAGGGTATTCTCAGAATTGGAGGTAGACTGGTACAATCCGAAGATTTGAATTATTTCCAAAAACATCCAGCAATTCTTGATCCAAAGCATCGTTTTACTAGACTCGTTATAGAAAACTATCACAATAAACTTGGACACCAGGGACAAGAAATGATAATGAACGAACTTCGTCAAAAATTTTGGATATTGAAAATGAGGAACGCCGTTCAGCAAATGCAAGATTGAATGTTTCTTCTGTAGGAAAAGGAATGCCCAGCCGCATGTCCCTGCAATGGGTCAGCTACCAGAGAGCAGACTTAAGAGCTTTGTTAGGCCATTCACCATCACCGGAATGGATTATTTTGGACCAGTCAGAGATATATTTCTGATAAAAAAATTTTCATACGAGCCATTCATCTAGAGATCGCGAATTCTCTTGATACCAATTCTGCTGTCATGGCAATTAGAAGATTTGTGAGTCGACGAGGATGCCCAAGAGAGATATACTCTGATAATGGCACAAATATGCGTTCTGCAGACCGAGAATTGAGAGAAGCTGCACAGAACCTGAACCCTACACGGATTAATGATTTTTTGTCCCCCAAAGGAATAACATGGAAATTCATTCCGCCAGCCTCTCCACATATGGGGGGAAGTTGGGAAAGGTTAGTGAGATCAGTGAAAAATGTCTTGAGAGTAACACTGAAAGAAAGATATCCAAAAGAAGAAGTTCTCAAAACTCTTATAGCCGAAGCCGAAAACATGGTGAATAGTAGACCACTTACATATGTATCAAGTGATCCCTTGGACCCTGAAAGTCTCACACCCAATCATTTTTTACTCAACTGTTCCAACGGAGCTGCACCATCTAACGGAAAATTTGAAGAAATAGAAGTGAGCTCTAGAAAACAATGGAGGGCCTCCCAGGCACTAGCTGACATTTATTGGAGAAGATGGCAGAAATACTTGAATAAACAAACGAAATGGTTTGAAGGAAAATACTGTATCGCACTAAATGATATCGTTCTGGTTGTGGATGACACTTTGCAAAGAAATTTGTGGCCGCTTGGAAAAATTCAGAAGATTTATGAAGGAAAAGATGGAAAGGTTCGAGTAGTTGAAGTGAAAACTCAATTTGGAATTTACAAACGACCGGTTGCCAAAATATGTAAATCACTCCACAACGATGACTGAACTGAATGAAAGACTAGAGGAAAACGCGAGAAGAAGTTATTTCATCGAGAGGGGGAGAATGTTATAGTTATTTTGATATCTCTGTATATATTTATGAAAGTGTGTTGATTTTGTTATTTATGATTGAAAAAAAAGAGATTTTTGACAGTGACGTGTAATTTTGACGAAAAGTAAAAAAGTTCACAAAAAGTGTATTTCAATAGTTTATTTCGACTTTAAGCTATAGAAAATATATCACAGTAGGACTGACTAGTCTGAACACTTTGCCGCGTATACGTTTCGAAATACTGAGGAATTTATTAGGAGTCATTCGACTAGAAGAAGAAGAATGAGGGAGGTTACACCAGTTATTTTGAGAGGAAGTGTTGAAATATCAAAATAGCTGGAATGTATTATGAATGTTATGTTTTGTTTACTTGTCAAAAAAATAATTAGTCTTGAATCACTGTCACAAAAGTTTTATCTAAACCATTATATTTTGCATTCTGTTCTATACAAAGTCTAAAATATACCATGTTGGAAGAAAACAAACAGAATGTATGAGAGGTCTTGCGATCAGAAAAAAACTCAATAAACTTGAATTATTTTTCCATCAGTAGGAAATCTTTGTTTTAGTTGGTATATATTATATCACGTTTGTATCTGATTATGCTGAATAAATATCTCTGAAAATATAATGTGCTTTATTCTATGGATTTTTTTTATTGTATCACAGCAATTAAAATCCTTATTACAAAGATTGATTGATTACAAATTTATGACATGAACGTGCACTTATACTAGAAGAACTTATAAAAAATATATATGTTTCGAGGCCTAGTTAATCAACTGGGTCTATTGAGTACAATCAAAATGAGAATAAAGTACTAGTAGTGTGGGATAGAGGAGATATAATTCATTTTGAGGAAATGGTCGCACCTTTAATTACTAAGATTATTTAAAAAATAAACAAGTGAACGTTTCTGTACATTCTTGATGACAACCTCAGTTTAGTAGTAGAACATGTGATTTCTTTGAATCGTCAGGTGAAAGAACTCCATTTTGTTTGTATAGAAGACTTTCAATTTGTGAACGATATGAAACCCTCCAGTTTGAATATCATAATTGATATTAATTAACATTTGATGATTCAAAAATCTTCAAATAAATTCTACTATCTCGATTTAATTCGTTATTCAATACTTTTGGCAAATGTATAGACGTCATACTCCCTGAAAATAGCTATAGGACTTTTCTGTGTTTTTTCCTCCTCGCGGCGCTCTCATACCGTTTTCGAATTGGAGACCTTCTTGTTCTAGAACACGTCATTTTCAAGCACTGTCTTCTCGCGCAAGAATCACTCACAATGTCTTTTTTTTACCATCATAAACTTCAAACACTAAATCACTCATTTTAGCACAAATTGGCACAAACTACAGCCGGTTCTATCGAAAAAAAATCTTCAACACATACATCCTAGCTTTTCCTCACATCATCAACAACCCAACCTCAATCTGAGTCAGTGTGAGAGGTCTGGATGTACGTGTTGAAGAATCGGCTTGTAGTTTATGCCGAAAATGGGTGATTTAGTGTTTGTAGTTCCTGCTGAAAAAAGAAAGGAGACATTTTGTTGAGTGATTTTCGCATGAGAAAAAGGTGCTTGAAAATGACGAGTTCTAGAACAAAAAGAACTCTGAAACGGAGAGCGCCGCGTTTTTCACGTAAAATAAGTCCTACAGCTATTTTTAGGGAGTATGAGTATACTATACATTTACCATATTTTCCATAATTCACTTCAACAATGTTGGTTTCAGCCTGAAACTGCCAATTCAGATATTCGTTTTGTACACTGTTTCTTCAGATATGTCGTTAATTACCAGAGGCAAGACCGGTCCTGATTCGGATAATAGTGCGCATGCTCCCACCCTGATTTTCTTGAAGTCTGCGCGAGATTCAAAACGGCTCATTCTTGAGAAGTTCCTTTGGCATTCCAGTTATAGGTTATATTTCAGTGGTTGCATATACAATATTTTTTATATAAGCTTTCCAAAGAATGTTCCATGTAAGAACTATGATTTTATTTCTGCTATCAATACGCATATATTTGTAGGCAGCACCGGCAGAAGGCCGTGTGAAATATCGAATCAGCAGCGGGATTATGAACGATCAATCCGTATCGAATCCACAAAACACACACGCAGAAAACAACTACTTCTGTTAGACATTCACAAAAAATAACTTCATTTTAATCGTGGATTTTTCAATTCACAGAAAAATCTTTCTATCAATATTCAATTGAGAATGTTTCCCTTTTCAACATGAATACCCCACAAGATGTTATCTTGACGATGGAAGATAGTGACTAAAGTTTATCTTTCAGTCGCAGATGATTCCACATCTGATTTTATGAACATCCTGTTTATATTTTCAACAAATCAATCTATCATAACCCCATGACAGGTTTTAATGTCAGAAAACACGAATTTCAAAGTGTCTCTCCAAAAGAAATGATTCTAACTTTTTCCTTCTTTGCAAAGTGAGATTGCTTCTTGAAAATGTTTTTCCCATTTCTTCCGGTCTTCCTGATGATCGTGGAAGCGTGAAATAGATTTTCGTCGACAAAAATGTATTGAAGACCTAGTGAATGCGATGTCTCTCCTGCGTCAATGTTACGAATGATTTCTGGTGAGTACTCTCTTTTGGAAAACATTCTTCTTTGCCTCATTCATCTTTATGAGTTCTTAATTAAGACTGGAATAGAAAATCAAATAACTATCTGAATGAAAATGCAAATTTTCAATTTCAGATTTTTTCTTTTGAGTTAGGGCCTTTTCAGAATATCTATCAGATGTAGTTCAATGTCCAGCGTGGCTTTAGCCGGGGAAGTAGTTATTTTCTGTTAGACATTCACAAAAAATAACTTCATTTTAATCGTGGATTTTTCAATTCACAGAAAAATCTTTCTATCAATATTCAATTGAGAATGTTTCCCTTTTCAACCTTTTGTATTGTTGCCCACCCTTTACCAATTTGACGCAGCTTGTGATATATTTTTGGAATCAGCTCAGCAAGTTAACTCATGAATAAAAAAAATTAGGGTGTCCATTTAATAAAACCGCTGATGACGTCATCACTCGAAGGTAGATCACCCTGTATATTGGATTATTATTTTTTAAAACAGTAAATTGATATAAAAAATCGACCTTTTTCGGGAATTTTTAATGATATTGTTTATTTAGCTGATAATGAATGTATGCGTTACTTTATGGACACACTGAAAAGGCGATATATCATTACCTACTACTACAAACTAATGTAACACTTCATTATATATAACAGTTTTTAATTTATCCACTATGATCACTATAACAAAAAAGACAAGGAAGACAACACATCCAAACCGAACACGAAGAAATTAAAGAAAATTGGAATGATTTGGCAACGCTTATAAGTGCCAACCGACAACGCCGTTATGTTTACAAATAGATGATATAAATACTACCGTCATACGTTCAGTTGATTATCTTCGTCGCACGCATGTAATATGCTTATGAAGTCATACTTTTCTCCATTGTTTGGTGTCCTCCTTGCCTATCGCATAAGGGTGCCACGAAATTCGGGTGCGCAGTAGACTAAGCGCGTTCTAGTCAGTATATTATAATTACAATTCTATGGTCTATTCCCCATAAGACAATGGTGACACTAATAGAAAGAGATGAAATATAATTTGTGGGTCATAGTGACGTATATGGACATGTCATGGCCACCATTCTCTCTGGACAGTGGCGAACTAGCGCACTCCGCACTTTGGTACAGGCTCTTGAATGTATACTGGACCACTCTGTATGTTACGTAGGCCACTTGTACTCATGTCCATATACGTCACTATGACGGGTTATTGCTACAAGATTCTAATTGGCTAGAGCTTATCATTACCTCCTATTCAGATAACGTTTACTCTCTTTGGTCAAGATCGCCAATGTTTCAAAATATCTTCATTTTTGATTTTCCAAAATAATGGCAAAGAGTAGGTTCGTAGAACAATAATCTTTGATAATGGATTTCAAGTTGACAGATGAGTGCGTCCAACAGTTCGCAATGGTTGCAGCTTGCGCTTGCCACTTTTACACTTGACGTGTTAGATGGTAGACGCTGCAAATAATTAAAGTGCTTTATTTTCCACTGGATTTATTTCAAGCAGTACAGCGCTCCGTTGACATTGTCAATTGTCATTCTGAATGTCCATTGCCCTATCTAATCTATTGCCCATTTTCAAGTGGTATGATTAATGATTCTACTCTACAAATTATGACGTCACTCATACCTCGGATATTATATGATTTATGATCGTTTTCTTTCAAAACCAAGGCGGTAACAGAAAAAAAATCGTACAAATGAAATAATTGTAGGTTTTTTGTTTTATCAGCTGCTATTTGGCAACAGTTTATCTCTCTTTAACTCAGATAGCTCATCAATCTGTCTCTTTTTAAAATCTGATAACACTAATCAAAATAAATATTCACGATTCCTATTTTTACTAATTTATTATGTGGTGACCTTTTTCACCTCTAACCACACAATACTGATATATTCGTACAAATTTCATTGTTTGTTATAAAAATTCAAAATTAGTCCAAAATAAATTCAAGTGAAATGTCTTCAGAGAAGAATATTCCAAATGTTTACAAATTCATATTTGGTGGATCAGCAGGGTAATTATTTTTTATTTGATGCTAGTTAAATAGAAATTTCAATGATTTCCATAAATTCACATGATCTGCTATTCCTTTCTTAGAATGGGAGCCACCTTTTTCGTTCAGCCATTGGATTTAGTCAAGAATAGAATGCAGCTTAGTGGAGTTGGAGGAAAACCAAAGGAATATAAAACATCTTACCATGCTCTACGAGGCATTATTGCAAAGGAGGGAGTTTTAGCTTTATATAATGGTATATCAGCTGGACTTCTCAGACAAGCAACATATACAACTACAAGACTAGGTATATATACATGGCTTTTTGACCAAATGAAATCTGATGGTAAACCTCCTAGTTTTGGTGTCAAAGCTGTTATCGGCATGGTGTCAGGAATGTGTGGTGCATTTGTTGGTGAGTTTATGATTTCCTTCTAGGTTTTGATAATTTGCACTGATATAGATTGGTCACACCAATGCAAAACAAGGTCCGGAATCAAATATTTGAGCAAATCATAAAAATTCTAATTCCTATCTTTAGGTCCCGTTTATAAGTTCCTCATCCACATACAAAAAAACTGTACCTTGGTGTAATACGCTTCCATATTAACAGGTGTGAAGTTATCCACAACCACCAAATACACTGAGAAAAATGTAACTAGAGTGCAAAAATCTCTGTTCCTCATCAAAACTGAGTTCCGTGTTACCCACTAAAAACATCACTCAGTAGGCTCATCTGGTCAAGACCTCTGGCCTACTGTGCTGTACAGTCTCGGTTCACCTAATGGTTGCCCGAAGATTGACTGTCTTCTGCAATCCAGAGCTCCACAGTTGCACAGTATGTGTGATACTGTTTCTGGTTCCTTTCCGCATAATCTGCATGTTAGGTCGCCATTGAATAGTCCCATTTTATTAAGGTGCTCTTTTACTGGTGCATATCCAGTCATTTAGCCCCGTAATGATTTTCAGTTGTTCCCTGTTTGAAGTTAACAGGTATGTTATTCTTGTATGTATTCTTTACCATGTCTGTTTCCTGGGATGTCATTCCAACTGTTGTCATTCCAATTTGTTGTGCATATATGAACCTTGAGTCGTAATTCCAGAGTCATGAGCTTTACTATCAGATTATCTGGCTTTCGAACAAATTACTCCTGTGAAACTGCATTACAACTCACTATTTCAAAATGGAAACAACTGATTGATGAGGGCAAATTTATTATCTCAGTATTTTTAGATTTCAAGAGAGCTTTTGAAACTATTGACACTAAAATTCTAATAGGAAAACTAAAATACTATGGAATTGAAGGTACTGTGTTGAAATGGTTTGAAGACTATCTCTCAAATAGAAAGCAACTCTGCAAATTAGGCAAATCAGTCTCTGATGAATTAACTAACTATATAGGTGTACCTCAGGGGAGCGTTTTGGGTCCGTTAGTGTTTATCATCTATTTAAATGATATCAATTATATTAATGACTGTGACTTTCTCAATCTTTTTGCAGATGACAATCTTGTCGCATGTTACGGAACTGACCGTGCAAGTATAGTTGTTAGACTGAATTCAATGTAAAAAAACTTGAAATATACCTAGGAACTAATAAATTGAAAATAAATGTTACAAAAACTAAAGCCATGATTCTGTATAATAAACACAAACTAAAAAACATTAATTATGACAATCTACAGTTGGAAATTGAAAATAATAATATTGAATGGGTGAGTTTAAATTCCTGGGATTCATAGTTGATGACACTTTATCATTGAAGGGCCACTGCGAATATATTTGTAAGAAAATTTCTAAGAAACTATTTTTTTTGCCAGAGTTGCTGCCTTTCTATCTCTTCAGAGTAGAATAATGGTTTGTAAAACACTAATCCAACCACATTTTGACTACTGTCCAACATTACTTTATGTAATGAATAAGAACGAGTTGCAGAAATTGCAAAAACTCCAAAACAGAGGTATGAGAATCATATTGAGATCCAATAGATACACATCAATAAAATCTATGTTGGAAATACTAGATAGGAACTGTGTTGAAAAAAGACTCTACTTCATGGCCATGGCCTTTATTTTCAAACTCACTAAAAATCTACTACCTGATTATCTGGACCCTTTCGTAACTTATAACAACGAGATATATAATTATAACACCAGAAGCACAAATAACTTTTATATTCCTAAAACACGATTGGGAAGTAGTACTAAATCTTTGTTTATCAAAGGATAAAGGACTTGTGGCGAGCTTTAGCGAATGTACATTGTGATTAAATCTCGAGTGAAAAGTTACAAAGTAGCTGTGAATAAAACGACCAAAAATTTTAAAAATCAGCAACCAGTGAGATGAACAGTGATATCACCCTATGAAATATCTAAACCTAATTTGAACATATCTGCATCATTTTCTGCAAGCCCAAAAATACAAAGGCAACAAAAAAGAGTAAACAAACATCGACTCTGAAGAAGATTAGCCAGACCATAAAGGGAACCGTATACGTTGTTTCGGCGGCACTACTATGTCGATAGATGTGGAAAAAGCAATTATAAACATTCATGAAGAGATCTTGAAAAATAGGACGGAAATAAAGAACTGCATCGAGGCTAGTGAAACAAGGCTGCTTATGAAGATAGAACAATTAAAAAACGCAGTGACAAAACTGGAAACAGAAAATGGTGAACTGAAAAATAAAGTGGAGAAACTAAAAAGAGCAGAAAAAAAGAAAAATATTTTAATTTTCGGACTGAACAAAAAACAAGAAGAGGTCACTGCTGATATTTTGTGTCAGGATCTCAAAGACTTGCTTGGCATAGAGTTAAAGGAAAGTGATTTAGCGACATCTACACCCTAGGGAAATCAGAAAACTGTCCCATTAAAATTGAATTTAACTCTTGCCTCATCAAAAAAAACAGTCCTGAAAAACTGCAACAAATTGAAAGGGAAAAATATCTCCATAGCAAACGACTTGACAGATACACAAAGGAAAGAGAATAAAATCTTAAGAAGACACCTTTTTCTTGCTAAACAAGAGGAGAATCAAGAAGACTGTTATATAAGAGGTGACAAACTAGTAGTAAATGGAGTTACCTATACGGTTGAAGACCTAGAAAGAAACGAATTCTCCGAAAACAAACCAAACAGTGCACCTTCTACTCCAACAGCCCAACCCATACAGAAGGCATCCCTAAAGAAAATTCAAAATACCCCAGCGATCCCAGTAACTAAAAAAACCGGACCACCACCACAATCATATAAAGCAAAACAGGTGAAACCAAGAACACGCTCCATCAACAAAAACCAGGTAAACTAAACAAAGAAGGATATTATGTAGACATTTTATGTTGAATTCAGTAAAACACAATTAAAAGCTAAGGTATTTTATTTTATTTGTACTTGTCTTCAAATTGTCCTGGATAATTGAACTTATTCGAAACGAATTTTCATATCTTCCACTGGTATTTATAGTTGTTCAATTTTATAATCATATTTTAAGTATATTTTATATAATTTTTATCCGCAGTAACATTCTGTTTTTGTATTGCTTGATTTTATATTGGAAAGGATCTTGGAACTGATATTCGAGCTGACATATATAAAAATGAATCAGTATATAAGAGATTTCAGGATAAAAACCATTGATACATTAACTGCTGAAACGACTGATGATATCAATGTTACTCTCGATGATAGTAGTAAGGGAGTATCTTTCACACAAATATAAGAAGTATTAATAAAAACTTGGACCACCTCAAAGTGTTATTGAGTGAAATAAGGTCTCCAATTCATTGTGTAGTACTAACGGAAACCTGGAAAATCGAAGATCTCACTCTATACAAACTTGATCATTACAACCATGTGTACAATGAGGGTGTTATAAATCAGAACGATGGAATAGTAGTTTATGTACATAGGGATATTCCATTTGAATATTCTGTTGTGCAAATTGGGGACATCAGATCATTGGAACTAAAAATGAAAATAGGTGGAAAACATATTCTGATGACCACAATTTACCGACCAATTGTGGATGAATTTAATTATCATCTTGAAACATATCTTGAAAATGTACAAAGGAATTCCGAAACACATATAATTTTGGGAGATGTTAATATCAACATATTAAATGAAGATGAGGATCATGTAGAAAATTATCAGAATATCTTGGGAGAATATCGTTCATTTCAGCATAAATAAGCCAACCAGAATACAAGGTGAAAGTCAGACATGTATTGATCATTTTATATTAGAGATAACACAAAACCCTTCAAAATCACTCCAATAATTTTAGAATCAGATATTACGGATCATTATTCAACAGTCGGCAATTGGCTTCCCCTGAAATAAAATTAATAGGAAAAACAATCACCAGAAAGTTTTTCGACCAAAATAAGTACATATCTCTTATAACAAATGAAAACTGGCAAGATATTTATACTCGCGACGACGTAGACGAAACTACCAATATATTCATTGCAAAACTCAAAAAGCATATTCAGTCCAGTTCAACAAAAGAAAAAAAAAAAAACCTTGGATAACTAATGGATTGGTTAAATCAATAACTACAAAAAATAAGCTCTACAATTCCATGAAAAAAAATCAGTCATCAAGTATCAAAAAAAAAACCTTGGAAAAGGTTGGTTAAAAAAAAAAAAAAATTCCATGAAAAAAAACCTACAGACATAGATAAAAAAAATGAGTACAAAAAATTCAGAAATAAATTAAATGATCTTATTAAATCCGCCAAACTAAATTACTACCAACATCAAATTATCAAACATAAAAATAATACAACAGGCCTATGGAAATGCGTGAGTGTAATAACAAAAACTGAAAAGGAAAATAAAAACATAACTGAAATCAGAGGACCAAAGGAAATATAATTTGCCAAGAAGTAGAGATTGCCGAAAATTCAATGAATACTTTTCTGAAATTGGGAAAAACTTAGCAAATGAAATAATCAATAATACCAATGTGGAAGAACCAAGAATTTCCAGCAAATTGGAAAATTCATTTTATCTAACCGAAACCAACGAAAATGAAGTGATGGAAATTCTCAAGTCATTGAAAGATAGAAAAGCTCCCGGTCTAGACGGTATAACTAAAAGTATTCTAATGAACGTATCACACATCATTATTACACCACTCACTCACCTTATCAATAAGTGCTTTGAAACGGGACATTTCCCGGGAGCCCTGAAGTCAGCAGTAGTTAAGCCACTATATAAAAATGGTGACGAACTTGATATGGGAAACTATCGCCCCATTTCAATTCTGTCAACTCTAGCGAAGATAATAGAAAAACTTATCAAGAAACGCATGATAGGATTCCTGGAGAAGTATAAATTATTATCAACCAAACAGTTCGGTTTCACGAAAAAAAAATCTACTGAAGATGCAATAGCATACCTAACATCGAAAATATCTAAAAATGTTGATGCCAAGACACCAACACTCGGTGTATTTGTCGACCTCAAAAAAGCATTTGACACAGTCAGTCACACTCAGTTATTAGGTATGTTGGAGAGTGTTGGCTTCCGAGGAACTGCATACCAACTATTCAAAAGTTATTTGGAAGACAGACATCAATATGTTAAAATTGGTGATGAAATGAGCTCTGCTGCAAATGTTACCTATGGAGTTCTGCAGGGATCAGTTCTCGGGCCGATACTCTTCAATATATATATAAATGATTTACAGCAATCATATATACTGCGAGTAGTTGGGATACCCTCAAAATAAAATGTGAAAGAGATTTCATTAAAATAATTAACTGGCTCAATAATCGATTACTGACAGTAAATTTCAAAAAAACCATTTTTTTACCCTTTACTTCCTATTCCAGACATCTACCAGGATACGAAAGTCTCAGTTTTTCTATTGGCAACAAGTCCACAACAATTTATACAAAACCTTATTGCAAATACCTAGGTATATATTTAGACAGACATCTGAAATGGGACACACAAATAAGCCATGTAGTGAAGAAACTTAGGTTTACACTATATAAATTCAAATACCTGTCTCAAATAATTACCTTTGAACAAATGAAAATATTATACTTTGCCCTTGCTGAAACTCATATCAGATATGGACTAATCCAGAAATGGATAATAAAAGTTGTAATGAAAAAACCTTTCCTCTACCCAACTAACGAACTATTCCAAGAGTCAAATATTTTTGATACCCGACAATTATACTTCTTAACCACAGTCACGAGGCAACACAAATTCAAATCAGAACTCTCTTTCTCTGAACATAAATATGAAACGAGGAACAAACAAAAATCGATTATTCCCCGAGCGGAAAAAAACACGTTCCAAAGATGTTTTTCCTAGGTTCTACAATGTTATACCATCAGAAATTAAATCAATCCTATCAATATTCACATTCAAATCAAAAATAAAGAAATGGATTAGAAGTCTTCCACGACTGCAGGTGCATCAATTTGTGGATGTTAATAATACATATTATTTCTGAACTGATCACACTCACTCCTTGTACACATGGATTTTAATATCAAGAAATCGAAAATCAATCCACTTTCAAACGTTTAAATTTTAATGTTTATTTTTATAATACATAAAACCGATTGTTCTACGATGTTTTTTTTTCTATTTTGTCTCTATTTTGTTACTAATTTGTTACTGTTACTTGTACTTTGTTAGTTAGTTATTCTGCAATTTTGTTAGTTCATTAATTATTCAGTCTACTGCTACGTTGGTATTCACTGAATAAGGTATATTATAAGTTTATTTTTATTTTTTTACTTTATACAATGCGGTAACCATATGAAACCACTTTCAAGGCTAAGCCTTTAGTGTATCACGTTTTTTATTTGCAGTATGCATAAAATGTAATATATGTAGTATCTATAATGAATGTACTGTTCTTACGGCAAATAAATTATTAAAATTATTATATTAAATTATTATAAAAAAAAATATTGGATGACTTCAACAAGCTACCCACTGAAGTAAAAAATAGTGTGTCCTTACAAATTTTCAAAAACAACTGAGAAAGCTAATTCATCCATTAAACCAGTAAATATAATATATAATAACAACTAACAACTAGTCAGTATCCATTCCCATCTGTAAATCTTGTTGTTTTCTTGGGATGGTTATTTTATATTATTTTATTTTTTATCTTATTCTATTTTATTTTATCTTATTTTAAATTTTATTGTTACAATAATTTTAACTTTTGTCTATATGTTTGAATATATATATATATATATATATATACTCATATTCATCAGATTGAAATTATGCAAAGGCGTTTTCTCAAGCTAATGATCTCAAAAAATAGCAGGTATCCTTCTGACAGTTTATACATCGAAACTCGTACGATGGATATAAGGCAGCTGTACTTCTTATGCTCTAGCACTAAATATCATACAAGTAAACATACAGCGTTGCTCCCTTCACACCAGTACCTAACACGTCAGAAAGATCAGTACATTACACCTCTAATGGTCAAGGTCACTGCACAAAGATCATATAATTATTTTTGCCTAAACTCTACAACAACATTCCGAATATATAAAATCCATTACAAACATCAATCGCTTCAAAAAAGATTTGAAAAGACATATTCTTCAAAGTCAAAGACATGAACTTCTACATCTATTTGTGTAGATGAGAAAAACCATACGTACCTCTGCTATATTGTTCGACTCTGTAATGTATTTGTATTTATATACTAAATTGTCTACTTGTAATTATGTATTTATCAAACTAAAATTCAGTTTGTTAGATTTTAAATTGTGATTTTATATGCTGGAACTTTTAATCTATAATTACCTTCTTTTAAATGTATATGTATATAATTGTATTTGGACTGAATGTTGTCTATATGCTTAACCATTACCACCTTTACTTGGATTTTGTGTTTGATTTCTATATTATATGTCTGCTATCTTAAATCTTAAATTTATATATTAAACAAATTAAAATGGATATTCAGGCTATTAACTTATATATGCGAATTCATCTTCACCATTCTTTATTTTGTTTTTTATTTTTTTATCTATAATTAAATTCAATATTTAGGTCAACTTTATACAATATTTTAATTTTGCTTTGAATATATTTTCTCCACATACAAGCAACATGTGATGCTTCTGTGGTTTCTACCATGTTTATTCAGCTTATGTATTAACTTCTTGTTACCTTTTGTGATCTGAACCTGAATAAACATTATTTATTATTATTATTATTATTATATATATATATATATGTGTGTGCATGTGTGTGAGTGCGTATGTTTGTATGTGTGTTATGTATATGTATGTATGTATATATGTATGTATATATATATATATATGTGTGTATGTGTTCCGAAACTCACCCCTCCGAACAAGTGCCGCTACTGGCTTATTTAGTTTATAGATTTATTGCTCGCGAAGAGACAAAAGAAGTTATATTGTTTATGTTGACATTAATGTCATATCTGTCATGTTGAAACGTTGTGTTTGTATTAATAAAATAATGGTAAAAAAGTGATACAGTCCACATCATTCAATTAGTTTAACAAGCCAGAAATTGTCCTTTATGGTGGTATGGGCCAACATGGCTTCTAAAAGAAGAACCCTACTGGCCATATTTGACTTTGTCAAACGATAATTTGCCTGAACTGCGCAAGGTTGTATCCATTGTTTCTTCAAATGCACAAACATTCCCGTTCTATCGATTTTCAAAATTATCAAGAATCAAAAGAACTATGGCTTACATTCTGAGATTCATTAGAAACTGTAGAACGTTGAAAGAAAATCGCGAAATAGGGAAACTTACGGGCTCAGAAATCGATATCGCTTTTATGTCATTGATTAAAATGTCGCAAAAGGAAATGTTCTCTTTTGATTATGGCAGATTGAAAGAAAATAAACCATTGAAGCGCGATAGCAATCTTCTAAGCTTGAATCCATTTTTAGACCCAGACGGTCTAGTTCGAGTAGGAGGGCGGTTAGCTTATTCAAAATTTGCCTACGATAAAAAACATCCCTTGATATTGGATCCCAAGCATGATTTGACAAGATTAATTTTTTGAATATAAACATATGGAACTTCTTCATGCGGGACCACAACTATTACTGTCAACTATACTGCAAACATTTTGGCCAATTTCTGGCAGGAATATGTCAAAAAAGATAGTTCGATCTTGTATAAGGTGTTGCAAGTACTCGAAACAAGCTATTGCACCTATAATGGGGAACTTGCCGAAGTCTAGGTTGGAACCTTCTCCTCCTTTTAGTAAGGTAGGCGTCGATTATGCTGGCCCATTTATTATAAAAGATAGAAAAGGTAGAGGTGCTAAAGTATCCAAGGCTTGGGTTTGCGTATTTGTCTGTTTTCTGACTTGCGCTATTCATGTTGATTTGGTAACTGCGTTGACTGCAGAGGCCTTTATTCAAGTTTTAAGGCGATTTGTATCACGTCGTGGCAAACCAACAGACATTTTTTCGGACAACGGAACAAATTTCATAGGCGCAAGTCATGAATTGCAAACTTTAGGTAGTTTTCTGATGGATAATTCTGCACACATCAGTGAACAGGCCCTAAATATTAATGTTAATTGGCATTTCATTCCGGCCAACTCAACCCATTTCGGAGGCTTATGGGAGGCTGTAGTAAAAAGCGTTAAACATCATCTTAGGCGCGTGATTGGAAATTTGTCATTAACTTATGAGGATTTTCAAACCCTTTTGACACAAATTGAAGCTGTGTTGAATTCCCGTCCTTTAAGTCCCCTATCATCCGAACCTGATGATTTGACACCCGTCACCCCAGCTCACTTCTTGATCGGGAGGTCTATCCAAGGCATGCCAGATCCATTACTATACGAAGTTCCGGAAAATAAGCTGTCGCATTTTCAACATCTTCAGAAGTTGCAACAAAATTTCTGAGAGAGATGGAGCCGCGAATACATAAGCGAGCTTCAACAACGTTCCAAGTGGAAACAGAACCAGAGCGAATTGAAAGTTGGTCAACTCGTTTTAGTCAAAGAAACTAACTTACCTGTGATGAAATGGCGTTTGGGGCGAGTCCTGGAGTTAATTCAAGGAAAGGATGGCGTTTGCCGTGTCGCGTCAGTGAAAACTGCTGATGGAATTTTAACCAGAGCTCTTGTGAGGTTGTGCCCATTACCAGTTGGTGCCTGAGTGATGTACTTTTTTTGAAAGTCTTGATTTGCTAGAGACTTCCAAGGCCGGGGGCATGTTCCGAAACTCACCCCTCCGAACAAGTGCCGCTACTGGCTTATTTAGTTTATAGATTTATTGCTCGCGAAGAGACAAAAGAAGTTATATTGTTTATGTTGACATTAATGTCATATCTGTCATGTTGAAACGTTGTGTTTGTATTAATAAAATAGTGGTAAAAAAGTGATACAGTCCACATCATTCAATTAGTTTAACAAGTCAGAACAGTATGTATGTGTAGATATTCGTAAACTTGATTTATGTGTTTACTATCATGCACTGTGTATATTTCTTTACTATCAATTTGGTATATTAGGACTTCCTACTTCAAATAAAGATTTATGTTAGGAAATGTGGTTAAATAATTAAACTTATAATTATCATTATTATTATTAGTTATTTTTATTATCATCGTTAATGCTATGTTATTTTACAATTTTCTTCACCTTTTTCACTACTATAGAACCTTATACTATGCTCCAGTCAATACATATGTATAACGAGGGCATTCCTGAAGTAGTTCTGGTATCAAAAATACATATCCAATGATATATCTAATAAAAATCCACGATTAAACCATATCAAAATTGAAATTTATAGCAAACATTGAATTAAAGTAAGATCAACGTATAGATAAGTTTTGAACATCCTGTGTGACAATTCACATCAACAGAAAACCCACCAATGGGATTCGAAAGAGTTTGTGTGGGAAAAGTGATGATATACCAGATGAGGTGCTTGATGTTGATGGTTATGACATTTACAGAAAATACCGTGATTCAAGGGGAGGAGGTGTCTGTATTTTTGTCAAAAACATTTTAGTGTCGTCATTAATTGTCGATTTGCTTGGAGATACTGAACAGATATGGATTAATCTGAAGTTTGTAAATAGAAACATTGCTGTCGGTGTTTTGTATAGATCTCCAACAACTGACTCAAAACTGTTCTTATCTGAATTTGAAAACACTCTCAAGTTTATTAGTCCCCACTGTTGAACAATTGATATGCACAGGCGATTTCAATATAAATATTTTAAATATAGATAACAAAACTGTACAAACACTGTTTTCCATTTTGGAGGAATTTAATCTGTGTCAAATTGTTGAAACTTCTACACGACACTCAAACTACAGCAATGTTGATCGATCTAATTTCTAACGATGATGTAGTAACGGAAAAGGGTACTATTGACTGCAACCTATCAGATCATGAGTTAATATTTGCTGTAATAGAAATTGGCAGGGAAATTTTAGACCCCAGAATGCTGACTTATAGAAGCTATAAGAACTTCTGCAATGAATCGTTTCAACGAGATTTGTTCAGGTTTCCATTCTTCCATATTTTCGATATCGATGACATTGATGATAAGGTTAATTTTCTGGCTGAGGGTGTGCTCAGCCTATTTGATCTTCATGCTCCAATTGTAACCAAAAGATTTACCAAAGCCCCGGCACCTTGGGAATACTATAAGCACTTACGTAACTTCACCTCTCAGGCGATAGTCAGAGAGAAAAAAGGATTTCTGTCTCACAAGCTGAACCATTCCTCAAACAGAGATCGTTGGAAAATCCTACGTAATAACTCTATGCTACCTAATAAAAATAAGGATTTACCAAGCAACTTGAAAAAACCACAAGAAATAAATGACTTTCTAATCAATTCCTTACCAGAATTGAATACCCCGGATAACCCAGTGAATCACTATAGGAACTATCCGTTGGTTAACCCAGAATTCAGATTTAAAGCTATAGATGAATCTATCGTTCTCGAAGCGGTACTGTCGATTCAAACAAATTCAACAGGTTGCGATGGAATCAATTTGAAAATGATTAAGTTATGCACTCCACATATCATAACACATTACTACTACTACTACTACTACTACTACTGTTTCGAAATGAACGTTTTTCCATCTGCCTGGAAAAAAGCCATCATTACAATGTTGCCAAATAAACCTGTTCCTAAAGAATTCAAAGATCTACGTGGAATAAGCATTTTACCAGCAATGTCAAAGATAATTGAGAAAATAATGAAGAATCAAATAGAAGAATACCTCACCATAAAAAACATCCTTCCTTGCATCCAATCAGGTTTCAGGAAAGGCCATAGCTGTACTACAGCTCTTCTCCATGTAACAGATGATATAATGGAAGCAACAGATTCTGGCAAATGTACAATATTTTTTCTTCTCGATTTTAGTCGTGCGTTTGATACCATTAACCATGATGTCCTTTTTTCTATTTTGACTCATTTGGGAATGAGAGAAGAAGCTGAAATGTTGCTTAGATCCTACTTAACAAATAGACAACAATTAGTAAAAATTGAGAATCAATGCTCTGAATACTTAAAACTAACACCTGGTGTACCACAAGGGTCGATCCTAGGACCGATTCTCTTTACAATCTATACCAGTCAGCTTGTGAAATGCGTGAAATATTGTAAAATTCACCTTTACGTTGTCGACACGCAATTTTACCATTCTTTTGCTACTAGTAGCGTGAGAGATGCCCGTGAGCGGGTCAACCAGGATGTTAGTAACTTTGTTGAACTGGCTTCGACTCACCATCTTCAAATAAATTCAAGCAAGTCCAATGTTCTGGTCTTCGGACCAAGATCAACTAAAAACGAAATTAAATAACAAATTAATATTGAAATAAATGATTCTCCTCTTGAGATAGTGGAAAACTCAAAAGATTTGGGTGTCATCCTTGATACTGACCTAAAATTTGAGAGACATGTAAACTCCCTCCTGAGTAAAGCTTATTTTTCTATTAAATTGATATATGGCAGTAGGAAATGTCTGCCGCTAAAAACTAAAACAATGTTATGTGAAAGCTTGGTATTGTCAATTTTTAATTTTGCAGACTGTCCAAGTCTTACCAATATCTATAAGTTGAAAATAAAGAAGTTGCAAAATTCTTGTTTGAGGTTGATTTTTGGTATCCGTAGACGCGAACAAATTTCGCATAAATTACATGTAGGATGCTTGAATATGGAGAGTCGAATCATCAAATTATCAGGATTTTGAACATTTAAATTGTATTATTTAATTATTGTTATTTTTTTTTCTTTTTTCTTTCCCTTTTAAAATTATATATAGATTCTAGATTTATTCCATTATGCATGTGTTCCGAGGTTGAGTGGAAGAGCGGCTATATTCCTTTATCCAGCGATGTATTTACCAAGTTTAATATCACATGCCCAAATACCTCGAATGTTTCTTTTAAAAATTTGCTATTCAGTACTTCCGACTTGTTCTTATTGGCTAATGAATGAATAATATTTCTCAGTTCAGTCATGGTTAATAGTTTGAATTTGGGGAATGAACTGTTTATAACTGGATAGTTTGTGGATGACCATTCCTCAGATTGTGGGATACTATTAGAAATATTTGAAACACTATTTACAAAATAATTATTAAAATTATCTGCTATCTCATTTTCACTAATTATTATTGAATTGTTTTCACAAAAGATGATTTTATTAATTTATTATTTTTTTGGTTTATTATTGATTTAAGATGTTTCTACATATGTCTTGGTTTTACGAGTTGTGTCAATTTTTAGTACAGATTTTTTGTATGTTTTAATATACTGATTTCTAATAATTTTATAGTTTTCCCAGAATTGATCTCGCCGAGTTGAGTTGTAATTATTTTTAAATGTTTTATATATTGCATCTCGTTCCTTGGCTTTATTTTTTAATTCAACATCATAGTAAGGTAACTTATTGTTTTTTATTGAGATGTACAACAAGGAATTGATTATATTAATTTTCATTACTCTAGCTATACTTCCAGTTTATCGAAATTCTTATATCAATCATTCTAATGTAGACTTGTTTGGAGGAAACCCCAATATAAACCACCTTATATTTTAAATTAGGGTACAAACATGCCGAAGATACATGTATGAGCGTGGTGGAGGTCGCGATCACTACATCGATGTCAAAATCGAATTTCTTGAACCTGCTAGAACAGTTCAATTTGAAACCACAAATAAATAAACCTACTCGTATTGCGGGTGATTCTGCGACTTGTATTGATAATATTTTTTCTAATGTAGCTTCATTACACACTGAGATCAAACATACCTTCCTGTCGGACCACACATTTCTCTTTTTACAACAAGAATGCAAATCTAATGAAAAGGTGCTTTAGTAAGAATAATGTTGAAAGATTCAGAGTCTCACTCTCAGCAGTCGATTGGTCTGAGCTTTTTCGCATATCTGATGTTAATATGAAGTTTGGGTATTTTTATGACCAATTTATGTCACTTTTCAATGCGGTGTTTCCTAAACGAAAAGTGTCATGCAGTAATAAGAAAAATAAATCAAAATGGGTGCCTGAGGAAGTAAAAGAATTAAGTAGAATGCTAAATGAAATGTCAATTTTAGATAAATCAAATCAAAGTGAATTTTACCATAAAAATTTTTTTGAGCTTAAGCAAATTTATCAAATAAAATTAAACCTTGCCAAACGAACCTCAAATGATCGTAGAATAGCTGTGGCGGACAATAAAGTAAAGGAATGTTGGAATATAATTAAGGAACATCAGAACAGATCTGCAGGTGATGCTATCAGTTTAACTGATAGTATGGGATCCTGCATTAGCAACAGTCATGAATTGTGTAACCTATTTAGCAATCATTTCTCTAGTATTAGTTCTGGTCGCATTAAACCCTCATCAAGCAACATCAAACATATGAAATCCAAGGCCAACAGCATATACCTTTCACCAACAACAAAGTATGAAATTGAAGAAACCATAAAAAAAGTCAGTCGAAAAAGATCTGCAGGTGTCGATGAGATACCAGGGCATATACTATCGACTATTGCTGATATTATCTCTGAACCGCTGAGTCACATTGTCAACCACAGCTTTCAGGTAGGCGTGTTCCCTGATGTCTTAAAAATATCAAAAATTCTACCAATTTATAAAGGCAAGGGTTCTCGTCAAGACTGTGCTAATTACCGTCCTATTGCCCTTCTGAGTCAGTTTGCAAAGGTAGGTGAGTACTGCTACTATGTACGACTATACAAATATTTTGAAAATCTCAACCTATTTAGCTCAAGTCAGAACGGATTTAGACAAAACAAATCCACTGGCACTGCCATTGATGTGCTATTAAAGCATGTAACTGATGCTCTTGACAGCAAACACAACACGTTGGCACTGTTTTTTGATATGAGTAAGGCTTTTGATCTTGTTGACCATGATCTGTTATTATATAAATTGGAACTTTATGGTGTAAGGGGACCAGCACTGAATTGGATCAGTAACTTACCTTGAAGGTCGTAGCCAAAGAGTATATCTGAACGATACCTTCTCAGATATTCGATATATCTCGACAGGCGTACCACAGGGATCAGTACTCGGGCCCCTGCTGTTTATTTGTTTTATTAATGACCTTCCGACTTATTGCTCTGCTGCTTCTCTATCGATTGTATATGCAGATGATACCAATCTCGTTATATCAGCTGATAGTATTCCCACTATGCTTTGTAATGCGCAGAATGCTACAAATCAACTCCGAGTGGTGTGATTTGAATGGACTAGTTCTCAATATAAACAAAACTCAAATGATTAATTTTGTTACAAAAAATTCTTCAATAGATAGCAGCCACCTAGTGAAGCTGAACAATACATCAATTCGACAAGTCTCTGACACAAGATTTCTAGGAATCAATATTGATTCTAAACTCACCTGGAGCAATCATATTGAGTATATAAACTCAAGCTTAGTAAACACATATTTCTGCTCCGTCAATTGAAAAACACACTCTCTCTTGAAGTCTCGAAACTGGTATATTTTAGTCTTATACAGTCATTTATGTGCTATGAAATAATTCATTGGGGTGCTACATCCAAGGCACAAGAAATATTCGCCATTCAAAAAAAAGCAGTAAGGTTAATGATGGCGGTACGTCCGAGAGAACATTGCAAACCACTTTTTGTTAAAATTGGTATAATGACTCTACCATGTTTGTTTATATACCACTGCATTGTCTATCTGAGAAGGAATATTACTAATATTCCTACTTGTGGACACTCTCACGACTATAGTACTAGAAATAAATATAAACTACAACAACCATTCGCTAGACTATCAGTGTCGCAGAATCATCCGGGATCGATTGGTGTCAGACTCTATAATGCTCTTGACGACAATATCAAATCTGCCTCTAGCTTACATTCCTTTAAAGCTAAGCTGAAAAACCATCTTGTGCTGAAAGCACACTACTCCGTTGACGAATTTCTACAGAAATGAAATTTTCTCACCGATTGTTTTAAAAATAGTTGCTTTTAACATGTCTTGTTAAGTATAGTGTGTGTTATTAATTGTAACTTGTGCATACTGTTCCGTTTACAAATACTATTTTTCTGTGCTTTTTGCTTCTGCTTTTAATGTTATGTAGATTGGTGTCTGTCTTTTTTAAGCTCATCTGACGTGTTACCTAAGTTAGTATGTTACAATGTAGGTTCCTGTGTTGTAATTGAACACTTTTTTAACTAATAAATTGATTGATTGATTGATTGAAACATGTCAATCTTTATGAGACCGCACATACCAAGCATGCTTCATCTGATCACCCTCGCCGCCGCCTATCATCGCGGTTTACGTCGATGTCAGAACAAAATAGTTTGTTTTACATGGCGATCGATGTTGGTCGTGAGGTAACTTGCATGTTCATTGGTGCTCTTCAAACAACGTGATATTCACTGGAGATACGGAAGGTATTTATTATGTTTCTTGTTGCGACAGGTTGTGAGACGTTTGGGTTGTTTGGTTTATTTTCACTTAAATACGTAACAGACAATGAAGGATGAACTAATAGATATTATCTTTTTTATTTCATAGGATGAGCACTAAACTGGCGATTTGAATAATTACAAACCACCCACCACTTTTCACTTGAAGATATACAATTACTGTCTTATTACTGTATGATAAAACTTATCAAATTTTCCCTAAACTCTTCAGTCTTCTCAGAAATCGCAAAGAACACAGAAAGGAAAGCTTTTTCGGTATGTTTTGCCAGGCATTAATGTAAACCTCGCTCATACATGTATCTTCGGCATGTCCGTACCATAACTCTTATTATCGAATGAATGTTCAGTCTTTATGAAAATCCAAAATAATGGATAAATTAATTTTAAGGAACACCCGCAGAAGTTGCTCTCATAAGAATGACTTCAGATGGTCGGTTACCTCCAAATGAAAGAAGAAATTATAAAAATGTTGTTGAAGCTCTCACGAGAATCTATAGGGAAGAAGGACTTGTAACTTTATGGAGAGGAGCTGTACCAACAATGGGTCGTGCAATGGTGGTAAATGCAGCCCAGTTAGCCAGCTATTCACAAGCCAAACAAATGTTAGTGGAAAAATGTAATATTGAAGAAGGGGTGTTTCTTCATTTTATTGCTTCTATGATATCTGGTCTCATTACAACTGCAGCATCAATGCCAGTTGACATTGCTAAGACTCGGTAAGTAATTAAATATATGCCATTCTAAATATATCTAAAAATGTATTAATGGGGAACTATTTGTTTGGGTATTGATTTGAGATAAAACTACTTATAGTATTAAACACCTATCCTCAGTGCAACATAAATTAGTGGAAATAAAGGAAATGGAAACGCTACATATACTTGCTCATCAATCATCAGTTTCTCCAAAGTACTAATTGCAGAAATAACAAAAAAGTTTGTTTATCTCATTTTCAATTTTAATTTTCTTAGATTATATTTGGAAAAATGAGTATAACATTCTTGAAAAATCGAATTTTTCATTTTTTGAAATTGTCAAATTAAAAAAACGTACCTTATTTAAATGATTTATGTGTCCATCTGCCACAGCAATTTTTCTTGAATATTTATACATAGAATGTTGAAATTTGGCACACTAATGAAACTTACTGACCTGCACATTTACCTACAGTTAGAAAGTGAAAACATTATTTGAATATTTGGGAGGGGGCGGACGTTTGATATGTATTTTTTATTCTTAGTCAAATGTATCATATGAAAAGGCTAGGAAATGATTTAAAAACTTTTTTTTCAGAGTAATTTCATTGCTAGAATTGGAATTACGTATAGCTGGAAGTCTACGACAAAAACATATGCCCCCAGCTATTTCCGTAATTAGCAAAAATTCTGAAAAACAGAGTTTACCCAAAGTTCACATAAAAATTTCACGGATGATTTTTAATGATAGTGTTTTTGAGAAATTCATAATATTCAATCTGGTATGGATATGTTACATTGTCATGCCCCTCATTCTCATTGGTAACTGATACCCAAAGATTTACTGTATGCATTGTTATGTTCCATTTCTATATTACAGTATTATTTGTGGTATTGGAGCGATACATTTGACTTGAGCTAGAAGGTTTGGAAAAGCATGCATTTTAACTTGTTGTACTCCTGTGAAAGACGGGTGTATCATGCAATTTTATAAATAACAAAGTACAGTGATTACAAAAAAACTTGAAACAAAATTCCAACCATATTCAAGGGCACCACAATCCACCTGGCTACTAATACCCGCTATTCGGAGCCATGAGAAAACACTGGCAATTCCTGGAAGATACAACATACCACATTTTCCCATAAGTCACTTCATAACTAAAGATAGAAAGGGCAGTGGCTGGCCAAGTTCTGATATGTCCTGGTATCCTGGATTGATCTACTATTGTTTAAGAATTGATACAAATCCATTTTGTTTTCTTGAATATACATTTGAATGTGTGGACTTTCGAACTGATTGTTTGATAAATGTAAAAAGAGAGTCTGGGGTATTCTCATTCTTATGTGGCAGGCGACCGGCGATACGAAATCAATCCTTTAGTTGATATAATTATCGATCGACGTTGTTTATTTGCCTTAAAAAATATTCACCATGTTTTATAGGTTGTTATCCAAATTCTGTATGAAATCACTTTATAAAATTCTATTCCTATCATCAATCAAAATATTCAAAGAAAAACGATGTTATATATATATATATATATATATATATTTATATTTATATATACATATACATATTGTTCATATTACGCTTCTTCAGGGTTGGGAGTCAGTGAAATTATTAAAAGCTTGGATGCAATTTTCCCTGCCAGATACCGTTTCTACATGAAGAGGTCCCATCTCTTGAGGAAATCTGAGAACGCCGCCTATCGTGCATTTGTTCATATCATAGGTAAAACCTTCACCTGGTGTAATTTCTATGATACCGCCGAGCCCTCAGTCACTTTCGGTTTCTGGTGACTGACTCTTCACGACCGCGGAAACTACCCTACTTGAAACCCATTTTTAATAATTTCGACAGTATCACGGATTATTCCTATCAATTTTTCTAAATGGTTAATCCCTTTATCCCCGCCATTCGTCTCGGTCCTCTCCTCTAAAATCCGCTAAACACCTAGGGAACGGATACCATGGAGATGCCTTCCTCCACCCCGTACACCTCCGTACAGGCGACTTGTTAATTTGAATAATTTTGCCCCAATTTGGAAAATTCTGAATTCTGCAGAGTTTCCATTAGAAATGCATCTTGTCTCCCCGTTTTCTCACCAACTATGCAAGATACCGACTGGAACATATTTTCGAAAGCGACAGTCTCTTTTTGAGAAATTCTACCCGACTGGCTTTGTCTGAAATCTCGAGTCAAAAGTTTACTCTGTGTCAAATCTGAATCTGCTAGCCCTGTCGGTCAGCTCGCCAACAAAGTCTAGTTCTGAAATTACTTTTAAATAAAATTTTTGAAAAATTCCGAAGAGGGTTTTTCGTTTTCCAAATCATTAAAAAATCCCAAAGAGGGAACATACTTTCATATTTGCGCGGAGTATTTAAATTCCTATCTGAATCTAAATTTGGTGCCGAACAAGTTTTCAATTCATGTCCATAGCCACGCTTCTCTAAGTGAACTGTAGGAGGGCCCATCTACCAAGGAAACAGCTTCTGGAAAGCCTGCAAAATCTAATAATTTATTGGAGTGATTCGCTGTGAATTCTGTCTGTAGGCAAGCGACTCTGGCTAGTCGTGCCTACTGGAGTTCGAATAATAGAAAAACGTGTTTGAAACGCGTCGATTCCTTTCGTGGATTCTTCCATGGCCTCAAATACCGAATGCCAGTGAAAATTTCAAATTGAAAATGATTTTTTGTCGCCTAACAGAGGTGTGGAATTTTGGACATGAATTTTGGGTTTCGCGAGTAATAACGATGTAATTTCTTAATTTTACTTTATTTTTCAAGAAAATACCAATTTTTACTTTTTGACTTTTTACTTGACAATCAACGACAACTTTCCTTTTTTGTTAAAACAAAGTAACAGTGAAAAATATATACAGGGACATAAAATATATACAATAATAAAACAACTATGAAATAATCCATAACATCCTCCCCACCGTGAATATTTTCATGAATTTTCACAATTTTCAATGTCAATCCTACAAATTCTTGTCACAGGACGTTTGAAGATCCCTGTAGACGTTTGTACTTCAACAACTCTGACTACTTTATCTTTCCCGGGAAAAACAGCTATTACTCTACCCAATGGCCAGGAATTTCTGGGCAAATTTCCATCCGCCAGAACGACTACATCGCCAACTGCCACGGGCTTGCCATCCTTATTCCACTTTGCTCGCCTTGACAATGTGGGTAGATACTCTTTGATCCATCGTGTCCAAAATATGTCTGCCAATCTCTGGGATTTCTTCCATTGCTTTCGGAGATCTTGATCTTCAAAGCTCACTGGAAACGAACTCTTTGAGGGTGAACCGATGAGAAGATGGTTTGGCGTCAAACAACCAGGATCAGAAGGGTCTACCGAAATGTGAGTTAATGGTCTGCTATTGACTACATATTCGGCTTCCGCAAACAACGTTAACATAGTTTCATCCTTTAATCCTTCTTCTTTCAATGTAACCCCCAAAATTTTCTTGACTGACCCTATCAGTCTTTCCCAGCATCCACCCATATGAGGACTACAGGGTGGATTGAAGTGCCATTCTATATCCATTTCTGTCATTTCTCGAGTCATTTTTTGTTGATCAAGTTCCCTATAGAATTTTGAAAGTTCTTCATTAGCCCCTTTGAAGTTTGTACCGTTGTCTGAATATAAGTGTTGAATGGATCCTCTGCGGGAAACCATTCTCCTTATAGCCATGATTGTACCATCAGCAGTGAGAGAGTGTGCAATTTCTAAATGAATTGCACGAATAGTCATACATGTAAACAGAACTGCCCAACGCTTTTCTTTGTGTCTCCCAACTGTGACATATAAGGGCCCGAAATAGTCTATACCAGTGTGACTGAAAGGTTTCACCCCTGGTGTGAGACGCATAATTGGTAGATCTCCCATTTTGGGTGCGTTTGGTTTCGATTTTTTGGGTTTACAATAGGAACACCTATGAAAAGTGTTCTTCACAGCCTGTCTTCCTTTGATTACCCAAAACTCTTGGCGTATATCGTTCAAAATCAATTCATTTCCTTGATGTTGGTGTTTCTCATGATAATACTGTAATATGAGACATACAGTTGCATCATTCGGATCCAAGATAACTGGGTTTTTTGCTGATTCATCTAGGCAAAGAGCATGGTTTAGTCGGGTTCGCATTTTTAAAAGTCCATCATCATCAATGAAAGCTGAAAGATTGTATAGTCTACTATTCATGCCGACCTGCTTATTTCCTTTTAATCGGTTTATGTCATTACCAAAGCTCTCCTCTTGACTCCTTTTGAGGCACAATTTCTTTGCGTCATCTATCTCCTTGACATTCAATTCTCCAGAGATAATTTCTCTTTCCTTCCGAAGTTTTCCTAGAAGACACCTACTGAACCTGAGTACCCAAGCTGTACTCCGTACAAGTCTCCGCCATTTCGAAAAGCGCTTTACCTCTGGCAGATGATCGACAGATGAGGCAACAAAACCAATAAAATGTTCCACCGCTTTTCTTTCACTTCCATCATCTAACTGAAATTTGGATGCATCAAATTTGGGTTGCCGTTTATTCGGATTTCTTAGAAAATCAGGTCCTTGAAACCAACGACTATCGTTATTTGAGCAAATATCTAACGAATTCATAATCCTTGTTGCATCATCAGCTACGTTGAGATTGGTGGGAACATATTTCCATTGGGCTGCTTCTGTCAGCTCCTGTATTTCACCAATTCTGTGTGCAACAAATTGCTTATAATTCCTGCCGTCACCTTTGATCCAGCACAAGACGATTTTAGAATCTGTCCATAAAAAAGAATTAGTTATAGGAATATCGATTTCTTTCGAAATGGTACATAACAGTCGGCTCCCCATTACTGCAGCCTGTAACTCCAGCCTTGGAACTGAAATAGGTTTCAACGGACTCACTCTCGCCTTAGCTGCAATGAAGGAAACTACGATGTTAGTTTCAAAAACCATTCTTAAGTAGGCCACTACCGCAAAAGCTTCTTCACTGCCATCACAAAATATATGAATTTCAATTGAAGTAGCACCTGGAAGAAGAGGTGAATAGCAACGAGGAATCCTAACAAAATGAATTGATCTAAGACATTTCAACCATTCTAGCCACTTTCGATGGATAGTTGTTGGAATGGCGTCATCCCACCAATGCCACTTCGCCATATCGCCTGCAGAATGATTTTACCCTGGATGGTCAAACATGTCAAAAATCCTAGGGGATCGAAAACTGACATCACCAACTGCAAGACTTACGTTTGGTAGGAATATCCGAACCATGGACTATTTTCTCAAGGACTTTATGAAAAACCACTTTGAATGTGAAGGAATCAGTTTTCACATCCCACCATACTCCCAAAACACGATCCAATGACGATTTATTGAAATATTTTTCGACATGTTCATTTCCGTATTTTTCGATAACCAAGGGGGAATTCGATGACCAATTAACAATATTGAAACCACCGTTTTTGTGAAGTTCGATTATTCTATCAATTTTAGTGAGTGCTTCTTGTTCTGTATTACAGCAATCCAAATAATCATCAACATAAAAATTCCGTTCAACATCTTTGATCAAATCGGGGAATTTCGATTGTCTCGCATTCAAATTTTAGCTATTTGCAGAACATGGAGAACAAGAAGCACCAAACATCATCACCTGTAACTCGTATATATCTGCTTCCTTGCTCTGATCACCATCGCCCCAGAGAAACCGCTGGGCATATATATCTTCCATTCGAATTTTAACCTCATGAAACATCTCAGCGATGTCCCCGCAGAAACCCCAGTTAGATCGTCGAAAACGCATTAGCACACCTGGTAGCAAACTCAAATAGTCTGGACCCTGAAGGAGATTGTCATTGAGACTGATACCATGACTTTTGCGCAGCGTCGAAACGAGTCGTAATTTATTTGGCTTATTCGGATTAACAACGCCGAAATGAGGTAGATACCATATTCGAGAATTGTGTTGAGATACTTCTGAGCTTCCTAATTTTCTAATATACCCTTTAACTTGGTAATCTTCTATTTTCTGGCAATACTGTTCAAAATATAATTTATCCTTCAACATTTTCCTTTCAATACAAAGCAACCTTCTGAATGCGTTGTTTTACTTTCTGGCAAATCAACATTATCATTTTCCAAATCAACCCTGTTTCATACCTTTTATCAGTTGCTAAATATTTTGTGGTTTTTCCAAAATATCAATAGCCTTCCTATGATCAGAGTTTATTTTCCTTTCACTTACAGATACGCCAAATGATTCCGTTGAGAAAGACTCCCTGATTAAACGATTCAGTTCATCATCATTACTACAAGTACAAATATTAAAATTGTATTGAAAATTATTTTGGCCAGTTCCCGGAGTATTTCCATGAAGAACCCACCCTAGATTCGTTTTGGTAGCCACTGGACTATTTTCAGGACCCTGGTACACTTTTTGTGCTACCGTTAGATGAATATTGTCCTGACCAATAAGTACAGTTGGCTTAGCTTCAAGCATATCTTGGATAGGTAAACCCTGGAGATGAATATGGTTTTTGAAATTATCCATGATTATGGTTTGGGAAGGTAATGACAAATCTTCTACTGTTCTTAATCCATTCATTTTGAAAATTGTTGCCCCATCATGAACACCGAAATTTCCAATCGATACATTGAGAATTATCATTGTAAGAAGTCATATTATTAGCCCATTGCATGCATAAAGGTTTTGTTTTTCCTGATAATCCTAATAATTCCGCTGATCTACTTTCTATCAAAGATATGGTTGATCCTTCATCGAACAAAGCGTAGGTATTCATACAACCATTTGGGCCATAAATTTTTATAGGAGCTACCCTGAGGAGAACTTTGGAATTATTATTTGTGAGACAGACTGTCTGAACACTTTCATCGGACTTTTCTGTTTGAGGAAGTACATTTGCAACTTTATTTTTATGCAGAAGGGTATATGACGTAGTTTACACCCATCATAACCACAACGTTGTTTCGATTTGCAGAACCGTTTTGAATGACCGTTTTTCAAACAACAGAAGCAAATTTTTGTTTTGTATATTTTTGACCAACGAACATCTATATTGTCATTTTTCAGTGCAGACAATTGAAAATAGTATGACCTACTTCATTACAATATGGACATTTGAATTCATCAGATGTTTGGTTTGTAGTGACCATAACATTTTCTGGTCGTGAATTATTGTGATATTTTTTCTGATTTTGAAAAGTTGTGGATATTTTGGACTTACATAACATGCAGGAAGACACTTCGTTTGCCCAGGTACCAAAATCTTTCAAATTCACCTTACCTCTTTCTGTACAATCACTTGTCCCCATTGTAATTTCATGCTATTGGGTATTTTGGATACCAACTGCTCTAGTAGGAACGGATTCTCTAGATGATTACTTGCTTCAAATTGCTCCAATGTGGCCACCAGGTTATTGATATGACATGAAAATTTAATAAAACTATTAAAATCGCCGTCTCTAATATATTGTAAATTTTGAGTTTTGCTAATCATAGAAGCTATGACATATCTGGGCGACCAAATCGCATTTCAATGTATCAATAACATATGAAATATTTTTGGGTGTAATAATAAACTTCTTACGCTTCAAGAGCTTCCCTTTTAGGCACTTTTGCAACTTCAACATTACTTCATCCTCCGAATATTGATACATCCTAGTTTTCCTATGGAACTGACTAATGAATAACGGCCAATCTTCTGGTTTGCCATCAAATATGGAAAGATCTCTATCAAATTGATTTCTTCCTGAAACACTCTTGACAGCATCAGCGATGACGTTACATAATTTTGACAAGTCATTTTCGTGTAAAGTTTTATCTATTGGAACTACTTTCTCGTTGACTTGCTTTTCCAGTTTTTCACGTGGATGATGATCAGAATGCACCTCACATTTATTCACCCATTCTTGTACTGCCTCGTTTCTGCTTGACTCTCCTAAGCTTTCAGTGTACAATTTCCTTGAACTTTTACTTTGTACAGAGCACAATTCTCCCTCTTCAATTTCAGCTTCAGCTAACCCTTTCTGAAGATCCAAAATTCGTATTTGATTTTCAAGTTCTTGTTTTTTCAACATCAATTCAGCCCTTGCAACCTCGGTCTCCAACGCCAAACGCCTTCTCTCAATTTCCACCCTCTTTGAAGATACTTTGGACCTTTCAGATTTCTTCATAGATTGTCTAGCAGAATCATTGTTCTTTTCCGTTGACTGAGTGGCTACTACTTGCTGATATGAAGACTTCATTACTGTAAAATCTGGTTCAGATTGACCTCTATCTTGAATAGCTCGAGTATATTTCCTTGGAGCCAGCGACGATAGAACATAATCATCAAAATGATTGCTCTTGCCTGCATTTTCTCTCTGCGATCTTCTTGGATATTCGGACATAGTTTTACAAATTTATTTTTCTGTGGACTATGTATTTTCTATTTTGGTTTCTAATCCGGCTCGAAGGACCATGTAATTTCTTAATTTTACTTTATTTTTCAAGAAAATACCAATTTTTACTTTTTGACTTTTTACTTGACAATCAACGACAACTTTCCTTTTTTGTTAAAACAAAGTAACAGTGAAAAATATATACAGGGACATAAAATAGATACAATAATAAAACAACTATGAAATAATCCATAACAGATGTGCAATGTTATTCCAAAACTACTGAAAAAATGCCGCAAGACCAGCCTGGGAGGACTGAAGGAAGGATCAAGGTGTTTTTCAAAACTAGGGTGGATAACGAACATAGTGAATCGTGCCTAACTTGGAAATTTAACTTTAACTCGTTATCCCAAATACAACACACAGGAAGGTTCCTAGTCAATGCAGGTTTTTGTGGAAAGTAGGAACGCGAATTGTTGTTCCAGTTCCAAAGGGATGCACTTTGGTTGGGTACTCTCACAAGGATTCTCTAATGATGTCTTGACAGGGAAGAAATTTTCAAGCTCTATAAATCTAAACTCGTGGTAACTAACCTGCCCCGGGACAAATTAAAATCTAGATTCGTGAGCCCCTTTTATCGACTCAATACCTGATAAAGAGCGACGACGGGAAGATTCTTGAAGTTTTCTTTCAGCCGTCTTCTTGAAGTAGCACTTATAGAAAATCGCCGATCTGGAAATTCCTAGATGATAAGATGCGAAGAATATCTTTGAAGAACTCTCTGATGTTCCTCGTATATCCAAATGCCAGAATGAAAAGTGTGAAGTTGTGGAAATCTTTCTTCCACTAAAATCCTATCGCCGTAGAAAGGCAGAAACTAATCCTCTTGTTCTAACATTTCTTGCCAACTTCAGACAAGCCCGAACAATCGAAGCACAGAAAAAAGATTAACACTGTTATCTTCAAATGTAGTGTCCCCCGAGGGCTCCTTCGAATTGAGGTACGATGTGTAACGCGTAATACTTCGACATTTTCACGTTGCAAGTTAGAATTCAACTGACTAGATTTTGACGCCACTCTTACACATTGAAAATGTGAAATGGATAAATATCTGCCTAAACTAAAAATCTGATTGGTCTAACGCCCATTCTGCATACACTAAACAAAAATATTCTCCGTCAGATAAAATAAAGAAGTTTACTAATAAACTTGTAATGGCCATAACTGCCTTATCGCACATCCGATCTGGATGATTGATATATCAAAAGAAAAGTATTCTTATGTGCTTTAATGCAGTGCATACAGAAATAGGATCCAATTATACCCATATAGGGTGTTTCATAATTGAATGCTGATCCTAAAGTGCGATAATCCTTGGATGATTTTAAGAAAAATTCTTCATATGAACATAGGTCCACAACCTAAAATGAGCAGGTGCACCATCGTGCATAAACCACATGCGATTTCGCATTAAAATAGGAACATCAACAGAATTGGCAAATTATCTTCAAGAAATCGGCGATAATTATGTCCATTTAATTTGCGTGGTAAAAAATTAGAAAATAAAATACATTCCTTTGCTTGCCCCTTTTCGATTTTATCTCTTAGTCTTAATTTCACAATTGTGCTAACCAAAGGATCTAGGTGAGATTTTTATAATTTTATGGTAACTATTATTTAGTTTTTGTAATGAGTACGCATGAAAATACTCTTTTTATATTTAAAAACATAACTATTATGAACAAAAAATACCAAAATCAAATTAACTGTTTAAAATGTCCGCCTCCTGCAAGTATGCACGCTTTAGCCCTCCTTTTCATTAACTCGCGCACTCTTTGTAAAATTCCTGGAGTATTCCTTATTGCTTCACAGGAAACTATTACGTGGTTTCGCAATTCTTCCTCAGTTAGAATTGGTTGACTGTACACCAATGTCTTTGGATGTCCCCGAAGAAAATAATCAAGACTGTTTAAGTCTGGGGATCTAGCTGACAATGACTCTGTTCCCATACGACCTATCCAGCGATTATGAAAGTTTTGGTTTAAATATTCGCGTGCCAGAGCACTAAAATGAGCAGGTGATGAGATTCCACGATTGCATGCGGATTTTCCTCGGCCCATAAATGATTATTATGAAAATTTCTGATCCTGTTTTTAGTAAAACTAGCTTCGTCCGTGAATAAAATTTCCCTGTCATATAAAGGATTTTCGGTAACTTTTTGGAGAAACCATTGGCAGAAATTCACTCGTAATGGAAAGTCTCGAGGAAGTAGATCCTGAACCCGTTGAATGTGATAGGGATATCTTGATAAAATATTGAAATACTCCAATAAACATGGTTTGAAATTAAATGCCACTAAATCACAAATGATATGTTTTGGTAATAGTGATTATGCTACTGAAGAAGTAGTAATTAATGGTGTGAGTATTGAGCCCTGTAGAACAATAAAAAATTTGGGACTATTCATTGATGATGATTTACGGTTCAAAACGCATATTAAACATATAGTCCAGAAAAGCTATATGTCATTAGGAAATCTTTACCGCAACAGAACAATACTAAACAAAGAATTGAAAAAACAGTTATGTGAATCACTAGTTTTGAGCCACTCAAATTATGGCGATTTGATTTATGGACCATGTCTTAATATTCGAACTTCAACTAGAATTCAAAGAATTCAGAACTCATGTATTCGTTTCATCTGTTCACTAAGATTACGAAACCACGTAACTCCATTCAGAGCTGAACTAGCGTGGCTTGATATGCAGGACAGAAGGAAACTTCACCTTGCATGTTTTGTTCATAAAGTATTAGAAAAAGGAACTCCCTCGTATATTAGAAAAAAAATGTCATATAGGTCGGTTGTGCATGATGTAAACACCAGAAATAGAAACCTACTTATAATACCCAGGCATAACACTGCTGCATTCAAAATATCATTTTCTCATTCTGCGGTAAAAATATTTAACTCCATACCAACTCCTATCGAGAACAAATCATCTTATGGATTTAAAAGAGCCTTTAAGGAATACCTTATGGTTCTATAACATTTTTGTTTTATATGTTGTAATTATATTAACGTTCTCCCTTTACGCATTCTTTGCATTATTTACATGTTAGTACATTTTAGTTATTTGAACATACCTGTTACTCCCGTGACTGTTAATTATATTATATAATAATAATAATAAATGTACTTTATTGAATCAATTTGATCCAAAAGGCTATCGACCGAGGTCCTTCTGCCCATGGTTACAATTTTTCAATAACATTGTATAGTATTTAAGAAAAAGTAAAACAAAGTAAAAATATAAAAAAAAAACACAAATAAAAATATACAAAAGTCAAATGAGCATTCGATGAAAGTTGGATTCACTTCTTGTTTGTTTCCTAGGGTTGAGTATGAGATAGTTCCAGTATTTTCTCAAATGTTGACTGGTGTGGATGCCTGATCATGGTTTGGATGTTGGGTTCCCTGTTGAGGCAGTATCTTCTAATAATATCTATATTGCCTTGTTTTAGGCTGAATTTTTTAGCAAGGTCTTGTATCCTCTCGTCTATTGGTGGGATGTTCAAAGTTTGGTATAACAGGCGGTTAGGAGGGTTGTGAAGAGGGTTGTTCGGGTGTCGTATTTTAGATATTTTTCGCAACGATGTTGTTTCAGCTACTTTAAGTTTGTTGATGGCTTGTTTCTTGCAGTTTAAAAGCAATGTGTGTCCATAGTCTATCATGGGTCTGCATAAGGTTTTGTATATGTGGCTTGCTGTATTCATGTCAATGCCCCTTTTTCTGTATGTCAAACTACTGAAGTGTTTGGCACGTGATATCATATTCTTCTTCTTGATTTCAATATGTGCATTAAAGTTCATATGTTGATCGAAAGTGATACCCAAGTATTTGATACTTGGTTTAGGTTTGAGGATATGCTGGTTTATGGTAAGAGTTGGAGAGGAGTTGTTGAGCCGGTGATTGAATATGATGAATTGTGATTTTGTGGGGTTGGGTAGGAGTCGCCATTTTTCGAACCATTGGTTAGTCTTTAGGGTTAAATTTTGAAGGTTGGACATGGTTTGTTCAATAGTTCTGTCATGTGCTATTAGAGCCGTATCATCGGCAAACTGTAGTATGTATCCGGAGTGCTTGAAATATTTGGTGTCTTGTTGTAGATGGTTATATATATCAGAGCAGTATATATTGTATAAGACAGGGGATAATGGCGATCCCTGTGGAAGGCCCTGTTCTGGGGTGAATTCTTCTGAATGGGTGTCCAATATCTTGACTCTCAGTTTGCGGTCTGACAGAAAGTTCTTAATCACGTTCAATAAGGGTTTGGGGCAATCTAGCATGTGAAGTTTGAATAGAAGCCCTTGATGCCATACACTGTCGAATGCCTTATTTATGTCAAGGAATAGTGCAGCAGTCTTTTTTCTTATGAGCTTGGTAACTTCTATGTTATTTGCAATTATGCATAATGGGTGTATCGTTGAGTTATTTTTTTTGAATCCGAATTGGTATCCAGGTATTTTGTTCCCCACTGCTTTTTCGATTCTGTTTTTTATAATAGTTTCCAAATTTTTGCCGAGTACTGGTAGTAATGTGATGGGCCTGTAGCTGGATGTTTGAGAGAGATCTGTGTTGGGTTTTGGGATGGTGATTATTGTACCTACTTTCCATATACTGGAATGAACTGTTTTTCAAGCAAAGGAGTATATGTCAATTATGTGTAGGTGTATTCTCATATCCAGTGTTCTCACTATATCTTTGGTAATATAATCTAGCCGGAAATGTACTTTTGCCTTTTTCGACAGCTCTGAAATATTCCTCTTCTTCGATTATGCATTCATCATCAGCACTTTCAGCATCAAAATAATTTGTATTCCATTCAGAAACTGTTTCATAGTGTGTTTGGTCGAATTTGTTGTTAGTGCTTTCTTTGTAGGCATTTACAAAGTGCTTCGCAAATATTTGTCATTTTTCTGGGGGTGTTTCGTATTTTCTTCCGTTATTTACTAAAGTGATTTGGTTTTTTGTTTTTGCTTTATACTTTGACAGTTTTTTTATTTCGTGCCAGTAGCTTTTCCCCTTTTTTTCGTTTATCCTTTCACAGGTTTCTATCCATTTGTGTGTTTTGAATTCTTCTATAAGTTTCTGAATGTCTTTATTATATTTGTTAATTTCTTTTTTCAATTCAGGGTCTTGTATACTCCTATATTCTCTATACATTTGTCGTTTTTTTTTAATTAGGCTTATTATAAATGGTGGTAGTTCGTGAGAGTGAAAATTATGTTATGTTTTGGGGGTGTTCTCTAGGATGGTGGCAGTTAAGGTTTCGTTAAAGTTTATTATTGATTGTTCACTTATTTCTGTATTGACCTGTTGTTCTAAGTAGTTGATCATCTGTTCGTTCACTATTTCCATATCGGTTTTTTCGAAGTTATACTGACAAATTTCCTGTTGTTTTGGTATGTTCTGTAAATCTAATGAAATTATGAATCCTAGGTGGTCTGATCCCAGATCCGGAGTTTCTTCTACCGAGTGGATGTTGTTTTGTATGTTCTCGGTGTACAGTATTATATCTGGGGTTGTGTCTCTGTTGTTGGGCATAATGAAGGTTGGAGCTGTTTCCCATTTTTTTAAATTGGAGTTTTTGAGGAAATTGTTCAGTTGTCTTTTTTTCACTCTGTTGTTGATATTTAAATCACCTATTATAAGTGAGTATTTATAGCAGTTGGCCTTGGTAAATATATTTTCTTCAATTCTAGCATAATTGTGTATGTAAACGAGGAATATGTGGAGTTTGTCATCAGAAAAGGGTATGGTAAAATGTAGGCATTCGTTGAGTTGGTGATTGATTGATGGAGGATTTGCTTTTCCCCTTTTTAATTTTGGATGTGTTTGTATTAAAGATCCGCCTCTTGCTTTATTGTGAATTTTGTTTCCATTGAATTGTATTATATCCCAATTCCTATATGAAGTGTTTGTTTCTTTTTTTGTTTTACTTTCCACAAACATTGCACAATGTATATCTTGGTTTTCGATAAGGTGGTTGATTGACAGTTTATTTCCGGCATACCCATTTATATTGCAGTAGAGGATATTATATTTATGTTGTTGTGACATGTTGGATGTTATAAGTGCTGTCGATTGGTTCTGTAGGCGATATCTGTTCTTCATTATCTAGATCAAAAATAAGTATATAGACTCTATTACCAGAGAATACTGCTACTGAGTCCATGTTGAAATCATTGATGAATCTTTTTCTGAGTTTTTGAATAAGTTCCTCTCTATTTGTTATGTCTGGTCTGTTGAGTTTATTGACATAAGTGTTTATGATTAAATCATGAATTGTGACAGGGTTGTGTACTCTAGACGTTTTCTTTTTGTTGTGATTTGGTGTGATTTCCTGTTGAGTGATTTAACTTGGATATTTGGTATACCTGGTATTGGGGCCGTAGGTCTTTTGGCACATTTGTGTGACCAAGCTTGGTGATCTTCCTTTCCACATGCGTTGCATTTAGGTGGTAATGTTGATGAGCATTTGGAAAAGTGGTGCGAGCCAAAACATTTAGTGCATTTTGGGGGTGAGGTGCATTTTTCGGTTGAATGTGTAAACAGATGGCATTTGCTGCAAGGTTGGGGAGTGGGATCAGGAGGTTTGCTGGGGTATACTGGGTAGTGTCGATATTTGTAGAATAAGCCATTTTTCAGTAGTGTTTCAAAGGTATTTAATGAGCCACTTATTATTCTGATTAATGTAGTGGGTTGTCTCGTTTGTTTCGAGATAATTCTTTTGCAGAAACGATGTTCTAAATTTGATTTGTTCAGATGTTGGCTAATGAGTGTATCGTCTATTTCAAGTTCCATTGATCCTATGACAACTGAGTAGGTTGCTGTTGGGGTTGATGAGGAGGGCTTGCTATTTGGAGATATTTCCTTGTAGTTTAGGATCTTTTTGAAAGCTACAAGTTTCACAAGAATTTCTATCACTTTGTCTTTTTCTTGGTTAGTTTTCAAAAGTATTCCAGTTTTTGTTCTCAGGATTTCATCGTCTTGATCAGGCCTTAATTTTTCCCATAGTTGGCAGAAATTCATTCTGGTACACCCTGTATCTGTGTTTAAATGAAAGAGATTGTTGAACTTTTTGTGTGGGAATCTTTGTGTAGAGGTTGGGTAGTTTTTTGTTGGGTTGATTTTTTGTGGAGTTGAAGATGAGGACGAGTTTGTAGTTTTTGTTGGGTTGTTGTTTGTTGTGTTTTTATCCTGGTTTTTTTGTTGGTCTGAGCCAGTGGCGATGTTGTTAGTCCGGGAATCTGTGCCTATAATCATGTTGATTTCTTCTTGGGAAAGTTGTTTATTTTTTTTTGGAATGCTGTCTTGCCTGTTTTTTAGTCTTCGTTTGTGGATCACTCTCTTCCAGTTCCCATCATCACACATTTCCATCTCGCTATATTCTCCATCACTTGATGATGACATATTTGTTTAAAACTCACAAATTCACTGTTCTATCTGCAGCCGATAAAATACGTATTTATTCTGTCACAGCTGGGTTAGAACTGTATATTATATATATATATATATATATATATATATATATATATGTAGGCATTATTCTGTGTGAAATAATTTATTTGTAACTGGTACTCGGTTGAGTTGAGCAGGCTAACTGGAGGATATTTAAAATAAAGACATTTTATTATTATTATTATATAATAAATAATCATGAAGAATCCTCCATACTAGAATATGGGCGATATTCAAATTATTGGCAACTTGCCTCGTACTTATTTCAGGATTTCCGTCAACTGAATTTAAAACAGCTACCTCAATTGCTGGAGTTCTTGCAGTCCGATGTGCTCCTTTCAAGTGATGATTTGGCTCAAAACTTCCTGTTTCACATAACCTTCTGTGGGTGCTTGAAATCGTTTGAGCATCAGGAACCATTCTATTTGGGAAGCGTTCTTGATACAGTCGCCTGGCTTCATTTGCGTTCCCGTCAGCAAGCCTATACAAGGAATGCATGTCTGTTAATTCGGTATTTCTAAAATTTACCATGTTTTTTTTAATAAACAAGTTTTTATAACGTAAATAATATCACGTATTTAGCTAAAGAAGTGTTAAAATTGTTTGTTGAAAACAACGAAATGTGTTCTTAGCATACTAGATATTTCTAGCCCTCAAGATAATCCTACTACTCTTCAACGGCTGATTTCGCATAGGGACAAGCAAATGAATGCATTTTATTTTCTAAATCGAAAATAGTTCGCCGGACGATAGAAGACAATTACAAAAATAATATTTATTTGGAAGAAAGACAGTGGCGTTTCATTATTTTGATCAAAAATATGACAGGGCATGTTAACAGGGAGGCCACTGATGAAAATTAAGATATCCTTTATCATGGCAAAAATGTATTTTTATGCGTACTTTGCAAATTGAAAAAAAAAACAAAACGGTTTTTGAGATATTGGGGAAAAACAGATTTTTTTGTTGAATTTCAACATCCTGTATCTCAGAAATAAAGCGGTTGCGGACCTATGTTCAATGACATTATAATTACATATATTCGTTCGTTCTATGAAAATACTTCGATTATATGTTTTCATGTCATTGTGACTGGTATAGAATAATAAAATGTTAAATCCGAATTGAAAATAATCTAGAAGTTGGGAAACTGTGAAAATTATATAAAAATCCCATATGACCCAGATGAAAGACGTGATACCTCGGAAAACTGACCATCTAGCATCGTTGTTTCCATTGGATTTTTCGGGCCGGATTTCTTCTTATTTCATATTAGAATGATTCTAGGTCCGATTAAGAATAGTTGTCAGATCGGAACCAAATTCCGTGCACTGTTAAAAATTTCGACAGTTATTTTACAAAAAAGTGTTGGAAGTTTTAACGCACAACAATATTGTAATAATAAAATTCAGACACAATTTATTCCAACTCCATTTAGTAAAATTACAAAACATTTGTTGAAATTAAAATTTTTCAGTGAAATTACAATACATCATGTAATTTTCAAGTCATTGTTATAAAAATACTGAAAATATTTGTAAATTTTTCATGACTTCAGAGTAATTTCAGTTTCAATATATTTTTGTTACTTGTTGTAAATCGAGTCACAAACAATGTTTCTGAATTTTAAAAACGTTTGATTGGAAACTGACCAACAGTTCGGTAAAATTACAATACGTGTAGGTTTACTACATGAAGATTGAAAAATTACGACTCATCTTAGTAGGTTTCCTCACATGTTTGGTATATTACTCGAATTGTATTATATTTTGTATTGACAATACACTGATTTGTAATTTTACTCATATGTTGCATTGTAAAACAATTTAAAAAATAAAATAATAACAGTGTAGTGAAGGGTATTTCGACAAGACTTAAACGATGGTGTCATTAGTTTTTGCTAAGACGTCTAGATGTTGAAAAAAGTGAAAATATACAAAAATCCTACGTGACCTAGATAAATGAGAGAATTTCCGAACATCTAGCATTTTCTCGTTCCAATTCGATTCTTATTTCATATGATTAAAGTAAGTCCAGGTACGATCGAAAAAAGTTTCGATTTAAAATTTCAGAAGTGTTTATAGACTTTCTGGCTGAAATGAATCATTTTTGTTTTGTCAGGGAACCAAATTTCTGATTGAATGGCACGACACGTCTGAAACGATTGTTCCATTAGTTTTTTGCAGAGATGTTTGAAAGTTGGCAAATGGTAAAAATTATGGAAATATCCCACGTGACCCAAATAATGATTTGATATTTCGGTAATCCAACCATCTTGTATATTTCCCTTGTTTTCGTTAGATTACTCCTTGAGTATCTATGCATTTTCTGACTGAAATGAATCATTTCTGTTTTACCAGATCAGAAACAAATATCGGATTGAGGCGTATATCGAAACGAGAAAAACGATGATGCCTTTCGCTAGGATGTCTAGAAGATAGAAAAAATTAAAATAATATGAAAATCCCAAGTGATCCAAACAAATGACGGGATATCTCGAGAATCTGACCATCTTGTATTTTTTCGGTATTTTCAACGGATTCCTCAAGCCAAATTACTCCTTGTTTCAAATAAATGAAATAATTCTAGGTGCGAAATTATAGAGAAATCCCATGTGGCCCAGATAAATGACGTGATATTCCGGAAAACCGTCCATCTACCGAATTCTCGTTGTTTCCATTGGATTCTTCGTGTCGGATTACGTCTTACTTCACATGACTGAAATAATTCTGCGTTCGATTGGAAAAAGTTGTGATTTGAGATTTCAGAAGTATTTATGCACTGTCCTTGGTTGCTTTCTAAGACTCTGGGAATTGAGAAAAAGGAAAAATTATAGAAAAATCCCAAGTGACGTATGTAAATGACGTGATATCTAGCGTGTTATCATTGTTTCAATTGGATTCTTCGTGGCAAATTGTCCCTTACTTCATATGATTGAATATATTCTCGGTCAAATTGTAAAATGTTGTGATTTCATATTTCAGAAGTGTTCATGTACTTTGTGGCTGAAATGAATTATTTTTATTTTGTCGGATCGGAACTAAATTTCGGATTGACAGGTATTTAAAACACGACTAAAACAATTGTTGCATTTGTTTTCCGAGGACTAAAAATTGAAAAAAGTTATATTTATAGAAAAATCCCAAGTGTGTGTGATTTTCCACTAACAGCAAATCTATTAGTTTTCCTCAAAAGAACTTTAATTGATGACATTCCGAGATCGAAGCCAGTGTTGTTTTTTTTTTATCATAAGTGTTTTATCTACAGTTGAAAAAGAAGGGAAACAAGTCTTTTTTCTGCTACCTTCTGGGTAAATACTGTGTGATTTGAATCTAACTTGAATCTTAAGTGTTTTTTCTCAAGATCCAAAATTAAAGGAGCAAAAAATCTAGATAAGGTAATCTAAATATTTATTCTATTTAGATGGCGTACTTGGATAATTTATTATGGCAGGATCATGTTATAATTGCAAGGTGACCTGTGTTTTGAAAGACAGTAAATCGGAAGTTTTTGGTTATTCTTGTGACCAATGTAAAAGAATCGTTTGCAAATCATGTGCAATAATATCGTCTTCTGAAGTCCAGGCTGTGATAATTACAACAAGAATAATGTCATTCCACTGTCCAATCTGTAGATTTAATAATATTCCACAAATTACCCAAAGGCTTAACAATATTGAGCAAGAAATTCAGGACCAATCCTCAAACTTCAATGGGAAATTCATAACTTTGGAACAAAGGATACTCAAAATTGAACAAGTTATAGATTCTAACAAACTGATTGGATGATTATTAAAAATAGAACAACTGCTTGATTTGAATGAAGCCCTGAACCAAAGACTTTCAAAATTAGAACTGCAGATCGAGTCTAATGGTCCAATTTCCCCAAATCAACCTAACAATAGTGGAACTGTCGGCTCTCTTGTATCAAGTTTGTCAGAATGCGAGACTTTCTTACTTGAAGTTGAGGAGAGGAATAGAAGATCAGCAAATTTGATGGTTTATAATTTTCCTTATAATGGCAACAACCCTGATGATGATAAGAGGAAAATTTGTCAACTGTTCAAGGACATAGTACCAGAGAACTGTGTCAAGAAAGTATTCCGTATTGGGAAAAAACTAGTGTTAGTGATAAAAATGTTCAATGTCCGTTAAAATTAGTTTTTGCTTTGGCAATACTGAAAAATAAAGACAAGATCGCTAGTTCCGATTATCCCCGATTGAAGATCTCATCAGACTTGACTAGTCAACAGAGACAACACTTGATCCTACTAAGGGAACAACTCAACACAAGAATTTCCTCAGGTGAAAATAATTTGACCATAAAGTATATAAGTGGTGTTCCTCAAATTGTTTCTAAAACAAAAAACTTGTAAGAACTGATAGTCACCCATCAACAATTATTGATATTTTGTTTTATTTTCAAAATGTAGGAGGCATGCGGAATAAGTTAATTGATTTTCAACAATCTGTAGCAGTTTGTTTTGGTAGAAACGTGGCTCACAAAAGATTCCCTTAATTCAGAACTCAGTTTGACTGATTATGATATCTTTCGAAAGGACAGAGATTCAGTTAAGAATAATGATAAATTGAGAGGAGGAGGAGTATTGATAGTCACTAGAAAATATTTGAATGCCAGTCAAATAACATTGGATGATATAGTTGAACATCTGTTTGTTCAAGTTCATTTCAAACATTCACCCTAAATTTTTGGTGGGTGTTATATCCCTCCTGCCTCAGATATCCTATTATATAAAATCCATTGTGAGTCAGTAGGGTCCTTAGTGATGTTGTATCCACACAAAAATTCATTATATGCGGCGATTATAATGTTGCTGATGCTGTATGGATTAATGATACCTTGGGTGTTAATGTCAGTAATTCAAATAATCCAAAAGCTTCTCAACTTGCCAATACTTTTGGTTATTTACACATGTATCAGTGTAATTTTATCCTGAATAGTAGAAACAGGTTGCTAGATTTAGTTTTGTTGAATATACCCAAACTGAGTGTTTCAAAGGCAGAAGATACATTGTTTCGTAGTAGTATCCATCACGAACCTATTGTTATTGGCTGTAGTGGTCAAATGGAGAATAGCCTTTCCTATAGTGAATATTATTATGATTTTAAAAATGCTGATTACCTAGCAATCAACAATTTTTTTGCTGATTTGAACTGGAATCAACTGAAAATGTTGGATGTGAATGAAGCCAACAACATATTTTACTGTGTGATCTACGAAGCAATAAACTCTTTTGTTCCTCTTAACTTGTTTAAAAAATCGCATTTTCCTATCTGGCTCAGCCCAGAATTGAAACACCTTGTGAGGGAGAAGACTGAACTCCACAGAAAATTTAAACAGTCGGGTAACTATTGTAACGAACCTAGGCCGGACCTGTCGCCTCGCGCGTTGCCGTCGACAGCGATGAGATCATCCCCGGAGATAATCGAGAACCATCCAGTCGCTCTGCCACGGAAAACAACGGTCAATATTGGAAACAATTGGAACATGCCAGAATTCGAAACATCGAGAATGCTGTATCGGAGATAAATAGGCGACCCTCAAGTGGAGTCGACACAGTCTGAACGAGCCCATACGATCGAGCTATTCAGTGGCGTAGTAATATAAATTAAGTTGTAGATTAAGTGCTAAATAAATTAGTTAAACCAAGTTAAGTTTATTTACGTTACAATTGGTGTCGGAAGTGAGATTTTGAAAATAAACAAGTGATCGTGGAGTGGATAGTCAGAAAAATAAATTGATAGACCTTTTTGTACGCCCAAAATAGACAGTGGCCCGGTTTTCGCGAAGTGGCAATTGTGCGTGGGAATATAAACTGATACACTGTTCGCGTGAAACAGAAAATAGACAGTGGCCCGGTTTTCGCGAAGTGGACAATTGTGCGTGGGAATATAAACTGATACACTCTTCGCGTGAAACAGACAATAGACTGGTGGCCCGTGGAAAAGAATTCGCGAAGTGAATTTTTAACAAACTGATAAACTTTTTCGTGTGAAACAGACTGATACCTCGTCAAAGACAAAATTGAAACAGGAATTGGAGGAAAGGGAACTGGAAACAACGGGTAAAAAGCAAGTACTCCAGGAAAGACTTGCAGAAGGACTTATCCAAGAAGGTGAGGACCCCGAAACATTTTTATTCAAAGTTCCCGGAGGTGATTTGAGTCCGATAATAGAATCCTTGAAAGAAGAGCTGCAACAAAATTCGAGGACTTTGGAAGAGAAGCTTGAAGAAAATTCAAGAAGCCTGGAAGAAAATTCAAGAAGTCTGGAAGAAAATGCTAGAAATCTGGAAGAGAAGCTTCAAGAAAATTCTAGAAATCTGGAAGAGAAGCTTCTAGAAAATTCAAGAAGCCTGGAAGAAAATTCTAGAAATCTGGAAGAGAAGCTTCAAGAAAATTCTAGAAATCTGGAAGAGAAGCTTCTAGAAAATTCAAGAAGCCTGGAAGAAAATGCTAGAAATCTGGAAGAGAAGCTTCAAGAAAATTCTAGAAATCTGGAAGAGATGCTTCTAGAAAATTCAAGAAGCCTGGAAGAGAAGTTCCTGGAAAACACAGAAGGCCTAAAAAAAAAATTGTGTGGTGTGGCTAATTTTCTAGAAGAAAGAATGGGAACCGTTGAGACAGAGATAGATAAAATTAGGGAGCAAATGAACACGGAGGTGGATAAAATCAAAGATGGGGTCGAGGCAGAAATGGACAAAATGAAGGAAACGATCAGTAAGCTGGAAAAACGAATTAATAGTGCGCCCTCCACAGAGATGGTTAACGAAAATGCAATGCTGGACTTGAGTTTGAACTTGGATAAAGTTCAAGAGGGAATAAAAGATGTCAAGGTCATTTCAGAAATAGGGAAGCTTTCCATGAAGCCGCCTCAGTTCGACGGAAAAACTCCATGGGCCAATTACCGTCGGCAGTTTGAAGCAGCGGCCAAAGCAAACGGATGGAATGCAGGGGAAAGAGCTGTAGCACTGACACTTGCATTACGTGGAGAAGCGACAAATATTCTACAAACTCTCACCGCCCAAGAACAGGAGGACTATGATCAGATGATTAAACATCTAGAATTACGATATGGCCACGCCCATTTGGAACACGTATACCACTCCCAGCTGAAAAATCGCTGCCAAAAATCGGGCGAATCCTTACAAGAATTCGAAACTGACATTGCACGCTTGGTTCGCTCGCATATCCAGCCACACCAGAAAATGTAATGGAGCGACTAGCGGTTCAAGCATTCCTGGATGGACTCCGTGACCAAGAAACCAGACAAGCGTTGACACTAGCCCGTCCAACACATCTCGTAGACGACTGGCACGCCGCTTTGGAATTCGAGGCAGCGAAACAATCTTGCAAAAGCCAGAGTAAAGTCCGAATGATTGAGGAAGACTCACAGGAGCCTGCTAATTTGGAAGCTGCCATAAGGAAAGTGATTAAGGAAGTTTTGCCTGAGAAAAGACAGATAAGATGCTGGAATTGTGTCAAAATTGGACATGTGCGTAGCAAATGTCCAACATTCGAAAACACGACTCCGATGCAGGAAAACTAAAGAAGGTCGACGAGAAGGGGCAATCGTCGGCCTGTGTCCAGCAAGCCCCGGTTAACAACGCATATGTCGCTATCCTGCAACGACAGAACAGAGGTGTTTTCGTAGACGGTCTCATCAATAACGAGCCTTGCACCATGCTGCTAGATACAGGTGCGACTAGGACAATTCTCGGGCCTTCCTTTGCCAGAACACCGGAACGAATTGAACCGACAACTTGGAAGCTACGCACAGCAACAGGGGAGCCAGCTACTGTATATGGCGAGCTACCGATTGAAATAATTTTGGGCAGCACTAAAGTGAAACATCAGGCACTTGTAGCGGACATCGAAGACGATGCAATCATCGGAATGGACATCATGAATTCCAGAGGGTTTGAATTGGATTTCAAAGACGGCGTCCTACGTGTCAACGGAGAAGAGCTGGTACTTCATGGGAGAAGTGAAGAGTTGATCCGTGTGCTGTTGGCTGAGGATGTAAGCGTACCTGAGAGGGCTGAAACCATCCTGGAGGCTCGCCTGTACGAGAGTGCGAGCAGCTGGAGACGAGGTGATGTTCGAGCCCAAACTTCATGATGAGAAAATTGGAAGAGGAAGTGCCCTAGGAAAAACCCTGTTACGTGCAGAAAAATTGGTACCCCAAAGGGTAGAACGTCAATTACTTCCAGTGACTTAAAGAAAGAACAATTTTAGGCACTGCTCGTCAGTTTCATCTGTGATCCGGGCGTACGAGGTACGATTAGCCAACCCAACAACTTGCCCACAGAACTAGAAAAATTAGTTGCCATCTCTTCCAAAGATATAAAACCAGCTCAACAGCCCAAACTAAGAGATTTAGTCAAAAAGTACCAAGACATCTTCGATACCGGACAAGGAAAAGGAGGTCGAACTAATGTGGTCCAGCACAAGATTGATACTGGGGGTGCCCGACCGATCCGGCAATCAGCAAGAAGACTTCCTCTTGCCAAGAAGGAAGAGGCTGACAAAATAGTCAGCGATATGGGAAAAGAAGGAGTTATCGAACCATCTGACAGTCCCTGGTCCTCTCCAGTCGTACTGGTGAAGAAAAAGGATGGATCGACACGCTTTTGTGTAGACTATCGCCAACTTAATAATGTCACGAAGAAGGACAGTTACCCTCTCCCAAGAATAGATGACACCCTAGACACGTTGGCTGGTTCCACGATTTTCTCGACCCTTGATCTGAAGAGTGGATATTGGCAAGTAGAACTGGCTCAGGAAGATCGAGAAAGACTGCTTTTACCATCGGCTCAGGATTGTGGCAGTTCACCGTTATGCCATTCGGGCTCTGTAATGCTCCCGCCACATTCGAAAGATTGATGGAGACAGTGCTGAAGGACTCTCATGGAACACGTGGCTAGTGTATCTCGACGACATAATTGGTGGTCGGCAGATCGTTCGAGGACCACGTTGAAAACTTGGAGGAAGTATTCCTGCGACTGAGGAACTCCGGATTGAAGCTGAGCCCTAAGAAATGCCATCTGTTCCAAAAAGAAGTACGATACCTCGGCCACGTTGTCTCTGGGGAAGGAGTAGCAGTGGATGACCAGAAGATCAAAGCTGTTAAGGATTGGCCCATCCCAAAAGACATTCACCAACTTCGAAGTTTCCTTGGTTTATGCACATACTATCGCCGATATGTGCTGGGATTCGCCAACATCGCTAAACCACTGACCAGGCTCACGGAGGGCCAAACAAAGTTCCAGTGGTCCGAAGAATGTCAAGACTCATTCAGGAAGCTGAAAGGAGCTTTGATCAACGCACCTGTACTGAGCTATCCCCTACCCGAAGGAAATTCATTTTGATACGGACGCCAGCAACGTGGGACTTGGAGCTGTCCTATCTCAGATCCAGGAGGGACAGGAGAAGGTCATTGGTTATTTCAGCAAGACGCTTAGCAAACCAGAGCGCAATTACTGTGTCACCAGGCGAGAGCTGTTAGCTGTTGTAAAGGAGTGGAGCACTTCTACAAGTACGTGTATGGAAGAAGATTCCTGTGAGAACTGACCATGCAGCTCTCAAATGGCTCTTACACTTCAAAAATCCTGAGGGTCAAGTAGCACGTTGGATCGAGAGACTCCAAGAATTCGATTTCGAGATCGAACATCGAGCCGGAACTAGCCATAAGAATGCAGATGCCTTGTCGCGAAGACCATGTCCAGATGATTGCTCACATTGCCGACGAGCAGAAGAGAAAGAAGCAACACTTTGTAGAACCGCGGCAATGGATGACAACTGGAATGACAGCAAGATCCAGAAAGACCAAGAGAAAGACCCCGACCTTGGCTTAGTTGTCAGCTGGAAGAAGGGCAATCGAAGACCATCATGGCAGGAAGTCGCAGGTTACTCGCCGGCTGTTAAGTCCTATTGGGCACAATGGAACTCTCTTATTCTGGACAATGGGATCCTGAAACGTGTGCTGGAGGCCGATATTGGTGGGGAAGACAGACGCCAAATAATTGTTCCCAGGAACAGAAGAGAGGAAGTGCTGCGGGAAATCCATGATGGAGTCGCTGGAGGACATCTGGGAGTGACGAAGACCCTGCAGAAAGTGAGGCAACGGTTTTACTGGGCCAATTGTCAAGCTGACGTCCAGGACTGGTGCAGAAAGTGCGCTGTATGCGCTGCTAGCAATGGACCTCGAATACGACCCAAGGCCCCGATGCGTCAGTACAACGTAGGCAGCCCGTTCGAGAGAATCGCCATTGACATCGCTGGCCCGTTTCCCGTATCCGACCACGGGAATAAATACATCCTTGTGGCAATGGACTACTTCAGTAAGTGGGCGGAAGCCTATGCCCTGCCCAACCAGGAAGCCATCACCGTCGCCGACGTCTTGGTGAAAGAGTGGATATGTCGATTCGGTATTCCAATGGAGCTGCACTCGGATCAAGGCAGAAATTCGAATCCAACCTTTTCCAAGAAATATGTCTACTGCTGAACATCCGCAAGACAAGAACCACGGCCCTACATCCGCAGTCCGATGGAATGGTGGAACGGATGAACAGGACGATCAACCGCCACTTGTCCAAGGTTGTCTCTGACCATCAAAGAGACTGGGACCAGTATCTTCATTTGTTCCTGATGGCCTATCGATCCGCAGTACACGAGTCAACAGGTCAAACTCCTGCTAGTATTATAATGGGCCGAGAACTGCGACTGCCTTGTGACCTGAAGTTTGGGATACCGCCAGGACAAGACACTGCGGGAGAGGACTACGTCAGCAAACTTCGGCAGAGAATGGACGACATCCACGAACGAGTCCGGTTGAACATCCAGAGTGCCAGCGATAAAATGAAGAAGACCTATGACATCGAGGCCGACGCTGGAGGATTTAAGGTTGATGACCTGGTTTGGCTGTACAACCCCAAACGTCGTCGTGGACTATCACCAAAGTTGCGGAACTCGTGGAAGGCCCGTATAAGATCGTGAAAAGGATAAACGACCTTGTGTACCGAATCCATAAGCCACCCCGAGGGAAACCAAGGGTCGTCCATTTCAACAGGTTGGCCCCTTACGCTGGAAACCATGACCAAGTTCGCACCCTCAAGCCACCGGAGGATGATATGACGTTCGAGAAGTTTATGTCCTTGTATTCAAACGGGCAGAAAGTTCTACATGGGGTTACTAGAGAGGAGTCACGAGACCTTTTCGAGGTGCCTGCTGACTACGCACTAGCGCACTGTGTGGCAGAAGATCTTCGAATGTCCAGGGCATCGCCGTAGTGTTCTCCAAGAAATTTGGTCAACTCCAAACACTGCGGGAGCAGAATCCAGAAGTTGGTGGGGTGCTACAGTTGAAGAAAGGCCAGAGAAACATCTACTACCTAGTTACCAAGAGGCATTCCCAAGATAAACCGTCCTATGAAGATGTCTGGAAGAGTCTCACCAAACTAAGAGATACTATGGTGGACCAGAATCTGGTGGATCTAGCAATTCCAAAATTGTCCTGTGGTATTGATGGGTTGGACTGGAGAGTCATAAGAAGTATGCTGGAGGCGATATTCAGATCCAGCGGCGTCAAGATTTTGGTTTGCTGTAACCCTCTTCCACGACCGATCATGAAGACCGTGGAGTGTTACTTCCATCGAACTTCACGGTGCAGATATGGGGAGTCATGCAGATATCGTCACACTCCAAGGATGAAATTTCGGGACGAAATGTCTTTAAGAAGGGGCAATGTAACGAACCTAGGCCGGACCTGTCGCCTCGCGCGTTGCCGTCGACAGCGATGAGATCATCCCCGGAGATATTCGAGAACCATCCAGTCGCTCTGCCACGGAAAACAACGGTCAATATTGGAAACAATTGGAACATGCCAGAATTCGAAACATCGAGAATGCTGTATCGGAGATAAATAGGCGACCCTCAAGTGGAGTCGACACAGTCTGAACGAGCCCATACGATCGAGCTATTCAGTGGCGTAGTAATATAAATTAAGTTGTAGATTAAGTGCTAAATAAATTAGTTAAACCAAGTTAAGTTTATTTACGTTACACTATGATGATTATAGAGTTTTCTCTGGGGTTCGCCACAAATGTAAACAACTCCCCGATGCTTGTTACAAACATTACATAAGAAATACTGAAAACAACATATATCTGAATCCTAAATCATTCTGGAGGTTTATCAATGATAAACGTAATAATTACGATCTACCTAGCTCGATGCACTTTAATAACCAATATGAAAACTCTCTAGATGGTATTGTAGGTCTCTTTGCCAACCATTTCTCATCAGTCTTTACTTCACATGACAATGTGCTGATTCCTGACTATAATTTTGAAGTATCAATCAATTTTGGTAAATGTAACAATCAATTTTGGTAAATGTAATTTTAATGTCACTGATGTCATTGATAGAGTCAACTTCTTACCATCCAGGTTTTCTTATGATCCAGACTGTGTCCCTTCTGTATTTTTAAAGAATTGTATTCATACATTGGCAACTCCTCTTCAATCTATGCCTGAATTCTGGAATTGTTCCTGATTTTTGGAAACAGATCTTTCTTAAACCAATTTATAAAGTAGGGGCTAGAGAGAATATTGAAAATTATAGAGCGATTTGTACCCAATCCGAAATACCCAAACTATTGGATTATCTGGTAACAAAACAAATGTTTTGGGAGTGCAAGAGTCTCATAATTCCACAACATGGTTTTGTCACTAACAGATCAACTATCTCAAACCTTCTTGTCAAAATCAAAATACTTTATTGTCTAAGATAGTTTCTTGTTGACAAAGCTTTGTGAAAGGGACATAAACAATTAAACAATTATTAATAATAAAAATACTTACTCATAAATACAAATATATACAATCACAACTAATAACACTTCCAAAACATGGTAAAATGTTATTAGTTGATTGTCATACTACACGTTAAAATTTTAACAATACTCAACAATTAAAAATTACTTACTCATAAATACAAATATATACATCACATATACAAACACAACTAATAACACTTCCAAAACATGGTAAAATGTTATTAGTTGATTGTCATACTACACGTTAAAATTTTAACAATACTCAACAATTAAAAATTACATTTATACGATATATAAACTACATTCAGTAGTCAGAGGAATTACAATATAATAAAATAAATAAATGGGTGTACAGTGCTAGTCATACATAATGATCTAACTAAGGTTGTCACTATAGAATTCCTGAAGGTTGTAATATGCCTTTTTGAGAAGGATATTCTTAATTGAATTTCTAAATGGTGCGAGATTTACTGTATTCTTGAGAATGCCAGGTAGGTGGTTATAAATCTTCCTACTCTCGAATATAAGGCAATTTTTTGTCAAAGATGATGTTGGTACGGGCATACTAATATTATTGTGTTGACGGGTAATATAACAGGGTCTATTATTTGGCTCTTTTGATTTTGTTTTATGTATTAAGCACACTGTTTCGAGAATAAATATACAAGTTAGCGTTAAAATTCGATGTTCAATAAAAAGAGGCTTACAATGAACCCTTGAACGACATTTACAAAAGTACCTCAATGATCTCTTTGAAGTACAAATATTGAGTTCATCAACTGGTTAGAGCAGGAACCCCAGAAGGAGATGCCATATCTTATGTGAGATTCAACCAGTGAGAAGTACGCTATTCTGCCTGAATTGAGGCCAAGTTCATTGGTAATGACTCGAACAGCATAAGGTTAGTATGCTTGTTTTCTGGTTGGCTAGTTACCCTCTGATTGCCTAAAGCTAGGTTATCAAAGTTGAATTTGAAGGTTAGTATGCTTGTTTTCTCAATGTTGAAGCACAGCAAGTTGGAGTCACACCATCGTTTAACTTTCTCCAAATCAGAAGTGATATTTTCTTTCAAGAGTTCAACATTTTTTCCGTGCCACATTATTGTGGTGTCGTCTGCAAACATGGTGAATTTTCCGGAAATGTTGATATTACCAAGATCATTTAAATAAATGAGAAAAAGAAGTGGTCCCAATACCGAGCCCTGGGGAACACCATAATCGATATTTGAAGGGTTCGACAATTTATTATTACATTTTACCATCTGAATTCGGTTAGAGAGATACGATTTTAGCCAGTTATAAGCTACACCTCTGATTCCATAGCAATCCAGCTTCTGAAGCAGTATTCCGTGATTCACACAATCAATGCTTTGGAAAATCACAAAACACTGCTCCAACAGCTTCTCCGGTATTCAATTCTGTGTAAACTGCCTGCAACAGGTTGAAAATAGCATCATTGGTGCTTTTATTGGGTTGGAACCCAAATTGAGAGGACGAAAATATATTATGTCGATTTAAGAATGATACTAGTCTTTTCTTAACTAGCTTCTCAATTATTTTCGAGAGGGTTGACAGTAGTGCGATTGGTCTAAAGTTCGAGGGTTCTTCGAGTTGACCACCTTTATGCAGTGGAATTATAATAGCAGTTTTTAAGCAAGTAGGGAATTCACCTGTCATAAATGAAATGTTAATTGCTTCGACTAATACATGCAACGCCTCATCTGGCAAATTTTGTAATATTTTCACTGATATTTCATCCAACCCACAAGATTTTTTATTTTTCATTTGGTTGAAGATCGATTTGAGTTCGTCAATGTCAGTGTTATATAAGTAAAAGCTATCTGATATGGATATATGTTTGAGATAATGCAAGGGGTCAGTCATTGGTACTATGTCACGGGTCAGTTTTTCAGCTACTGTACAATAAAATTCATTAAGTTTGTTTGGTTCAATGTTCATATGGGAGGGGAGATGAGTACTTTTGCCCCTTAGGTTGTTTATTATAGACCAGTTTTCGCGCATTTTGTTTTTCGCGTTCTCTATTCTGTGTTTGTAGTAGTTTTCCTTAGCAGCTTTTATTACGACTTTATAGGTGCGCCTGTAATTATAGAAGTAGAGTAAAAACACTCATTAGTGGTGTGCTTTCTTATTATGTTCAATGACCTAAGGTTTGCAGCCGATTTTTTTATTCCTAGGGATATCCATGCTTTTTTATTTTTTTCTTTGTCCTTTATTTTCTGTAGAGGAAAACAATTTTGAAAGGCAAGCAGAAGAGTTTTGTGAAATGCATTGAGGGTTCAGGGGAATTCAGAACTGGCACCCAGTTTATTGTAGAAGATAATTCATTGAATTTGTCAAAATTCGCTCTACTGAAGATTCTGCCAAACCTGTGCCTCTTTTTCTTCGTGATCTCATTTATTAGGAAGGAGGTGTAGATTGCCTCATGGTCAGAGAATCCTGCATGAATGACAGTGCAATCAATACTATTACTATCAAGGTTGGAACAGACATAGTCTATGACAGTTGATGAGTGTGAGGAGATTCGAGTAGGATTTGATACATGCATAGTCTGATTGAAAGAAGTTAACAGATTTTTCAGAGTGAGTGTGACTGGGGATTGCTCATTTGAGAAATCTATATTGAGATCCCCGGCTATAATTAATTTCGAGTTGATGGGTAATTGTGTAAGAATAGATTCAAAATTATTGAAGAATATGTTCAAATCTGAGTTTGGAGTCCTATAAATGCAGATTATATATAGATTATTGGCCCTATTGTATACCAAGGAAAACTCGAAAGTATGCTCTACAATTAAATTATCATAATTAGTGATATTTTCCAATACGAATGTATTGGAGAAGTTATTTTTGATTAATATCAGCGCACCACCATTATTAAAAGTTTTTCTGCAATATTTTGAAGCTATAGTGTAGTTAGGAACATAATAGGGTTCATTTTCTTTAAGCCAGTGCTCTGTTATTAGAATTAATTCGGGTAATTCCTGATTTTCAATGAATACGAGGAGTTCATCAGTTTTATAGCGAATAGATTGAATATTTAATAAGAGCAAAGATAATTTTTGACGGAAATTCATTGGAGTTATAGATGAGTTGGGCAAGGTTGTCGAACGCCTAAAAAGGGATTTCCGCATTGGGGCATGAATAGGGCAAGTCTGGATGGATTCATATGTCATTACTCCTATCACTTTGATAGTTTTCAAAACAACTTGTCTTTTAAATTTGGGATATAAATTTTTTACCTTTGGATTATCTCGAATTTGGAGCCTTTTTCCATATCATCGTGAGTAGTACAAGAGATGAGTTAACATTGTATGTCTTGAATCTAGTTACTTTATTTAATATTTTCTTATTTATGATGTGATCAAGCGTTCATTGCAACCAGAAAGTATCAAAACATTGGAGGTTTTACTTATTGGTAATAGTTGTTTTAGAGCAGCATTCAGGCTGTTATTATTGCTTATGTTTTTAGTGCTGAATAATACTATCACATAATCATCTGAGCCATAGCTTATAGCATCTAAGAATGTATTTTTTGTCAAGTCCGAGAGTTCACTATGTGGTTTTATAATTTCCTCTATGATGATATTTATCTTCGTCAATAAGTCTATTTAGCACTTTAGAAAAGTTAATTGCATATTCATCACCTAAAATCAATATTTTTGTCTTGTCAGAGTTAGTGTAGTCACTGCTCTCTCTTCCGCTCGGTGAGAAGTCTGCAGTTCACTGTCTTCATTGTTTATACTTGCTTCTGCAATGCTGATTTCCACCGCTAATGTGAATGTGTCATTTTCCTTTTCAGCGTTTCCAATTTTGCCAGGATTTTCATGATCATTTTGGGTTGGATCTAAGCTATCCAATGACAACTCTTGATTATTGCTAATTACTTCCACATGGAAGTCATTTGATAGGTTGACTGATTTATTTACAGATTTATTTTCAAATTTATGAGGGGTGGGACGTTTTTTGAGTAATCTTTTGTGTTTCTTGTGACATGTATGTTTTTTATTTCCGTTTATAATTTTGTTTTTTAATGAGAATCCGCAGTTAGTATCGAGAATATTTTCCTTTATTGCTACTTCATTGAGTTTAATTTTTTCAATGGATTTGTTCCCTCTGAAGGCCCCAATTTCTGTAATTTCATTGTTGTCAGTCTGCGCTTGAACTTCAGTGCCTTTAATTTTGGTTATTTGGGGAAGGAAGTTCGTGATCCTTGTTTTTAGAACATCAGTTTGTATGCTAACTGTTGACATAGGTTTAACCCCACTGATGGTAGTTCTTTCTGGCAGTTCAATTCTGTCAGTCTGAGTTTGTGCTTCAGTTCCTGCCTTTTTATTATTTTGGGAGGGAGGTCAGTAATTATAGTTTTTTGTTCCTCCGCTTGGGTGTCAACTGATGTCGTAGCTGTAAGCTTGAATGGTGGATGAATCTTTAGTAGCTCGAGTTCGCATTTCAGGGATTTAATTGAATGGTCTCTGTTCTCCAGTAGTTCATTGAGATCACGTTCAGATTTCAGCGCTTCTTCCACAAACTTTTCTTTTTCGTCTTTCAATTTCTTGATGTAATTATTTTGCATGATGTTGTCATCATAAAGCTCCTTTATGGATGATTCTAGTACATTGTTTAGATTTTCCTCCTGATCAATGATTTCGACAGGACAACAGGTTATTTTATTGTCGTGTAGAAAAGAGATGTTTTTCTTAATTCTGTATAAACAACTTTGGTGGAATACGCCAAAACAATTTACACATACATAATAGTTAACAGTTTTTTTCTTGCAGCATTTAAATCCACTATTTTGCGAGCCCTGGGAAGCCGAGTTGATTAGCTCAGACATCCTTGTAGAATTTAATTGGTATAATTCTTGTCAATGGATTAGGAGTTTGCCTAATTCCACTGGAGTACAATAAATAATTTATTTATGTACAATCTTTATTGGTATGTTCGCATTTTTTACTGTGTGCAGGTAAAAAGCTTATCTGTTGTTGCTGTTTCTTGTTGGATTTTCGTTCGGAGATGTGATGAAAATGCACTATTTTGCTGCAAATCTGACTTTGGCAGGCTGCTTTTTTTTAAAACTGATGTACAGATTTAGTAGGGTTTAATCAAGAGAACACTGAACACAAATATAAATTTTTCTCACAGACTATTGTACTGCTATTTGGTATTATTAGAGAGCACACACACACAATCATCTGCTATCAATGTAGCTCTCTTGAATGAAAACTATATTTTGAGTGCTATGGAAAACAGATTACAAGTCGACTCTATTTATACTGACTTTTCTAAAGCGTTCGACAGAGTCGATCATCAATTACTCATCGCCAAACTGTCCTCTCTAGGCTTTCATGGATCAATATTGCAATGGATTCAGAATTTTCTATCATGTAGAAGCCATATTGTAAAAGTTGGAAACTGTACTTTATCCGCTATTACTGGATCCTCGGGTGTTCCTCAGGGGTCTCAATGTGGACCTTTACTTTTTGATTTATTCATCAATGATGTCGGTACAGTTATAAAAAATAGTAAATTCCTCATCTTTGCCGATGATATGAAAATATTGAAATCCATCGCTTCTACAAATGATATTACACTTTTAGAGGAAGATATATCCAAACTTTATGTTGGTGTGTTCTTAATTCTATGGACCTTAATATTTCCAAATGTCACTGTCAAACATTCTTCAGGATTAATAATCCAGTTTACCATGATTATAAGATCAATAACTCATCTATTGAAAGGACATCAATGATAAAAGACTTAGTAATAATGTTTGATACCGAACTGAACTTCAAAGCTCATAATGAGTATATGATATCAAAATCCTTCAAGATGTTGGGCTTCATCATTAGAACTTGTAAAGATTTCAGTTTGGAAACTCTAAAATTGTAATACTGTTCACTGGTGAGGTCGCTATTAGAGTATGGTTCAATAATCTGGTGCCCATATTATGACATTCATAAAAAACAAATTGAAGATGTACAAAATACATTCCTTAGGGTCTGTGCATACAAGTTGGGTCTGAAAATTGGCGATTATTCTTACAACTTTATTCGGGAACAATTGAATCTGTTGACTCTAGAAAATCGTAGAAACATGATTGACATGTGTTTCTTAAATAAAATTTTGCAGGGTGCAGTTGACTGTCTAGAGATTTTATCACTGATTGAGTTGAATGCTAATAGGCAGACTAGAGTTGGCAAAGAGACATTTAAAATACCTCTCCACTCTATGAATTATGGGTTTTTCCCCGATAACTCGACTGCTTAGAAATGGTAACAAATTTCAACAAGTTGACTTTCTGCAATTTAAATGGAGTTATTAAATCAGAATTGAATCGTTTGCTCTCATAAAATTAAATTCTCATTTTGTTAATATTAGTGTTGGTATTTTGTATTCTTTAGATTATATTAGTTTATCTTATTTCATTTTATTCTAGGTTTTAAGATAGTTTTAGGTTATATTACTGTTTTTGTGCATTAATATATTGTAATTGGGACTACCCGTTAATGAATAAATCAATAAATGACGTAATATCTAGGAATTTCGACCATCTATCGTTTTTCGTTGTTTACATTGGATTCTTCATGTCAAATTGTCCCTCAGATTGAAAAAATGTAATTTGGAATTTTAGAAGTATTTGTGCATTTCCTGGCTGAAGGTAATAATTTCTCTTTTGTCGTCGGATTGAGGGGCATTTCGACGAAAAACATTGATGATGAAAATATTATTCAGCATATTGTTTTACTCTTCTCTATGACATTTGAGCAGATACTTTTTTTCAATGGATGAAAAAGTCTTGCCAATTTAGCCAACCACATATTTATACCGAGTGCCATCTGTAGCGGATTCAAATAAGGACTGATAAAATGCTTTCTTATTTCCACAAATTCCACTGAAATATAAGGCCGTTAAATGTCATTCAAGCATTTAAAAAATCTAATCCGTTTAAAATTTTAAGAATTCATATTATGAGATAGTCCCAAAAAGGTCCAATAGCAGAGTGAAATCAAGTTTTTGTTAACAATTGAAATTAGCAAAAAAATCGTGCGGAAGGGAGACCCCCGTCAGGAACGAAGTTCCTTATGCTTTTTAAACGGTTTTATTTAGCTTGCCCTGGTTGTTTTTTGTTTGTTTGGGTCAAATTTACTAATTTTTACCCCCTTCCTGTTGACAAATTGATCTGATATTTGGTACACACCTTAAGTTCTGATGACAATACAATTTAATATATTCAGTATCATTGTAAATCCAAGATGGTCGCCGCCACAAAATGGCTGATTACATATTTTTTCACAACTCCCTCAATATGGGTATCAAATGAAAGGGCTTGACTAGTAGAATAGAGTACACATTGAAAAAAAAAAATGCAAATCCAATATGGCCGCCAACAAAATGGCGGATTACATTTTTTTCACAACTCCCTAAATATGGGTATCAAATGAAAGGGCTTGACTTTTAGAATACTGTACATTACGACAAATTTCAAATCTAAGATGGCCGACGGCACAAAATGCCAGATTTCATATTTGTTTCAATATGGGTAGTGGGTATCAAATGAGAAGGCTTTACAAGCAGAACACAGTGCATGGCGGATCATAGAGTTTAGACAGTCTATATTTACATTAAAACTGAATTCTAGGCATCTAATCAAAACTAAGAACTATGTCAGCGTTTATCGTCCGAAACACCTGAGCAACGCAAAGTCAGGTTAAATAACCAACGTGAGCGTAACCAGCAATGCAGAGCTGGTTACGCTCACATAATTATGTATTAAAGAGTTAAATTTCAACAAATTGTCAGGAAAGAAACCTTGTAATAATGAGGCACTAATTGAACTAAATAGAATGAAAAATATTAAGTAATGAAATAAAAACTAAAAACTTGAAAATAAAACAAGTAAAAAAAAAGATAATGATGTGGATAATGTATTAAACGCTAACAAATAATTCGGTAGGTCTTAGGTATCAGTCAACACACCACTCTCCTCTTCAATCCAGGGCATTGATCAGACAAAAAATAAAATCATGGGGCGTATCGTAACCTGAGTAAATATGTAAATAGCATTTATAATATGAACGTTTAACTGTTGATAAAAATTTCACACGCCCCACGATTTTATTTTTTTGTTGACTGGTACCTAAGACCTACCGAATTATTTGTTAGCGTTTAGTACATTATCCACATCATTATTAACTTTTTTTCATTAAAACCGTTTAACTTATCTTCAACTCCGAATGTAATTCGATATGGAGATTTATCATCACCTAAGGAAAACGCGTTATGCTCCCTCCATGCGACTTTCTCTCTCTGTAGATTGTAGGGGGGTCGATATGGCTCTTCAGCCTCTCTGTACATCGACCAATAAGGTCTTTTGTACATTACCCTTAATCTATTCAAGACCCGGGATTCCGAGACTCCTTGCGAAGCGTATTCGTTTCCTGGGAGCTAAGTTTTATTCCAGTGCCTTCAGCCGATCATAAAACGAGCATCATTTCTATTCTAACCACTAGTTAACTCAATCAGAGGTTGACTGGAACCTATAAAAGTGGTCCTAAGTGGGAATAATAGTTTTGAGAGAACCTTCCTGAAGTTAGATTAAGAAATAGTTTCAGTTTCCTGGGACCTAAGTTCCTGATGTCTGAGGGCCTTAGTGAAAGCCCTTCGAGGAACTCAAGCCTTTTGCAGAACATTGCTTGGCAGTCGCAAAGCAGGTGTTCTGCAGTTTCAGCGAAGTTTTCGCAGTAACGGCACAGTTCACTGTCTGATCTATCCATCTTTTTTAGTTGATATCTCAGAGAACAATGTCCAATGAGCAGTCCCGTTACCAGTTTCAAGTCTTTCTTGTCTAACTCGAGAAGCTGTCCAGCTTACTTTGGCGATGGGCTCAGAAGCCTTTTCGCTTGTCTTTGCCCTGGAACCTGGTTCCAGTGGGTTTTAATTTGGTCACCGTCCCAGCGCCGCAACTCTTCAAAAGATACTATGATAAATATAAAATTAAGGATGTTTTAAACGATGACCCAAAGAGTTCGAATCACAGATACGATCACCATAGTGCAGGGCAATAGACATCTTTTTTGAAGATACAACCAGGAAACTCGGTGTTCCTGGATACCAACAATTAAAAATAAAATTGTGAAGAAAAATGAAGACTCCTACATTTAAATATAAATTCAAGAAAACAAAAAACATGTGAAATAGATGTGTTGCTGACATACAATAAATGCTTACCTAAATACAATTTATTTTGTTTCACTGAACATCATCTAATGGATGAGGAGTTAGATTTCTTAACAATATCTGATTACACAATACTTTCCTCATATTGCAGAAAATCTCGAAAGGAAGGGTGTAGTATAATATTAGGAAAACCAAACCTGAACTTTGTAAATAAAACTGACATAAAAAACTGCTCAGTGGAAATGGAGTGCGAGTTTTCAGCAGTTGAACTTGTTGATCTTTACGTCGTAATAGTTACTTGTTATAGGCTACCCAAAGGAAACTTCGAAATCTTCTTGGATAAAATTACCTTTATCATAGACACTCTTTTCAACTTAGAGAAACGTGTGATCCTAAATGGAGATATTAATATTAACTTCAACTTGGACAATAATTGGAAACACTCTTTCATAAATATATCAAAATACGACACATAAAAATTGTATTGACAACATTAATAAATTTTGATGATTCCTTATATTCTGAAACAGATGTCTTTAACATACGTATATCAGATCACTACTGCATTGACCTCACTTTGCAGCTAAAAACAAATAAACCCAAGCCAAGGACAATTACAAAAAAGGGCACCTTAAACATGTAGAACCACATGGAATCTGAAGACTGGTCTTTTATAAATGAACATAAATTCGTAGACTAAAATTTTGATAATTTTATGAATAAAGTAATAACAGGTATATATCAGTGCTACCCTTCTGCAAAAACGGTAATTAGAAATAGCAAACAAATAAACTGGTTCAATAGTGAACTACATTGCCTCCGTGATTACCTTTTCTTTTGGTTACAACTACAGGCAACTACTCCATATGGTGAAAGAATACATCAAATATCTCAGGTCAGAGTTTAGAAGGGCTATTGATAATGCAAAATTCATAAAAAAATCCGGAAATAAAATCAAAGCTTCCTGGCAGGTCATAAATGCAAATAAAACAGCTAAAATTATACCTTATTCCACCTTAGATACAGATGAGCTGAACCAACATTTTGTAAATGTTGCAGAGATTATCGGATTATCCCTTGTTGAAAATAAAAACTACACTAATTTGTATTTAAAACCCTAAAAAAAGGTTCCAAATCTTTTTCGACTTCAGAGGAGTAAGTTTTATAGAAGTACGTGATGCAATAGACAGTCTAAAAAACAAGCCAAGTAAAGACATATACAATATAAATATAACTTTAATTAAATCATAAAAAGATGTAATCATAATTCCACTAACAAAATTATTCAACATAAGTATTAGACAAGGAGTTTTTCCATAATGTTTCAAACTATTGAAAGGATTCCTAAACACAAAAAGGGGAATATAAACTCTATAGAAAATTTTAGGCCAATCACCTTGATTCCCGTGATTTCATAAATCTATGAATTGTTACTAAAAGCACAATTGTACTTTTACTTCGAATCTGAAAATGTTCCAACAAACTATCAATATGGTTTCAGAAAAAATAAATCAACAAGTCTGGCAATACTTGAGCTACTCGAAACAATATCAAACGGCTTCGAGAGAAAATAATTTGTCCGTGCAGCTTTCTGTGACCTCTCTAAGGCGTTTGATTGTGTTTCACATTCAATTTTATTAACGAAGCTTGCTTATTACGGATTGGATCAACATAGTGTAAAATTACTGCTAAGTTACTTAACGAAAATAAAACAAATAACCTACTTCAACAAAATGTTATCAAAGTGGGTAAATGTAAAGCATGGCGTTCTTCAGGGTTCTCTCCTGGGGTCTCTGCTCTTTATATATATATATATATATATATATATAAATGATATTGACTTTGTCATCAATGACACAAAGTTAATTATATTTGCTGACTATACTACAAATATGCATACAGGTTGTGACTATATCGAGTTGACCGAAAAAATGAAGAAAAATATGGATGAATATAATAAATGGTTCGTAGCAAATAGGCTTTCACTAAATGAGTCCAAAACAGTAAATATGAATTTCAGTCTAAGGCAACATGACAATATGGATAATCCCTCGGAAGTCAAATTCCTTGGCATCTACATTGACCCAATTTGACTTTCAGAAACCATGTCGACTCAGTTGCAAGAAGCTCTCCAAAAATATGTTTCTTTTCAGGAAACTTGAGAGTAAAGCAAGCTCTGAAGTATGCTAGCAAGCTTATCATGCGTTATTTCATTCAATAGGTTGCTATGCAATCTTGGCATGGGGGCACTCTTGTCACAGTGACACCATTTTTACTCTGCAAAGAAGAGCTATTAGAATACTAGCTGACCTCCCCTATAGAGCAGATGTTAAACAAAATTTCATTGAAAATAAGATTCTGACCATAACAAGTCGTTATATTTATTCTTTGCAAAATTAAAGATTAAAGAAGAAATTAAAATACTACCCCAGTGAAATTCTCTGCTACTATTAAAAGTACGCTCCTTAGTAAAGCATTTTATAACTATGAAGAATAATTAACTGCACAAGCCTTTTCTGATATAGATTTTTTAAATTTGTCCATATTTGATATGAGGGTGTGACTTCAAAATTGTAAATTGGTTATGTATGTATCTGTTTTTTATATATATTTGTATTTTATACTTTTAATATTTTGTGATCATTAATCTATATAATAATTTTATTCGTACAATTTAGTACCTTGACATGTGTAAAAACTGTAGTTTGACAAGCACCAAGAAATTTTCTGATTACATACTATTGCCGAATTTCAACTATGTTAAACATTTAGCATGTTTGTTATTTTTTGGCTTATGTTGTTGAATTATATGCCATTTTTCTTTACCCAGGAAAATCTCTATGGCTTTAGGTGAGAAAGTGTATATAATTCTAATCTGTTTAGTTTTTCTTGTTTTGCTCATAATGAAATATTCACAAAACTAATTTTTTTCTATTACTTTCATATCTAATGATTTTTTTTTCTCTTCTAGGATACAAAATATGAAAACAATTAATGGTAAACCAGAATATAGTGGTCCAATGGATGTATTCGTGAGAATAATTAGAAATGAAGGACCATTCGCTTTGTGGAAAGGATTCATACCGTACTATTTTCGTCTTGGACCTCACACAGTTCTCACTTTCATCTTCCTAGAACAACTAAACTCTGCCTACCATAAACATGTGCTTGGTCAAGCTGGAGGAGGATCACTGTGAAGTATTTTTAAAAGAGCCAAAACTTTTTTTCAGGTGGTAGTGGCAAGTCTAGAAAAAATTAATAAATCCATAGTGATTCATCATCTGTGAAAGCTGCATGAAAAGCATTTATGTAGATTTGTTACCAGAAAATTTTATTTTTCATTTATGCAAAGCAATCTTATAGATTTTTTTCTGGGATATATTTTAATATTTACTTTTGATCAAATATAAAGAAATAACTAATTAATTTGCTGATTTGTTATAATCTGCCAAAAATACCTTTAGCATTTAACTTTGAAATTTGTTGTATTGTACTGTGATATTGACATGATGAAATATATTTATATAAATCTACAGGATGTTATAGTTATCTACAGGATGTTAAAGTTGATGGTCACTAATGAAAATAATAAATTTCAAGGGTCAATGTTAAACGAGGGGTCAATGTTAAACGAGGGCTCAATCTAATTTCCTAAAATTAGATATACTACTCATAATAATTCATTCCGTGGTTGAATGATCAAAGTGTTCAATTCATTATTTGTTTGTCTTTACGTTGCCTATTACAAAAAAATATATTTAAGGGCATTAAATAAAACCACATAATCCTCCAAATAATTGATTGTCTTGATTTTTCTCTATAATCATTAATTTATTAAATAAGATTTTCAATGTTTTCCATTTATTCCGATTTTTTTATCATCTCCATTCTCTGGTGAATTGGTTTGTTTCTTCAAAATTCTTATAAATTTTCAGCTCAGATTCTGTTATACGTAAGAGCCATTCTACGTCAAATCAACACAAGATCTAAAACCAGTATTTTATGACTTGACATGGCTTGTTCATTTGTCACGGATTAGCTACTTCTGTAATATCCTATTCTAGAAAGAGAAACACTGATAAGTTATGCATGTCAAAGAAGGATAAACTGTTGTCAAATAACATCTGAATAATATGAAAAAACAAATTCATATAAAAGGAACAAACAGTGCAAAAAAGTATGAATTGTTACAGTGGGTTTATACAGCGAATAAGATGAGATAAGGAATAGCATAAGGAATAAGACAAAAATAGACCTGTTTATACAGAATGATTAAATTAAATAAGAATTAATCAACCAATGAAATCACGGCTTTTTTGACAATGATATTCATGTCTTCTGTCAATTCAATTTGTTTTCTGGGCTCCCAAAACAAATTATTATCATTTTAAAATGTTACCCTTATTATTACCAGCCATTTCAAATTGCAAGTTTTTTGTTGTGTTTAATAGATAATGGATGACGGTAAACAAACCGTGAAGACTGTCAGAAAATTATAAAGGTTAGGAATGTTAGCATAAAACAATTTTTTCTGCACATGCGCACTTCCATTTTCAAAATAAAATAATATAAGAGTGAAAAATAAGTCCACTGTTATTTTATTCCTTATTTCTTATTTTATTCCAATTCGTGTATAAATGTTCCCATTGAATTACGTATGTTCAACTTTCTTATCTTATTGCTTATGTTATCTTATTCGCTGTATAAACACACTGTTATAGATATATCTTTATTAAATAGGATATCTTATACAAATTCACTAGTAATCTATAGTTTAAAAAAAATTAAAAAAACAACAATACCTAAGTACTAAAAAGTTGAAAATAATAAGAATAAAGTCATTGACCAAAAAATTTCCTTTTATATAAAAAAGCGTGAGGTGCTTGATATCACTTATCTTAATATCATTATAAAAACTAAGTAAAGAGCACCCCACACCTTTTTACATAAGAGCAAATTTGTTGGTCAATAACTTTATTCTTACTATTTTTAACTTTTTAGTCCATATTGCTACAAAAGATTACGGGAAAAAACTCTTTGATTGATTCATCCATATGGGATGGAAGTTTTTACTAAATTTTGGTGAATGTCGAGACCAACCACCATATCTTTGTAATGTAAATGATTTTTTCTGACGATCTTGGTGAAAATACCAGGTCATAGCTATGGAATTATTGTATTGTCCTCACTTCTTAATACGTGTGCAAAATTTCAAATAATTCGGACGTCTGGAAGTGGGTGAAAAGTAATTTCGAAGATTCTGGTTTCATACATTCATATATACATACATACAAGTGAAGCTAATAAAGTGTGTTTAAAAAAAAAGGTATGTGTACAAATTGAAAAGATTCAAAATACATAACAAGCAGTCAATTTAAAAAAATATATAAAATATAGTATTGGTTTCTATAAAATCCTCAGAAAATTGGTAATTACAGTTAAAAAACAAACTATATTTGAAATGAATTTCCTTTGCTTGTTTTTAATTTGTTTTGATTACATTCGGTAATTTATTGAACAAAACCCTTGAAAAACAAAAAGTTCATGGTGTGTTTGTGATTTGATCTGGTTATATATAAATTATTATTATTCCGAGTGAAATGGTGATGAAACACGTGTATTGTCCAAAATAAGATGGTTGCAAATTGTTTGATATTTTGTACACAAATATGGTGAAAATTGAGAAATATATTGCCAATTTAAAACATTGACTAAATTAGGGTATTCGTACTGCTCTTCAAAATGATCGTCATACCAAGATTTTGAAGTTGAGACAATTTATTGAGATCAATAAATCAAATATGCTTTATTGTCCGAAGAAACAATTCTTATCGACAAAGTCATTGTAGAGTTAAAACTTAAAACCTAAAATTAAGTAATAAAAATAGAAAAAATGCTAAAACGGTAGTGATACAGGCGTTTTAAAATTTGTATAGGTAAAATGTACAAGCACAAATGTTAACTAGTATGACATTTAAGTAAAATGATAAGCAGGTACAACCACATGATGCAAACATTAAAATTGATACTCAAAATAAGGAGAAAAGCATATTTTAGTGCTGACGAAAAGGTTCACTATTGAAAAATTCTTCCGTAATGTAGAATGGATGGATAAGAAGCAATTCTTTTACATTTTTTTTAAATAATCCAAAAGATTCAATTTCCTTCAAATGTATTGGTAACTGGTTATATATTTTTAGACAGTTATAAATAAGAGATTCCTTAACAAGATTGTTTTTAGGGATAGGTAAGGATAATCTCAGTTTTTGCGAGGATGGTGTGTTATGGTATGACGGCAGTGCATTATATTTGTGGCGATTCTTGTGTATAAGGCAGGTGGTTTCTAGAATGAAGATAGCAGTAACTGTGATGATTATATGATTTTTGAACAGATCTCTGCAAGAATAACGCTTTTACACTTTACAGAGGGCCCTAATGGCTCTTTTTTGTACAACCTGCACTATTTGTAGTAGTTGTTTGCTGCACACTCCCCAGAAGGCTATGCCATAGACCAGGTGGGACTCAATAAGGGCAAAGTAAGCTGATTTAGCAGCTGTAAAACCCAATTCATGTGATATTATCCTTATGGCGTAACAACCTGATGACAATTTTTTGCACAACTTCGTGACATGGTCATTGAATTGTAATTTATTATCAATATTAAGACCTAGAAATTTAGTGAGAGAAACATTTTCAATGTTATGAGGGCCTAGGCTCAGGGCAGAAAGCTCGTAGCGGAATGTTAATAGGTTTGTTTTAGTAGGGTTGAAGACGACCAGTAAGTTATCGTCACACCAGGTTTTAATTTGTTCAATGTCTTCTTGAATCTTGTGATGTAACGTTTGTTCATCTTTGTCAAGCCAAAATATGGTGGTATCGTCGGCAAATAATGTATACTTACCAGATATATTAATTTTTGTGAGATCGTTTATATACAGTAGAAACAGTGTGGGTTGGTTGGTTGAAAGCTGACGAGCCAGAGACAGGGTTGGCACTTAGCTTCCCTGCGACCAGCTGGGGTCTATTGTATCACTCTGTCGTCAGTGGTTCCTCATTCAAATAGGTTTGTGCCTTTAATTAGGTTTAGTAGCCTGTTGATAAGGTTCTTCGGATTCATGCCTGTTTCCGGGCTGATCTCTCCAAAGGTTCTGTGTCGCCTACTACTTAGGGCGTCACAGTCGAAGATAATATGAGAGACTGTTTCCTCCTCTTCATCACATAGCCTACACTCCACGGTTTCCCTGCGTACTCCCATGGTGTTCAGGTGTTTTCTTAGGCCGCAGTGTCCAGTCAACAGACCTATTATTATACGTGCCTTCGTTCTGTTCAGGTTCAGAAGGTCAGCCGTCAGGGTCCAGTTTGGATGCCCTACCATGACTTTGCTGTGTATTTGCCCGACAGTTTGATCCCAATATTGTTGGTGTCTTCTTTTTATCCACTCGTCGATCAGGGTCCTGCATCAGTTTTTGCTAATCCCATGTACGGGTTCTGGCCCTGAGAATAGCGTTTCAGATGCTTGTCTTGCTAGCTGGTCCGCTTTTTCGTTGCCTTCAATGCCTCTATGACCTGGCACTCACATCAAGGTGACCTTGTTGTATTTTGCCAGCTCGATGAGGTTCTGGAGGCAGTCCCAGACCAGTTTAGACTTTATCTGTATAGAGTTGAGTGCTTTGATAGCATTTTGACAGTCAGATAGAATGTAGATGTGTTTTTTCCTATAACCACTTTCTAGATTCTTCTGAATGCATACCATAATAGCATGTGTTTCAGCTTGGAATATCGTGGAGCATTGCAAAGTGGTATTATGTAATCCCTTCTTGGCATTACCCCATGTATTCCTGCTCCCGTTCCTACAACTGTCTTTAAACCGTCTGTATACCAGACTATGTCCGCAGTTGATTGTGATCCTATACTCGGGGCCCATCCAGATCCGTCAATTCGTGTTTCGAATGAGTATAGGGGTTGCATGTAGTCTGAAATCATTTCGAGTTCTTCGATGTTGATTACATGAGTGATTCTGGTATGTCCAGTTGTTCGGATTCTCCAGTTTTTTGTTAGTTTCAGTCTGTATGCACTCATCCTGTCCTCTCCAGTGACATGTAAGTCAAGGGGTTCGAGGTTTAGGATGATTTCCATTGCAGCTGTTGGAGGGCTATTCATTGCACCCGTGATACAGAGACAGGCAAGCCTCTGGATTTTCCCAAGGTTGGTTTTTGCCTGTCTTTGATTTGCTTTTGGCCACCATAAGAGTGAGCCATAAGTTACTCTTGGTCTTATTACCGCTGTGTAAAGCCAGTGCATGGCTTTCGGTTTGAGCCCCCAGGTTTTTCCAAAAGCTCTCCTGCACATCATGAAGGTTATCTTGCTTTTATTTGTTACATGTTGAAGATGCGGGTTCCAGGTTAGTTTCTTGTCAAGAATCAGCCCTAGATATTTCACCTGCTCTACTACTTGTAATGTTTCACCGAATAGTCTGGGAGGTATGAGATCTCCCATGTTTCTTCTCCGGCTGAAGGGAATTAGTGTTGTTTTGTTCGGATTTGCCCTTAGGCTCTCTCTCTGTTACACCATTCCTCTACTGTCCTCAGTGCATTTTGCATTAGCCTGAGGTTGTTCGAGTATTCTTTTCTTTGATGAGGATGACCAAGTCATCTGCATACCCTTGAGAGTAATACTCTTGGTTATTCAGAGAAATTAGCAACAGTGTGGGACCGAGTACCGAACCCTGTGGTACGCCACAATGAGTTGGCTCAGTTCCAGAGAGGTGCTTAGTTTTTACCAATTGCGAGCGATTTTCAAGGTATGATTTGAACCATAGCTGGCTGATTCCTCTAAACCCATTGTGATACCCATGATAAATCAAGTATTCTAATGTATCCATGTATAATACCATTGACTGACGAATGCATAAAAAGTCAACGATTTATTGTCGTTCGAAATCAAATGCGGCCGCGGAAAGAGTGAAAGAATGTAACAGCTCGTAAAATTGACACTTCCCCTATCACTTGAATCGGGACACCAAACGAATCGACAACCATATTTTCAGACATTCATAACTAATCTTATAGTGCGTCGCGACAGATGAATGCCTCGCGGTCTTTTTGAAGCGATAATAGGCGCGGTGATATCAGAAAGGAACTGAGGGGTTACGTAAACTATAAAAAGTAATGACCTATTACTGTTACATATCATGGCGGCGTGTCAAGTTAAAGGCGAGTCGGAATGTTCTCAGACACATAAATTAAATTTATGATTTTAATGGCGTATTCAAAACAATTCGAGATTCTATATAAAGGGGAAGTCAACAGATATTCAGTCGACCATCATATTCCATTCTGTGCAGAGCGATGCTCTGTTATAAGTTTAATAGTTATGAAGCAACTTAAAGTAAAGTCTAGTTTCAATTAGAGAAGATGCATTCCCATCTTCCCACACGAAGTAAGCGTAGACTTCATAAAGTTTATCTAAAGTAGCCAATTAATCAAACATATGCAGAATAATAGTGAAAGTGTAACTCTCAGAAATCATTTCAGTAAAAACTAAATAAATGGAATTAATATTTATCAAGAAGCTAACTAATCATATTGCGACCAGTGAACGCGTCATAAAACTCGATAATAAAAGAATAATTAAGTCATATTCAAAAACGTAGTGTATTTCTCCAGTTGAGGGTAAGCGAATAAAACTGTTTATTTGGCAAGGTATGTATGTATAGTGTAATAAGAAAATATTTCATTATTGATTTCATAGTAGAAGAAATTATTAATTTGACAAAAGTAAAAATATGATCAGTTGTTATAATAACTGAAGAACAGTTATTTTACTTGTCATCCCATATTTGTTTCCCATTTAAGTTTATTTTATAATCAATTTAATTTTGACTTTCTATACATTTTTCCGAAATTTAGGTTAAATATATATTATTACAAGTCCTAATTGTATTATTATTTCGAAACTATCTGAGATCGGTTATTGTACTGTCAAATTAAGTCCCACGCTTCATTACATACTGTGTGAGCCGCTCTGGGATATTGTTCAGTTATTGGTCAATAGATTAATAACACTCAGTATGGTTAAGGCTTAGCTATTAAAAAAACTAACGAGCAGCCACAACATTTGGTTGGTCAGATGTGGGGTAATTATTGATCCTCAACGTCCCAGCAGCCACAGCCTTTGGTTGCAGGAGTGGTGTATTGATAAATAACACCCTGTATATGGCCACCTATAACACCATAGTATTCGAGTTTGCTCAGCAGGATTTTGTGACTCACACAGTCAAATGCCTTGGATAAGTCACAAAACACTGCTGCAGCTGCCTCACCTTCATTAATTTCGTTATAATCTTTATTAAGAAGGGAAAATATTGCATCGTTAGTATTCTTCTGCCTTTGAAAGCCAAACTGGTTCTCGCTCAAGATTTTATTTCTGAGTATAAATTCCAAAATTCTCTTCTGAACTAATTGTTCAATTATTTTAGCCGAGGTGGGTATGAGAGATATTGGAAGATAATTTGATGGGTCTGCAGGGTCGCCTCCTTTATGAAGTGGTACTATAATTGAAGTTTTTAGAAAATCAGGAAAGACTGGAGTGACTGATTGATGAGAGTTGCCAGGACTTCGAGGGCAGAATCCGGAAGATTCGCAAATATATTGATTGAGAGTTCGTCCTGCCCTGAGGCTTTTTTATTTTTTATGTCGCTGATGATTTCTTTTAATTCAAATGTATGAGTTGAAACAAAATAGAAGATTCCTTCGACGTAGAGGTTCGACATGTAATAGTCTTTATTTGTGGGTATCAAGTGTGCAGTTAATTTAGAGGCTACAGTACAGTAATAGTTGTTAAGGGTATTTGAACTGAGTGGGATTTCAAATGCAGTTTTCTGTTTTTCTCTAAGGTTGTTAATTATTCTCCAGCTTTCTTTAGACTTGTTGGAAGATTCTTCAATTCTTGATTTATAATACTCATCTTTTGCTGATTTCAACACTTTTTGATATAAGTTATGATATCTAGTGTAATATTTATGAAGAGATATAGGATAGAGTCAAAGTGTGGTTAAACAATTGATTGATTTATAAGTTGTAGTCCTTGCCTAGATTGATAGATTGTTATCAATTCTACAGAAAAATCGTTTTTTTTTTATGTAATTAAAATGTCCATTGAATGATGAAATATAAACCAGCTGGTATCCCGGATATTGAGCTCTGGTTACTGTTTCAATTTGTTGATTGGTAAGATTAATATTTTTTAGGTCAATATGACTATTTGTATTTGGTAGTGATTATTATTGCTTTTGTTTTCATTGAATTCAGCTAGAGTTCATTTATTTTCAAGTTCTCTTCACTGCATGCCTTTAATGTATCATCCGCAAACATGTTAACAAATTATTAACAATCAACAAATCAATTCATTTCTAGAAATCAGAAAGCAAATAGTAGAACTCAATCAAAAACAGAAAACGGCTAGATCAGAAGCCCTGAGTGTGTCCATGGGGGTCCCACAGGGCAGCATTATTGGTCCAATACTTTTTATCATATTCATCAACGATATTAATATCGTTATAGAAGACATAGTATTACACACATGATTAACTATGCTGATGACACCAATCTTTTCTTAATGGGTAAAAATTGACATCATAAAAAATGGTAGCAAAATAATAAAACAATCCAAAAATTACTTTCTTGAGAATAAGTTAGTTTTGAATGACCAAAAGACAGACTGTATAATGTTTAAGATCAATAACAGAATGGAACTCCCACATAACGTAATCGTGGACAATCAGAAGATTATTTGTAATACTTCAGTGAAGTTTCTGGACTTTCACTTGATGTTTCTTTAAGTTGGGCAAGTCTGATAGATAATCTCTGCAATAAACTATTCCCAGTAACATACTCAATGAGAATTCTTTAAAAAAAATATGTTGACCCTGAAGTACTTTCAACAGCATACTATGCAAATTTCTACTCTACTATGAGACTAGGAATGACAAAAAAAATACAAGAATCCTTTTTAATATAAATATTAGAGACTCCTGCAGAGGAATTTTCAGGTAAACAAACTATTAACTGTGCTACAATTCAGATTTATTTCAACTTTGACACACATCGCAGAAAGCATATTCACGATACAAGACAAAAAAAATACTTCTCATATCCAATTCATGCAAAATTCTTATATAAACGAGGCACTGCTCAATGAAATTGTATAACAGTCTTCCACAATATATAGAAGATATTATGATTGTTAACAGATTTCTGAATTCTGTCAGGGAATTTTTAGGTGAGCTCGAGCCTTCTAATACAGAGGAATATTTACTGGCCTGCAGAAATTTTATAGGTTTATCAATCAAGTTTTATTCAAAATTGTTTCATGTATGTATCGAAAAATTGTGTCCTATTTATATGTAATATATGTAAATCTATCGATATTTTATTGTTATTGACGTATTTCTCAGACAAAATACTCTACCACTTTGTGAATGCCTATACGTACTCTGTTGAAATAAATGTATGTATATATCAAACAATGGCTTGTCATTTAGATAAATAATGGAATAAAAGAGGACCTCTAAACAGGAAAAACACTGCCCTTTGGAATTCCAACGTTATTATCAATGAGAATATATCTTTCACCCAAACTCACTGTTTTCTATTAGTCATGTAATGATGATATAGCCAGTTGTTCACTTTGTCCTCAGTTCCATATCTATTCAATTTAGCTAATAATATAGACCCATCAGTGGTCTCAAATGCTCTTCTAAAATTGAGAAAGACATTCACGGAATCTGCGGAATCCCTATTGGTTATTGATTAGAATATAATTTCCTTCAACATATTCAATTAATTGATTATATACAGCAGTGTAACAGCATGAACGAAGATCCACTATAATGTTCCTCTTTTTTTATTTTAAATTGTTATAGATGAGTGTCGAGCACTTTGTCAAGGAGACATGCCTAAATGAAACTTAAGAAATAATTTCATTCAGACGATAAACTTTTACATTGGTCCTTCAAACCGCCAAAATACTTCTTGATAAACAGCCCATAATTAGTGGAATTTAAAGTAAAATGGAATCAAGATGATTTCTGAGAATAACAGGCAAGCAAGATCAACTCCTGAAATGGCCACAGAAGAAATATATGAAAATATTGGAGAAATAACAATGACAAAGGAATTTTTTTATAGTGACAGGAGAAGACAAAATGTTGATGAAATTAGAGAAGTGACATCATGTATATCAAGAGTTTCGAAACTCTCGAGAAGAAGCATCAATTTACAGAAAGAGAATAACGCTGGAAACAAAAAATCCAAACAAACCATTTTATTGAAGCAAATATAGTTCATTATATTATTAATAGTTCATTGATGGTACTCACATGAACAATACACTTTCAGTCCACAAAGATATATTACTGAGTGAGTTTATTCTAAAAAAATATCTATTTTACATGAAATTTCTTTATTGTCCCAATTCACAGAATGAACTACGGGAGCATTTGGATCTATTTTATTAAAATTGATAGTCATTATTATTTCATTTATCTTAACACGTCGAGATGTACGAATCATTTGAAATTTTGCAGACGTATTGAGAACTGATGACAATACAATAATTTCATAGCTAGGACCTAGTATTCTCACCAATATCGTCAGAAAAAAAAAGGCTAATTCATATTACCAAGAATTGGTAAATTCACAGGTAAAAATGCCAAATTTACATTTCAAATATTTGGTGAATTTACTGGTATGATCTTGGTTGTTTCACCGAAAGTTACGTACAAAAGACCATATAGGTTGAGGTACGGAGAGGCCTATAATCTACTTTTTCCAAAAGTTAGTGAAAACTCTTCATGTTGATAATTTAATTAATGAGTTTTCTCCTGTAGTTAAAAAAAACCTTTATTCTCTAAACAGGAAGAACCCAATTACAAGACAGTTAAGGAGATGAAGCAAGTTTCATTTAGTAATAACTAAGCTAAATATATAAACTAAAACTAAAAGGAACAAATTACAAGTGTACAAATTACATGTGAGGGAACGATAGAATATGCTCAAAATTGTTTATTGGGGATATCGAAGTGATTGTTTGCTATACAATATTTGTTTTCAAAGGGACTTATTGATTCGTTGTAAATATCGATGTTTGTGCAGACTTCATTTGTTTTTTGCATATTGAGTGCAGAGGAGATTTAACGAGTATATTTGTTTTGGGTTTTGTTAGGTAGAAGCACATTTCGTATCTGCTGTGGAACATGAAAGTTCAGTTGTGTTAACAATTCAGGGCAATCTATTAAGTTATGTACGAGTTTGTAAATGAACAAGCAGGCATAGTATGTTCTACAGTTTTCTAGTGATAGGAATGAAAATTTATTCAATAACATATTATTGTTGAAACCTCGCGGAGGGTAGCCTCCGTCTGTCTTGAATGACACATATTTCATAAAGAGCCTCTGTACTGACGACTCGAGCTGATCGATATGACATTTGTAGAGTGGTAACCATATCAGAGAGCAGTAATCCAGTCTTGATTTTACATAAGCATTGTATAGAGTAATGAGGAAGTCTTTGTTTTGAAAATCTCTACATGTACGGAATATTAGTCCAGTCATCCTCTTTGCAGAGGAGGTTGTGTAATTATAGTGTTGGGAAAAGTTGAGTTTCAGGTCAAATTCAACACCGAGGTCCTTATTTTGGGTTTTGCTCTAAGGGAGTATTGGAAATCAATTGTTGCATTTCTCAGAGAATAAGTAGTGAATTTGCATTTTTGGACATTTAGTGGGTTTGTTTTCGGTGCACAGTGAAGTTCATGAATATTGTCCTGTAAAATTGTACAGTCGTTTAGTGATTGAATTCTACGAAATATTTTCAAGTCATCTGCAAATAGCAGCAAGTTGCTGGAGATATTTTTACCAATATCATTGATAAATAATTAGAATATGAGGGGGACTAAGTTGCTCTCTTGTGGAGTGCCACTAGAGGCGATGAATTGATAGGATGTATATCCTCTAAATTCAACAAAAAGTGTGCAATTTTGGAGGTAAGATTGAAAAATGTTGATTAGTTGTGTGTCAAAGCCAAAACTCAAATCAAATATATTACAAAGTTTGGTAAATACAAAATGTGATAAAAAGAAATAAAATTGAATGAATATTCATGTGATATAGTTTGGAATTACCTGTTATTACGAGAACTTTAAAATGAGCCACCTAAGCTATAATACTTGTGTTGTGGAACTCGAATTTAAAATATGAAAATTTGTTATAGGTACTTTCAATTCTATATAATTTAAAATATAACATAAAAAAAACCTTGAAATATTACAATGTGAGATTGAGAGTGTTAAAAAGGAAATGGAAGGAAAAATCTGGTACAACTGATCAGCTGAAATATTCAAATTAAATAAAAAAGATACATAAATTACCCATCCTCATTATTGTATGAAGAGAGAGAAACTTCCTTCCCATTTACATGTTTATGAATTCAGTATTTTTATAAAATTATGGAAGATGTTTATGAAGGTTTTAAGTTTAAGTTCGTTTATTTTATTTGTATTTTAGATGGATGGGTAAAATGTTATAAAATTTTGGGACGTAGTAAAAACGAATTTCTGGGTGTGTGACTTTTTGCACAGAGGTATTTCAACAGAGAGATTTTGTGTATGTCGTGTGTTGTGAGTGTGGAATTTAATAGGGAGTGGATTTTTAAATATCCATAATAAACATTGAAGAATAAAAAAATTCCTTACTTAAAATAAATGTGACTCGTGATATAGGGATTCAGTAGAATATAGTTTCGGTTTTTTCATGATTATTTTTTCTTTCCAAGTAATGAAGAGACGTTTTATACATTCCACCCCAAACTATAATACAGTATTTTATGACAGATTCTGCCAGAGCATTATATACTAGGAGCAAAGTTTTTTGTTCAGAATTTATCTTAGTTGATAGAACTCATATATGAGTTTTTTCAGTCTTTTATTCACATACTCGACATGGGTAGTCCATTTGAGATGCTCATCTAGAATCAAACCAAGATATTTTATGGATCTTACTCTGTCAATTTGTGGACAATTGCAAGATGAACCATTTCCAGTACATTGTAACCCATGTAATATGATAGTTAATTTATCAGGTTGGTCTTTTTGAGAAGAGGATAATGTTATAAAATGAGTTTTTGTAATATTCAAGCTAAGTAAGTTATAATCCAGCCAATGCTTTATTTTAGTTAGATTTGATTGTGATGTAGCGTAAACTTCTTTCCAAGAGTTACCTGAACATAAGATCACGGTATCATCAGTCAGCATAAGAGATTATGGATGCTTTCACAGATTTGATCTTTGTGGTGGTATTTATATAAATCAAAAAGAGAAGTGAACCCAAAACTGTGCCCTGAGGAACACCCATAGTCACTGGTAGCAACTCACTATGACATTGTCTATCAGTAGACTTTGTACCCTATTCAGATAATTTCGAATTAAATTTATTGCAGTTCTTCTTATACCTACCTCAAATAATTTTTCAAGTAAAATATCATGGTTAACAGTGTCGAATGCTTTGGCCAAATCTAGAAATACAGCAAGACTTTTCTTACCTTCATTTAGGTTATTTATAATTTCATTTATTAGCCGAACGATTGCGTCTTCTGCTGATAAGTTATTTCGAAAGCCAAACTGGCTGTCATTGAGAATGTAGTGAGTCTCAAGAAAGTCCATGATTCTATTTTTAAGACATTTTTCGAATACTTTCGCACAACTATTTGATAATTGTTATGGGCCTATAGTTTGTAACATTTTTTTGTGTAGTTGAAGACTCTTTCCACGCGCTAGGAAGAAAGCCGGTGGAAAATGACAAATTTATGATATGTCTAATAGGACGAAGAATGTGTAAATGGAGCTTCTTTATGGTTTCCACTGATATTCTATCAGTACCTGCTACAGATTTATTATTCAGAGAAGATATTACTGAAATTAATTCGTTTTCACTAACAGGTTGCAGAAAGATAGAATTATTCACCCAAGTGTTTGACATCTCAGGTCTTTGGGTCATTTTGTGCCAATTCCATTTTATTTTTATAGAATTCATTTTTTGTTTTTGAATTAATTATTCATCAATTTTTTTTTTGGTTTTTTTTTATTTTTGAATTGTAATATCTTTGAGCTGGAAGTTATATTATTTTTTAATTTAGTTATGAAACAGTAATAAGCATTTTCCGGGTTGTTGGAATTCATTGTATTTTCCCATTTTTCAGTTGATAATATTGTGTTCAATTTAGTATAGTCGATTATCATGGAGGGTGTTGAAGGATTTTTCATTTGTTCGGAATGACCTGGAATTGTTGTAAGGAGAAGGGGGTAGTGATCCATTATATTTGTATTAATAATGAATGATTTCAATTTAAATTTTTTTAGCTTTTCTGATGAATATATGATCAATAATGCTTGAACTATTACCTGTGTCTCTGGTTGGCTTATCTATTTTTGAGAAGAATCCCAGTTCAGTAAACATGCAAATGTAATTATTGACATCTCCACTGTAAGTGTTTGATAGATCAATATTGATATCCCCTACGAAGATATCCAAATAGCACTTTTTTGTGAAGTATAATAATTTTCCAGATCAAGTGTATATTGTACTGTATTTGAGGAAGGGACTCTGTATGATGCAGTTAGTGATATGTCAGTTTTTTTTATCGTTATTTGTAATCCGAAAATGAGAATATTATTTTCTTTGGATTTTATTTCCAATCTTTAATGTCAATCAATCAATCAATACTTTATTGTCCAAGAATAGCTTCTTATTGACAAAGTGTCATAAATAAACATTAACAAAATAAAAGTACAATTATACAAGTGAAGTATAAATGTGGAAGTAAAACATTAGTCGAAAGAATGAGATGAGATAGGATTAATCTGTATAAACAAATACTAGAAAAAATTAAAATAAAAACATGCATTTAAAGCCACGCCTGCCTACTATACAGTACTAAGGTACACTTAAAACTACAAAATCACCGCATGAGTTTTACACTTAAGGCGTATCGTTAAAAAACTCATCCAAAGTGTAATATGCCTTATCCAACAGTAACTCTTTGACACTTTTCCTGATTTTTCTTTCTGAATTTAGAATTTTGATATTCTGAGGTAGATGATTAAAAACTTTTTTTGAGTTATAAATTAGTGAATTATTAACTTGTGTAGAGTTGGGCTTAGGAAGATCAATATTATCTATCTGTCTAGTCTGAAAGCGAGGATTCTTATGGAGTTTTTATTTAGCTTATGTTTTTTAAACATCAAACACGCCGTCTCTAGTATAAATATGCAGGTAAGGGTCAATATTCCGACATGAATCTCTGAAGCCAGCCCTACACATATACCGGACAGCTCTTTTTTGGAGCATAAATACATTATTAATTGATGCTTTGTCTGAGTTCCCCCAGTAGCAGATCCCATATCTCAGGTGGGTCTCTATAACTGCAAAATATGTTGTTCTTGCCGTGGTCTGGTCGAGTTCCTTCGATATGACTCTAAGTGCATAACAGCCTTTAGCTAGTTTGGTACATAAGCTTGAGATATGTTCCTTAAACGTCAACTTATTATCAATATATACCCCTAGGAATTTAGTCAAAGAGGATTCGTGTAGACTTTTGTCACCTATTGAAATATGATTTAGCAAACATTTAAAGGTGAGAATGTGGGTTTTATTTACATTGAAGGACAACAGATTGGCGTCGCACCACTTCTTGACTTTGAGGATGTCATTTTCTATTAGTGCATTCAAATGATGAGTGTCTTTATTATGCCAAAGAAGTGGTATCATCTGCAAAAAAGGTGAATCTACCCGCAATATCCAGTAGTGCGAGATCATTCACGTAAAGCAGGAATAATAAGGGGCCTAAGACAGAGCCCTGTGGTACCCCACAATCCACCAAAGACTCCTGAGAGGTTAGACAATGTTGTTCGTGATTATGTTGTTTTCTTGTTATAATTTGTTGAGACGTTGGTTTAAGTCTTCTAATTTCAATGTTATTCTCACTTCCACTGCTTCAATTCACGATTTTAATTCATGCCCATTTTTTCTTATCTCTTCCAGGATATTTTCATTCGTGATTGACATTTTAGGTAGAAACAGTTTATTCTATTTGAAAACGGAATATGGTTTCCTTTATAAATACTATTTATAGAAAGTAATCTACGCTATCTGTCCTTAACAAATAAGGCGAAATGTTTGTTTTGGTGCCAAGGAAGTTGAGTTTGTTCAGAAGTATCTGGTGATCTAGTTTGTCGAAGGCCTTTGAGAAGTCGGTATAGATTGTATCCAATTGAGAATGATTGTCAAGTGCAGAACTCGCCGCCTGAGTGAAACACATCGGATTAGTGACCGTTGATCGTTTGCTCATGAATCCATGATGGTCATTTGTGATGATATTTTTTAGGTTTGGAAACATTGAATTGTAGAGACATATATCAAGCCCTTTGCAAAATTGTAATTTGCAACATTGTTGATTGCTCCGGATTTGAATATTGGGCATATTTTGGCAGTTTTCCACTTGTCTGGGAAGCATCTAGATTTCAAGGCGAGATTGAAAATTGTCTGAAGAGGTTTAGCTAATATTTGAGAACAGTCCTTGACAAGGAAAATCTGTATCGAATCAGATCCAGACGTTCGTTTGGGTTTTAGTTTTTTCAAGGAACTAAGTAGGTTCCTCTGTTTCCGAAAAGGATTTTATAGAAATGGTAGGGTAATTAGTTGACGGATTAGAAAAATTGTTTGTTGTATTTGAGATAGGGGTGTAAACACTTCAGCAGATATATTGACTATGCTGGCTGGATTAGTGTATTCTCTGTTGTTATGGTAAACAATGCCTGGAATTCTAGAGGATCCTTTTTTGTTTTGGATATATGACCAGAGATTGGATGGGTCAGTTTTGATTGTGTTATCTGCTGCTCGTTGGTATTCTTCATATGCGATAGATATTTTTGATTTGATAGATTTTCTGAGTTCCTTAAAATGCTGTTTGTCAAGTTCCGATTGGGTTTTTTTCTGTTTTTTAAAAACTATGTTTATTTCACGAATTAAATCATTGTTAAAACAAGGGGGGTATTTACTAGTTGGTTTGAGTAGGAAACCATAGATCAAGTACAGCGTAAATAATTGAATAAAATTTGTCACATTAGAATATTGATTCAGACATGACCACCAGTCAGTGTAGAGGAAAGCTAATTATAGTTCAGGAAAGTTAGCTTTGCGAAAGTTGTAGTTTGTGATGTTTTTGTTGTATGGTATTGCCATATTTGGTTTTGGGAATGATAAGGTTGCTTGAAGAGCTGGGTGGAATTCATCTTCTGGTACGAAGGGTAGATAATCATGATGGGTGCTACATTCAAGATTGGAAAAAATTAAATCTAGTAAACGCCCTGAGTGGCTGTACACTAAGTTGAATTGTTTCAGGTCATAGAAGCTTTTGAGCTGATCGATTGTAGCTAAAGTGGTGTTGTTTATGTTTACATCAAGATTTACATAGTTAGGTTGACTGAAATCACCTAGGATCAGTAAATTGCTACCGTACAGGCATTCAAGGGATTCAATTTTAGTACAAAGATTTTGTATGTGGTTAGTACTTGCGTTTGGAGGAATATAGATGACAAAAACGAAGAGGACCTTATGCTTAAATAATACCTTACATCCCACAATGTCAATGGTAACAAAGTTCGCAGCAGCTTCACAGTCTGAAGTAACACCCAATAATACACCGCCACCTCTTGAGACTGAGCATGCTGCGAGAGATTTCGGTCGCTTCGAAACACCACATGGTTATCAGAAAATAGCTCGGAACTAAGGATGTTTGATTGCACCCAGGTTTCAGTCATAGCAATAATGTGGTACTCAGAAGCAGATGTGGATTTGATAAATTCGTGTGTTTTGGTGTTGAGACCCTTGACGTTCTGATAGTAGCAGTGGAGGTAAGACAGATCCTGTTTAGACGGCACTATTGGTTTTTTACTATTTTCGGTTCGCCATACACGTACTTTATTTTCAGGTTGGTTTCACCGTTGGGTGTTGGGTGTACGTACATTCAGTATTGTTTTGATATCTCGGTAATGCTTAGCTTGGAGTGGAGTTTTATCTGACATGATGGTGATATTTCTGAAACGGTCGACTTTCTTGATTTCTTTTGCCTTTTGGATAACTGACATAGCCATTTCTGAGGATTGTAAAATAACTTTCATTGGCCTGGGTTTGGCGTTGTTATTGGCAAACTCTCTGAATAATATGATGCTGTTTTGGGGAATACTAGGTTGGAGAGAGATTATAACTTCTTTACCAACCTTCTTGTCTGCATCGTTGTCGTCTTCAATTTCGGGAAGCCCAAACAGCATCACATTTTTTTTTACGAGTTTTGCAATAATTTCATTCATCTGAGGTGCGTGATTTTCAGGGTGGCTTCTAATAGGTGGGGCGGCTTTAACTCCTTTAATGAGCTGATTTCGGACTTTTGGAAAGTATAAAAACACTTTTGTAGCAAAAGTTAAAAACAATAAGAATAAAGTCATTGATCACAAAATTAACTTTAATGTAATGTGGGGTGCCCTCTACTTATTTTTCATAAAGAATGTACCTTCACGAATAGCTAGCGATAAATAATTCAAGACAACTGATATCAAGCATCCCAGGCTTTTTCACATTAAAGTTAATTTTCTGGCCAATGACTTTATTCTTATTATTTTTAACTTTTTAGTTCTTTGCTACAAGAGCGTGTTTTTGTATATTATATTTTTTTAAGAACATGTATGAAAAGAAATCAATTTTCCAGAAAGTAAATTAGTTGAAGTCATAGGCCAAGGACGAACACCAATATATATATATATATATATTTTTCTCTTTAGTTTCTTGACCACATATATATTTTCTTCAATTTCTTGGAATAAAGGTCTGATTCAGTCTATTCATATAATTTCTCTTAACTACGTTTCGACATGGTATTTGTCATCTTCAGGTTAAACTAAAATTAAAGATATGGAGTTTGAGACATTTTACACAATATTGAAATTTATGCACTAAATTAATTATTTAACAACATATGGTTCGAAATATAACACGTTATTTAACTCAATATAAAAATATCTGTAACATTTATGAGTATTCACTTACAAATTATATTATTTGAATTGTGCGTTGGCATAGTTTTTTTTTTTTTTTTATGTTCTGGTTCCCACGAAAAGGGATATCCTGTAATGTTCAGAGAACATCGTGGGAACCAAGGGAAAGAAGGTAGGAGTTGGTGTTCTTCTTAAATTTCTGGAGGTTGTATGCCTCGGGGAACACCTCCCTAGGCAATATGTTCCAAAGCCTGCTGTTCGTTGGATGAACGAGTCTTTGGAAAGTGATGTTCTGCAGGTCTCCAAAGTGACCACGAAGGGGTGTGATGACTGAACTTGCGAGTTAGTCTCGAAGAGACTGCCAAAGCAGGAACGATTGTTGATATTTCAGAAAAGCATCGCCCATGAAAATATCTATAAAATAGAGCAAATCGCCAACTTTTCTACGGTGTTCCAGACAAGTGAGCGAGTTTGTAAGCGAGGCATCACCGCGAGACGAATTGCCCTTTTGGACAGAATCCAATAGCCTCAGGATATGTTTAGGTGCGCTCCAAATATGGGAACAGTATTCAGGACAGGTCGGATCTGTGCCTTATAGATCATAAGCAGCTGGGTGGGGTGAAATAGCTCTTGGCACGAAACAAAAACCAAGTTTTGAGATGCACTTTGGCAATGGACCTCACGTGATTTTCCCAGGAAAGGTTATTGCTGATAGTAATACCAAGCATCGATATGGATGACTTCAGTGGTATGGTTACTCCTGACAAAGTTATGTTAGGCACAGTGAGATCGACTTTTCTAGAAAAGACATGCTTGTGTTTTGTTTGCATTGAATTCTACCAAGTTATTAGATCCCACTCGAGAATTGTTGCTAAGTCCATATTTATATTATTAACATTTCTTCCTCGTTCATTTCTGGTTTCACGGGCTGATATAGGGGCCCTGGAAAGAAAGCGGTATGGAGGGTACTATCATCGGCAAAGCTGTGTACTGGACATGAAGTTGCTTTCAACAGGTCGTTGATGTGAAGTAGAAATAGTGTTGGTGCGAGAATAGATCCTTGCGGAACACCAGCATTTATGAGTAGAGTGTCAGATGAAACTCCATCGACCACTACATGGAGAGACCTGTTTGAGAGAAAACTAGCAAGCAGAGAACACAGCTAAGGGGCAAGCCATAAGAGGAAGCTTGGCGAGGAGTCCTGGTGCCAAACTCGATCGACGCCTTGGAGATATCTAATGCCACAGCTGAAGTTTCTCCATACTTTTCAATAGATAGCTGCCATATATGTGAGACGTAGCGAGCAGGTCACCAGTTGATCTCTGATGGCGGAAGCCATATTGCCTATCGTTGACAATTCCTGAGTCTTCCAGATATTTCATGAGCTCGATGTTGATGGCTTTTCCATGACCTTTGAAATAATAGATAGCAGTCGATAGGTCTGTAGTTGCTAGGTAGGGCCTTTTGCCTTTTAGGGACTGGCTGTACTCTTGCAATTTTCCAATTGGATGGAAATACCCCAAATTGTAAGAGTGGTTGAACAACTTGCAAAGAACAGGTGTTAGTTCGGGGGCACATTTCTTGAGAACAATCGGTGGGATTCCGTCAGATCCACAGGCTTTGTTGGTGTTGAGACCCAGCAAAATCTTTCTGATAGTACGTTGGCGAAAGGTGATCTCGGGCATGTGACTGTCAATAGGTGTAATGTTCGGGGGTTGTTTTCCCGATGAATCCAGAGTGGAATTTCCAGCAAATAGGTGCGCAAAGATATTGGCTTTTCCTGGGCAGTCGTTGCTAGTGTTCCATCTTCTTTGGTTAGAGGAGGAAATGAGCTGGAAGTGAAGTTTCTTCCCACAGCTTTGGCGAAAGACCAAAATGAACGGGATCCGTTAGGACATTCAGCAAGTTTTGATCTTATTTTGGCATTGTGGGCATCTTTTGAGCATTCTATTGTCTCTTTGCATATGCCTCTAGCCTCGACATATGCCGCTCTGGTCTCAGGGCCCGGATTTTTTAGCCATCGATGGTATGCTGCCTGTTTGGAAGCCACAGCTCTAGAGCAGTTTCTGTTAAACCAGGTCTTATCGGATGATGTTCTTCTTTCGGTATTCGGTATGTAGGTTTGCATCCCCAACATGATGATTTCAGAAATTGTCTCAGCACATCGTGTTGGATCTACTGAAGAGAAACAAACTCTCTTCCATGGAAACGCTGAGAAAAACATACGAAGACCTTCCCAGTCGGCCGAATTGTAATGCCACATGAGACGGGGTGGTATTGTGCAGCTCGATGGTAAATGGAAAGAGCATGTTGTGGAGATGAGGGTGTGATCAGAGTTTCCAAGTGGGGCACAAACTTCTATTCTATACGGGTCAGGATTGGTGGTGAGGAAAAGATCTAGTGTATTGGCAGACTGGTTGTTGACATCAGGGATGCGGGTTGGTAGCTCGACCAGTTGTTCTAGACCATGAGTGATGGTGAAGGCCTCGGCTTGACGACCCGCATCATCTGTTTTGTTAGAGAATTTGAGCCAGGCAGCGTTATGTACATTAAAGTCTCCCATGATTATGGTTTCAGCTGTTGGATGGTTCTCCTGAATGTACGGACGTTATTGTGGATGTCGGACTTCGACGAAGTTAACAGGAATGGTTTGCTCATCTTTCATGTATTTTTACCCTCTTCATAAGTAGGTGCACCAGATTGTTTATATTGAGTTCTAGTATATGGGCCGGACTGTATTTTTTGGCAGCATGTAAAGATCAGTTTTCATTATTATTACTAAAGTTAAAAAAGGTTGTTATAAATCTGGCTTAAGTTTTTTATATCATTTCTATTGTTAATGCTATTGGGGTCTTTTTTAATAGGTATCATTTCAATGAATGTTCTTACTCTTGGATTCCTTTCGTTGGTCAAAATTTCAACGTTGTTAGTGTCAAACTAATGTTGATTTTCTTTTTCGTGTTTGGATAAGGCTGTAATGTCGGTTTTTGAGTATTTGTGGGCTTGTACTCGTTTCTGCAAATATTGTTTTGTTTGACCTATATAGGTACTTTGACAGTCTCTACACGGTATTCTATATACTGTATGAGTTTGTTTGTTTTTTGGTATTTCTGGTTTTAATTTTGAATAAATGGTTTTGTTCGTATTTTGCAGTCGGTGTGAGATAGTTATGTTGTGTTTCTCCATTGTTTTATTAATTTTATTCGATAGTTTGTCTATGTATGGTAAAGGTATGTATGTTGTTGTTTTTTTTACTTCATTATTATTTTTATTGTAGATCGCATGTATTCGTTTTTTTATTGTTTTTTCCGCAAAGTGGCCGGGGTAATTATTTTCTTTCAATATATACTTGATTATTTCTATATTAGTTTTCCTGAATTTTGGGTGAGCAAGCTTTATAGCTCTGTCATTTAAATTTTGAATAACATTTTTTTTGTAACTAAGGGGTGCGTTTGACAAATAGTTTGTGTAACGATTTGATGCATTTGGTTTAATAAACCAGTTTGTGAAATTGTTTCCAGTATTGTCGTGTATTATTGTTGTGTCGAGAAAGTTCATTTGTTTTTCTATTTCTTTTTCTATTGTAAATTTCAATCTAGGATGATATTTATTAAATTTTTCTAGAATTTCATCAACTTTGTCAGAAGGAACACAGGTTAAACAATGGTCTACATATCGTTTGAAGAATATTGGTTTGAAAGTTAGTGATTTGATGATCTTTTCTTCAACATACTCCATAACCAGATTTGCTACTGTTGCAGCAATTGGAGATCCCATTGCAATTCCGAATATTTGTGAGTAGTATTTATTTTCATATTGAAAGTATGTTGAGGTTAAACATAGTTCAATTCCTTTCAAAAATTCTTCTAAGGTTAGTGTTGTGTGACTTTGTATTTCATGCCATTTGTCTCTTATGATATCTATCGCTAATTTTGTATCTATATTTGTATATATATATATATATATATATATTTTCGAATTTACGGCGACTGAAATCTCTGCCATACAAAAATATAAAATATATTTTCAAATTACCATTTTTGGAGCCTACTTCCCATTCATATGCTTCAAATACCCTACTGGATATCAGCTTGTTATGTTATATAAATCTAAAATATGTCTACCCATACATTCGGTCAACAATAACAAAAAATATTCATCTTTAGAATTTCATACGACTGACACACTTCATAATTACCAAACTAGGCAATCCAAAGGCATAATCACTAATAAAATAATGATGAACTTTGGGAAAAAATCTGTATTATATACTGAAGTTTTGATTTACAAAAACCTACCCAATAATCTGTGTGGAAAATTATTTTGGCCACCTTAGAAATACTTGTGGAAAAGCCAGAAACCCAAACCCCTATTCAAATTACCAGAGCTCTCAAAATCACATTTACTTTTGAATAATTCGCAGTTAGAAGGAGCCAACTGTCTAGAATTAGAAGATGCTAGTGAGATTATATCAAATATTAAGGAGGCTGACATAAATAGAATGAGGATTCATGTGGAAGTTCCAAAAAATCCCTATAAACTTGTATTATGTATAAAATTATTTGTTTTTCATGGTTTTTTTCGATCTTATCACTTATGTTGGTAGTTGGCAGTATTGCCCTAATTCCAAATAAAACTTAATTTAGAACTGGCACTGTGCCTATCTCGAGTTAAAGGCAAATATTATAGTTCTACCATTTCTACTCTTTGTTAAAGGTCCGAGGACAATGAAGCGACAAATCAAACATCAAAGGAAATGGGCGGAGCTTCCTATCTGTATTATAGCGAATTCCATTGGAACTGCTGCCCACTGAGTGCATATTTTGTATTCCATTGGTAAAACTGGGGTAGAGTTTTGTATTCCATTGGGAATCTGGTGTACCTAGTCACAGCATACGAAACAACCAGCATTGTCAGTCTCCTTGGCGGGAAAAGTTCGCGCATATCTTCGCGTTGATAAGTCCGCCATTTTGGGAAGTGCCAGACTTTCCCATTGTGCTTTTGTCTGTGCTGGTGATAAGACGTATTCTCTGAGCCCTGTGTGTGTGTGTTTGTATTTGAAGTCGTATTGAATCGTGGATTTTGAAATAATGGAAAAACTGAGAGGTGGTGGACACGTTTGTGCTGTGAATAAATGTGAAAGTGCCAGTTGGAAAACCAAAATAAGTTTTTTTATTAATAATATTGAGAAAAAATTAAATTATAATTTGGAGACATGAATAAATGTTCATCGATATATTAGCAATTTTTCAGTACGAATCAGTCCAAACCCATGTGAAAATTTCCCAATATCGTACCTTTTGAAGTTATATGGTAGAGTAAGATTATTTTATAAATTAAAATATATAAATAGAAATTTTAGATCTCAGAATAATATTGGGAAAAAATGGAAAGAAATATGTTGATCGAAAATATATTAGCAATTATTCAATTTGGGTATAGAAAATTTAGAGTACAAATCTGTCCAAAACTATTTCGCGAGTCCTGCCCTCATATCGGCACTTCCCAAAATGGCGTCTAGATACTTTACTTTTCCACATCAAAGGCGGCATGGCCGAGTGACCATGCTGATTGTTTCCTATGCTGTGACCTAGATTTGAACTCTGTCAACTCAGTGCAATCATTTTAGCAGGTGCTCTTTGAGATCGTGCGGAGTCAGTGCATTTGTAAAAATGGCGGAAAGTTCAAAAATTGAAAAATACAAACTACACTTACAAGCAAAAAAAATCGACCCATCATAACAGTTTAAGTTCAAGCTCAGTTTAGGATATATGTTTCCAAAATGAAAAACAGAGTATATCTGTCCGAAATGCATATTCATTTACCTGTATAATAGTTTATGATCGCTAAATAACTAAAGATTAGTAAGCAATATTAATTTCATTAAGAGCAAGTTGGTCGATTTTTGAGGTAAGAGAAAAATATATTTATAATTATAGCTTCGTTTTCTTGCAGTTCCGAAAAAACCTTAGGATGCGGAGAGATATGAGATATTACTGCTTATAAAATAATTGATGGACTTTAGAGCATCAAAGTTTTATTCGACAAACACATCCCGTGGGGGCAGAAATCCTATACCATCAGTTTCATCAATGGGTATAGTTAAGAGTAATTATTTCATCATTGTTTATTTGGAATGTTCTGCTTGTGAATTATTCATTTCCAACAAATTAGTAATAAGAGTACCTTTCTGGTTTGTGATTAGTAACGTCATTTTATTTGGGCGCTCAAAGAATAACAATATAACCTCTCTATTATGATGGTGGTGAAAACTTAAAAGTTTCCCCTGTCTGTCAATTACGTATTCCATTGAGAATGAACCAGTTCACATTTTGGATAAAACCAGTACAGTGTCAATGCAAAGCTGGTGCAAAACTAGTTGATACCAATGGAATTCGCTATAAATCTATGCTCTAGCGGTCTAGATTTGTTTATGTCGGTGGTTGAACTAATTCAATTTTTACACCATCTATTGTGCAACATTTAATATATCTGCCAAAAAAACAGGTGGTGTCAACCAAAAAGTCTGAACAAAAGCGAATCATTGCAAACACCAGGTACGACTTATCGTAATAAATCAATGATCGCACTTGATGTTTTAGAATAAAGATAATAGGTATATAGTGCCTTATTCTTTGCGATGGTTTCTGAATCTTTCAAAATTTAAAATCAATGATGTGGTCAGTTAATCATTTTGGATAATTTCAGTAGAATAGGGAACACGCATGATTTAATTTTGAATTTTCATTGTCTCAATTCTGCCCTAAAAAATTACATTTTGTGAACATAATTTCTCAAATCCCAAAGGAAGTGTATTGGGGTCCGAGCGGTCGGACCCACGGCATTTTTGTATTAAGGTCCGAGCGGTCGCCGGGTCGGACCCACGGTTTATTGGTACTTTGATCCGAGCCCTTCTGCAGATGATAGTGGCCGCATTATTGGGGTCCGAGCCTTGGATTCGCGGTGTTTTTGTATTGTGGTCCGAGTGGTCGGATCCGTGGAATTTTTGTTTTAAGGTCCGAACGATCGGGTCGGACCCGCGGCTTATTGGTATTTTGATCCGAGCACTTCTGCAGATGATAGTCAAAATAAAAAAAATCTTTAAATAAGTTCAGGCTTAACAATGTTTTGAATCATTTACATATTTCCATGAATGCCTTCTCTTGAGTAAATTAGGTGATGCAAGCACACTGTGACATACCCTATAAAGAAATAATACATAAGTTCAGATGCACGGACCAAAATACAAAAATGCCGCGGGTCTGACCGCTCGGACCCCAATACACTTGCAATCCCAAAACGTTGGGGAAATTGTCATATTCAAAGGTGCTCTTCAATTCAAACTCGATTTGACCTTCACTCAAATAACTTCCCCCAAACATTAGCGCCAGTTGTGGTTGTTTCAGGAATACTGACAGACAACACTATTTCTTGCAACCCAAACATAAATTCAACATCATTTTTAATGTGATGTTTCAGCAGAGTTCTTATTATTATAATAATAAGAACCCTGTGTTTCAGTAACAATAAGGGTGCCACACAAGTTGCCAACTTAAAAAAAAAACCTTTAAAAGTTCTGCCTCTCCAATTTTGGTTGTATGGAAAATCGCCAATTTGATATACCCTTAGATCATATATTGCTACGCTAGGTTATTTGTTTGGTAGGTCCAGGAGAGGGGGGTCTAGCGTACTAAAGCCATTGATTGGTCGTTTTAAAATTTCGACGATACACGTGTTAGTTAAACAAATGTCAGATATTGTATATTAGAGAGTTATTGCAACACTTTCAATGAAGTTTCTCTTATTTTGACATATACGCCTGCGCGTTGTGTCCGACTTTGAGGATATCCTCAATCTAAAATACAGGCATCCCTTACTTTTATTAAAAGTTCCTTTATTTTGACATATACGCCTGCGCGTTGTGTCCGACTTTGAGGATATCCTCAATCTAAAATACAGGCATCCCTTACTTTCATTAAAAGTTCCTTTATTTTGACAGGTTTGTTTTTTTTTTCGTCATATATCTGTCGCCAGTTGAAAATCTAAAGTTTGTTAAGCACTGCTCGTCTATATATTTTCAAAATCAAATAAAGCAGGTTCATTTGGTGGTGGTATATTTTCTACCCCAACAATATTGTTAGAGCTCATCCAGTATTGAAACGACCACTTTGGCCTTCCCCCACCTAACAACCAATTTTTATCGAAGATACCCGAACCATTGTCTATGGCTATTAATAGAAATTCCATAGGCGTACCAAATTATTTGGCGATTCACGAGACGTAGGGAACTTACACTCCTATAACTTTCCTAACACTCCTATTTCTTTTTCCGCTACTGAATAGTACTTACCACTAGGCATTTTGGCAAGGTAACGAGTAAACTATTGCAAAGTTGAATAAAAAACTGCACAACCTATTTATTAATTAAACAAACCTAACCTTTCAAACGCTGCATGCCAAGACACTTGTGAAGATTCGCCGTAGCACAGCAAATCGTGTCCACTCGTGTTTTCCCCCTCTCTACCTACCAACAGGTCGTTTCAATACTGGATGAGCTCTAAGAATTAATTCGTCCAAGTGTCACTTATGCGTCCAACTAACGAACAATAGTTTGATTCTTATATTTCTGGTGAAACAATGACTGAAGAAAGGGGGAAAAATATTGAGATCATACGAAGACGAAATAATTTTGTTACGTGAAGTTGTTTCACATAATTGGGTATGTGTGTGATTTTGCTACAATATACACGTTTTAAAGTGGCTCTCTGTTTTTACTAGCTACTAGTTGAAAAAGTCGATTATAAGCATTGATTTTTATCCGACGTATTGAGTAAGTGATTACCTACAAATACATAGTAACATCATCGCAATATCTTAACTGGGAACTTAGATATTTGATAAAACCTACCCGTCAAGCCCTGATTCCAATTAAACGAGGATTAATAAAAACGCTGCCTACCGTTTTTATCTCGGAGATAAGCCTAATTAGTTTTTCTATACTGATGAGTATGAATCATGGACGTATAAATTATATATTTATACGTCCATGGTATGAATAGCCAAGAACACCTGGAGGACAGTGGCATATCATTCATGGCCCAACCATTTCAGTTATTGAATTCACAACTTGTCACCCTATCTGCCGGCATGAATGATATAAGAGCCTTATTGGCAGAACAAAACGAAAAAATCGATGGAAGTATGGCGCACATTATTAATCTGAGAGAAGAAAATGAGTCGTTGAAAGTTAGAGTAACAGACTTAGAAAAAAAATTGGATGCTACTTCAGTCCCAACAATATATGCAGAACTAACTTCGAGATTGGATCGAGAAAAGAATGTGATAATATACGGCATCGAGGAATCTGAAGATGACACTAAGGCATATGAGCTCAAGTTACCCAAACCACCCAACCCCTATCAGGATGCACAGACTTGGTAAACAAGATTTGCCCAAAATACGCCCTCTGAAGGTAGAATTTTCGTCTCGACAGGAAGCCCTCTCAATTTTAGTCAAAAGACCAAAACTGCCTCTGAAAGAGTTTCAATGTGAACTTCAAAAATGACTACACACCGAGATTTCGTGAAGAACTTACGTCTATGTATAAAGAAATTGAACAAAGAAGGGCCCATGGAGGAAATCTTCATGTAAAATTTGTTTCCGGTCAGCCGACAATAGTCTCCGCCACCCCAAAAAGACCTCGCGATGAAGAAGAATCTCCAAATAAGAATGCTGCTAAAATTAACAAGGGAAAAGATAATTCTTCAAAAAACTATTACTAAAATTGCAATTGTCATGGATATAAGAGTGTTTAATTTGGATGGGACTGACTTTGATATTTTGTGCCTGACTGAAACCTGGCTTACCTATGGTATTTCGATTGTTCCTGATAACTTGGCAGATTTCGATTATATAACATCCATTGCTACAAAAGAAAAATCATTGGGTAGGCCTAGCGGTGGTATGAGCATTTTTTAAAGAAAACTTTTTGGAGTCACTGTACTATATATAAATCGTCATACCTGCTTATTTGCTTGTTCAGTATGAGTGATCATAAATTTATTGTTTGTAATGTGTATTTCAAACCATCTTAGAGATAGGACAAACTCTTGATTGCTTCCAAATTCTTTTAGCTGATCTTCTAGAAAAATATTCTGATACGCTAATAGACATTGCGGGTGACTTTATTAACAGCAGAATCGCTTATTTTTTATTCACCTGCCATGCCTAGAAGCTGGTATAATATTATAATAACTATGTGGCACAATTTTTTATTGATAGTGGATCACTGGAAATTTGGAATAGTATGACTGCTCACACTTTGAATTCAAATAGGAGAAATATAGTAAATAATTATTACAGTCATCTGTACAACAATGATGTATGGCATCTCGTTACCCTTTCATGTATATGTACAATACGCTAAGTACCTCATATCTACTGTTGAAGTTGCCTATACAAGTTACCCGCACTCTTGCACTATAACTATTCCAGTAGCCAAAGGAATCTCAGAATATTCTCAGGCTACGTTCATTTATATTGAGTGAATGATGGTTATTTTATTATACTTTTAAGATTTTACAATCCACTGTTAGCAGATTGTTATGTGATTAATGTATCTTTATACGTATATATATATATATATATATATATATATAATATATATATATATATATATATATTTGTACTCTTACACACACATACTTCTTGCTGTAAACACGTTTTTAGAAGCAATAAAGTTATTATTATTATTCACATAATTTGACGTACTTGTCAAAATAAAGCTTGAACATAAGGATCTTGGAAGAAGTTTGTTGCAATATAACACCCTTTCGAAATCGCGTTAGAGGATACTTCAAGATTTTCTGAATAAACTAGATTATCTCCTACGGTATGCCCTCAAAAAATTTCATACAGTCATTCTAAGTGGAGATTTCAATGTCAACGGTCTTAATCCCAACTGTCCGGAAACGAAAGCTTTTTTGGATGTGATAGAATCTTTTCAACTGAATATTCATACTTCTCAGCCCACAAGAACCGTTACTCATCTTGATGGGAGAAGAAACTCATCTCAAATTGACTATATAATATCCAATCTGGAAGAAATACTTTGTTGAAACTTTGGACCTGGGTTTTTCAGACCACCTTGCACACAAATCATTGAATTCCCCTTCAAACCATCTGAAAAAAACCAGACACATTATGTGTGTGTGTGCAGAACAGACTTTCACACCCAGGAGCGGTATCTGAATTCAAATATATTTTCATCAAAGAAAAACTTACATTAAATTTGACAGGGGATATCAATGAAGTGCTAAACCATTTCTGGCAACATTTTCTATGGTGTTTTGAGATTTCACATCCAAAACAGAAAATTAAATTATCTAACAACAGGGCTAAGGATATAAACATAAAATATTCTAAAGAAACTCTTGAGTTGAGTAATAAAGTTAGAGAATTAAACTGACTTCGGAAACTCTCAAATGATGATAGGATATACTCGAAATACAAAACCATGAAAAATACTCTGAACAACCAAATTCAAACGGAGAGAACTAATCACTACTCTGCCCTGATTGAAAACTCTGATAATAAACCTAAAATGTTATGGGAAATAGTGAATACCAAATTAAACAAAACAAAAAAGTATACAGACAATATGCATATCAAACTGGATAATGAAACTATAGATGATACAAAAAAAATAGCTGATATCTTCGTTAAATTCTTTTCAACATCTGCCGTAGACCTGGTAAAAAGTAATATATCTGATTCAACTCCTCCCTGTTGTACGACTATGAAACCATCTGTTAATACAATGTATTACATAAATTTTAAAATATATAAAATTGAAAATATCATAAAATAGACCTGAAAAACAAAAAATCTGTAGGCTTAGACGAAGTTCCCATATCACTCCTGAAGGAATGTGTGCACGAACTAGCGCCGTACCTAACTCATATAATAAACCACTCAGTTGAAGTAGGAAAATTTCCAGACTTAATGAAAATATCTAAATGTACACCGATTTTAGAAAAAGGCGATCCAGCACTGGTAGAAAATTATAGATCTATCTGTGTCTCGGATCCAATTTCCAAAATTATGGAAAAAGCAATGTACATAAGGCTGATCAATTTCTTTGATAAATATAAATTATTATCACCACATCAACATGGGTTTCGAGCGGGCCTGTCAACCGAAACTGCATCAAATGATTTAAGACAAAATATTCACGAAATTCTAGATAGAGACTCCCTTGCAGTTGCAATATTTTTCGATTTGTCAAGGGCTCTCGACACCATAGATCCATTTTTCTTAAAGACGAAACTCCATGCAATGGGAGTGAGAGACTCCATCAATGACTGGTTAATATCTTTTATACTAAATCGTCGTATCGTTGTTGATATTAACAACACATACTCAAGCGAATAAACCATTGAACTAGGAACGCCTCAGGGCAGTGTTCTGGGACCGCTGCTGTTCTTGGTATATATAAACGACTTGCCGGAATTTTTTGAGGAGAGCAGGCCATTCATATATGCTGATGACACGGCGGTGATAGTCTCAGGAAACTCATATATGAGGAGGTTACCCACAGAGTTGAAATAGCAATCAGCCAGTTTTCGTTATGGTGCAAAATTAACCACCTTGTTGTTAACCTGAAAAAAACCAGCTATATGGAATTCACAGGCAAATACAAATCACCTACCATTGATCCAAGTATACCATTTGGCAACACAAATATACAGGCTGTCAACTCTTTCAACTTTCTGGGAACTCTTGTTGATGAAATTATCCTGGGATGACCAAATAAATCACCTTTGTAATAAGCTCCATAAAACGTATTTTGCTATATTCTCTCTCAAAAAATATCTCAATGTTCAAGGTCTGATTAACGTCTACTATGCACTAGCATTCTCAACAATAAGTTATAATATAATTTCCTGGGGCCAAGCCACAGATATAACTAGAGTCGCGTATTATTCGTCTCATTTTCAACTTAAAGTATCAAGACTCCTGTAGAAACCACTTCAAGAAACATCGAATATTGACAGTGGTCAGTATCTACGTATTGAAAATATTGTGTCACATCCACAAAAGCAAACACCATCTAAAAAAGTACTCGAAAATTCACAAATACAATACTAGAATCAAAATAATATTTACATGGAAAAGTTTCATCATATGGAGTACAAAAAATCTCCAAAATTTAGCGGGAGTCATCTCTACAACTTACTGCCTGAATCACTAACAAATCAATCTCTGAAAAGATTCAAGACTGATCTTAAAAAAATTCTATCCTCAAATAGTTTCTACGACGTTTCTGAATTTCAAATATACTTTTAACATCCATAAAATGATTACCATTCAATTTTTCAATTTCAACTGTATCATGGCTATAGTATTTGTAAATAACTGTACATTATTGCATCTGTCTCTAACCAGCCATAAATTAAAAAACTCTAATAAGTTTCTAAAAAAAAAACTTCAGAAAACTTCATATATTTATGTATTATCAAATTATGAATTGTATGTTTTTTGTTTTTTAAATTCAGATGACGAACCTACATGTAACATGGCAGAAAGGTAATAAATAATCTATCTACTTTAGTAGCGGATCTTTTAATAAAGTCAGCGCTTATTTGTAAGTTGTATTTTTATAGTTTTGAGAGTTTTTGCTGTGGACAATTAGTTTGAAGAGTAGTTGCATTTCTCATCAAAATGACAAAGTCTTATTTAGTGTAACAACAAATTTGAAAAAGGTTCTGCCAGATCTTTTCTTAGGTATGTATTCCATAGGCGTGCTGTTGGATAGGACAGGACAGGACGTAAGAATAAGGACTAAAAGTAAATTATGAATACTTCAATTTGAATTGTTTGGCTGATATCCAGAGCCTTCGGCAATGTTAGCATCTTGGATAAATTTCCGGTTTTTTCGGCAATTCGTTCAGATTGCATGAAACACAACCATAATATTTCTTACAAAGCAATCACGAAAAGTATTTTATTTTACAGCAGGTTTCCCAAGAATATTGAACAACAAAAAAAGTTGGTGTGAGGTTTTGGGTATAACCGGAAATATACCTTTCTATGAAGTTTTGTGCTCTGATCACTTTTCTCCAGAAAGTATCAGAAATTTACCAGCTGACAAGAGATCTCTAATAGATATGGGACTATACCTGCAATTGCTGTTTCAGTATTGCAACCAATGAATATTGAAAGGTATGATAAATAACTCTTTTTTCAATTCTTTCAACTCAAAATTGAAGTAATAATGTACCTCTCATCTTTTCTGCAGGAACAAATCAATCATTGAGTCAGTCCCTGATAAAAGTATTTTATCCGATGAAATATCACTCAACCCTTCAATTGCATCGGAAATCGAGAAAGAAAACTATATGCCATTGGAATGTGGATTACAAAAACAAACCAAGAGGTACATTTGAGGATAAATAATATTAAATAAAGTAACTCATTAGGGTTATAGAATATTATAAAAAAAGTCGTGAACTTGCTAACGCACACAGGCCACATTAATAAAAAAGTATTAATTGGACAATTTGGTATCAAATTATGAATAGACGGGCTGATTCGAGAAAATCATATTAAAGAAATAAAAAATACCTTCAAATGATTTTCACATAAAAAATCCATTGTGAATAGTAATTTTATTTGCTTTAATTTGGTATCAGAAAAATTCAATGAAATATGGATTAATTTCATTATTCCTTTTTTAAGACGACCAATTGAAGAGGAAATTGCTCTTCATTTGAAAATATTTAAAATGGTTTCTCCAATTGATTCCCCAGCATCATCATCAACTTTAAGAGATTCAGAAACTGAGAGGGAATACAGAAGGCTGCATACAAGGTATATATTAGAGTGTTCCTGCGTATTATTTTATTTTCATTTGAATGTATTTTTTAGGAAACCTCTTTTGAACATATTAAAATTGTAAAAAAAATGGATAGGTATCACACATATAAGATAAAAGGAAAAACAGCCTGAAAAATTTTTCATTAGCAATCAAAAGACACAAATCACTCGTTTGAAATCAAGACTGGCTACTTACAGGGAAACAATGATTCATCTCAAGAAGAATAACTTTTCCAGTACTTAGTGCCGAGGCAATAATTGATGTGAGAACACTCGTGCTGAATCTGGGAAAAAAACATTGCCCAAATTTATTTCGTGAATTTTAGAAATTGCAGAAATCCAAATGATTCTGCAACTTTGCTTCTAAGACATTTTTTTCTTGTTTCATTGTTGTGTTTGAGTGTATTTCAGAATTCTCAATATATAAGGAGGTATTTGATGCCTTGATTTTTATTGCAGGCTACAATTCCTCAAGGTTCTGAAGAGATTATGAAGAGAATTGTAGGTGGTCCTTCCAAAAAGCAATATCCACCAGAGCTCAGAACTTTTGCTCTAACTTTGAGCTTTTATGAAATGAAAAGTTAACAGTATGTTAGAGAAAAATTCAAAGACTGTTTGCCCCATCCAGATACCATATTAAAATGGTATCGATCAATTGATGGATCTCCTGGATTTACAGAAGAATCATTGAAGATACTGAGATTGATAGTGGAATCAGCTCAGTTTTGGATGAAATGGTTATAATGCAGAGAGTAGAGTGGACTGCTGGAGCACAATTTACTGGATTAAAAGATGTCGGGAGAAGTACACAAATTAGAGATCTGCCCAAGCAAAAAAAGTTCTTGTTTTTTTGGTGGTTATTATTGTGTCAAATTACAAAATATTACTATGCTATATATTACCTATGTTATTCACTATTTAAGTAATTATATAATATTATAATTATTTATATATTATATTATATGTACTCTCTCCGATTTGTTTTAAAATTGATTATATATATAATCAATACAGTGCCGCCAAAAACTTGGAACCATATGGAATTTTTTTTTATTAATAGTTTCTCAGAAAATTTCATTTTTTCATAAAAGTTGGTGCATTCAATTTGACTAAATACGCACATAGCCGTTATCATCAGTGGCGTGCGGTTAAGCGGGAATCGGTCGATATTCTAAATTCGCTAAAGAGTAAAGTGACATTACTATTGAAAAAATTATAAAAAAAGTTGTTTGCAATTAAAAGATATTCCCAGTTATCCAGTTTAGTCCACCAATTACTAATTTCAATAACTGCTAATTGAGTTGATTTCTCCATGAGGCCAACTCACTGAGCAATTATTGAAATTAGTAATTGGTAGACTGAACTGGATAACCGGGAATATCTTTCAATTGCAAACAACTTTTTTCAATAATTTTTTTCATAGTAATGTCACTTTACTCCAGTGAATTTAGAATAACGGCCGATTCCCGCTTAACCGCACGCCACTGATGATGACGGATATGTGCGTATTTAGTCAAATTGAACGCACCAACTTTTATGAAAAATTAAATTTTCTGAGATACTATTAATAAAAAAATTACCCATATTGTTCCAAGTTTTTGTTGAGATTATTGGATCTCCAGTGAGAAGCAGGGAATCAAATGATACAATATATACTTATACTTGGAGAGAAAACTAAACTGACGAATTATATTAACATTACAGTGACTATATACACTATATATACAGCATGTTCCGAATTACTTCACAACACCCTCTCTATTTGGGACAAGTCCTTGGCGAGATAAACATGCACGAAATTTATCGCGATTCAGGGGTTTGGTAAATGAATCCGCTATCATCTCTTGTGTTGGTACATGATACAACTTAATTTCTTGACGCAGAATACGTTCCCGTATAAAATGATGTCGCACATCGATGTGCTTAGTTCGAGCCTGATAAGCACCGTTTTGAGCCAAGTTCTGAGTGCCCTGGTTATCCACATGGAGTGGAGTTGGCTGTTTCGCAGAAGCAGAAAATAGTTCACTAGCCAGGCCTCGGAGCCAGAGTGCTTCCTGTATCGCTACTGACATGGCCATATACTCAGCCTCAGTAGTTGACAGAGCTATGGTAGGTTGTCGCTTAGTGGCCTACGAGATAGGCGAGTTATTTTTCAGGAAGATGTAGCCGGTGACACTGCGTCGCTCATCTTCGTCACTTGCCCAATCCGAGTCACTAAATCCGGTAATTTCAGTGTCGCCCTACCACTGAATTCAAGTTTCCAATGAGCTGTTCCCTTGAGTTAGCGCATAATACGCTTCACTGCTGTCCAATGTACCTTTCCGGGGTTTTGATTGAAGTGACCCACATAGCTGATTACAAAGTTGACATCTGGCCGAGAAACTTGAGCGGCGAAAAGAAGACTCCCAACTGCTTCTTGATAGGGGACAGTCCTCATCTTAAATTATTCATCTGGAGTTTTTGGAGATTGTTCCTTAGAAAGCTTTTCATTCGGAGAGACCGGCGTATCGACGGGATTGCAATCGAGCATGTTGAACCTTTTCAACACATCTTCAATGTAAACTTGTTGGTCAATCCAAATTTTCTGATTAACTCGATCGCGCGTGATCCGGAATCCTAGGACAGACTTTGCCTCCCCCATGTCGACCATTTTGAAACTGTTCATTAACAGTTTTTTAAGGTCATCCTTCATCGATTTATCATTGGAAAATAACAAAAGATCGTCGACATACACGGCCACTATCAATATTCTTTTGTTGGAAATATGATAGTATATGCAAGAATCGAATTTGGATTGTTTGAGCTTGCAATTTTTCAAACAACTATCAAGCTTAATATTCCAAACTCTACTTGCCTGTTTGAGGCCATATATACTCTTTTTTAGCTTGCATACTTTATTTGAATTTTCGTAGAGTTCAGGTTGAAGCATGTAAATTTCCTCCGTGAGATCTCCCTGGAGGAAAGCTGTTACTGCATCCATCTGCTCTATTTCAAGGTTGTATTGCGCAGCTAAGACTAGAAGATATCTAATGGAACTGTATCGAATTACAGGAGAATATGTCTCTTCGTAATATATACCTTTCTTTTGGCCACAGCCTTTAACAACAAGTCGTGCTTTATATTGGGTTACTTTTCCAGAAGCATCCTTCTTTATTTTAAAAACCCATTTTGATTTTAAAGGTTTTCGATCTGGAGGGAGAATGTGCCGTTGTCGATCTGGGCTTTATATTCACGATCCATCGCCTTGAGCCAATTTCCTTTGTCTGGGCTTGCCAGCACTTCCTCAACAGAAGTTGGATTGCTGAAATTTTCAAAAAAACCCGTATAACTCACATAATCATCGTGGGTCTGTGGTGGTCTTCTAATTCGGTCTCCTCTTCGAAGATGTTGTTCGGGAAGACTTGTTGTTTGCCTTGAAAGTATAAAATCTGGATCAGACAGATCCTCTTCGAGGTTTGGGGGTTCTTCGCTAGAACTATCATCGTCACTTTCTTCATAAGAAAAATCTTTGATAGGCGGTCCTGAATCTGACTCATGGTCCGGCTCTGGAAAGAAAAACATCCTACTTTCCTCAGAAGGTTTATTCAAAAGTGAATTTCCTTTCTCGTACTCAGAGAAAATCACATCTCTCGAGACTATGACAGTTTTGGTTTCAGGATCGTACAACCTGTAAGCTTTGGAATGAAGACTGTATCCAACAAAAATACAGGGTCTCGACTTCGGATCCAGTTTTTTTCTTCTTGAATCAGGTATATGTGCATATACTTTGCAACCAAAAATGCGAACATGTGCTACAGGCTACAGTAGGCTTCAGTCCGGACCAAATCTCCTCCGGAGTCTTCTCGACACATGAAGTCGGGGATCGATTGAGTAGGTAAACCGTAGTATAGACAGCCTCAGCCCAAAAACTATTCGGAAGACTTGATTCGCTCAGGAGACATCGGGTACGTTCCATTATTGAACGATTGAGCCGCTCAGCCTTGCCATTTTACTCAGGTGTATAAGGCACAGTGGTCTGATGCTCAATCCCAGTGGAATTAAGATAATCATAAAATTTTTGGGAACAATACTCTCCACCATTATATGTTCTTAAAATCTGAATTTTTTGGCCGGTTTGATTTTCCACAAAATTTTTGAATTCGACGAAACGATCAAAAACTTGATCTTTTGTTTCAAGAAAGTAACAAAATGTCTTATGACTGAAATCATCCAAAAATGTCAGCATATATTTCGAACCTGCCAGAGAACAATCAACGGGACCCATAACATCAGAATGAATTATCTGAAGCAACCTGGATGTCTTGGTAGTACTTCCACTAAAAGATAATCGATGACTCTTACTGGTAGCACAGATTTCACATACAAATCCTTCGGGAATTTTCTCATGAAATTTTATGCCATGCACTAATCCATTTTTGAGCTTATTCAAATTGGGAAAATTTACATGACCCATGAATTTACATGACCCATGAATTTCTTCACAATACGTTCTAAAAACAGTTCACATCGATTGGAATGCACGTTTCACGGCAATGGTAAACTGGATACGGGTCCCCTCTTTCCGACAAATCCCTTGTCATCCAGCCTGGTTACTGGCGTAGAGATCAAGAGGACTATAGAACTTCACAAACATTTACTTAGTTTCACAACTATTTAATTATTTGTGCACATATAATATGGCAAACATTCCACATTTACTTGACTCCTAACCTAAGAACGCCACCAGTCCTTGACCGTGGTTCGGAGTCGAATATCATTGGCAGTTGTGATGGTTATTTTCGACGATGTTTCCTCACTGATGAAGTTCGATTTATCCACGGTCAAATGAGCGGAACATCCGGAATCGAGAAACCAATCATTTCTAGTTGATTTGACATGAGCGGACAAAGCTGTGAACATCGTAAATTCTGATTTGTCACTCTTCTGCACGAATACCTGTTTCTTGGAACTGTTCTCATCACAGTTTTTTGCGATATGTCCGGCGTACCTGTTACATTTGTAGCAACGTGGTCCTTTGCCTGTTCCTTTGGAACCATTCCTGGTATATGAAGAACTGTCAGCAATGACATATTTACGTTCACGACTTCGATTGGTGCCTGAATCTGAACTATTTTTGTTTCCGTAGCCAAACATCGCAGAACCTTTTTTGGACTTTTCAACATAAATGTCTTGCAATAATTTAGTTTTTATTACATCAGCGGTAACTTTAATGCCAGAGCTTTCGATTCTCATTATCATGAGTTTATACTGATCTGGAAGACCGGCTAAAAGAATAGCGCCAACCCACTCGTCGGAAACTTTCATATCAATGCAACAGGCCTTTTCATTTAGATGATTTTTTTAAGGCGCATGCGCTCGTTTTGAGAGCCAAAGTGGGAAAGTGAATAGCCATTGGTTAGTTTTGAAATAACAATTTGAGATTGGCTTAGTTCAAAATTAGCGGTATTTTCACATTATGTCAACAGTCAACTTCATGACAAATGCACCTGCATACATTGGCGTTCGTAACTTTCTGTGTAGGTTAAATACTTATTACCTATTTTATACCGCCAAAAACCTTTCATTCGTAGATAATATTTTCTAATGGCGAGTTTTCTTCTCCATGTAAATTCAAGTCAACTATCCATAAGAAAATTCGGAAATATTTTATTTCCTTTAAAAAAAGATTCGCCGTCAATGCCGTTGGGTCTGACAGGTAAACAAAGTTAGTCATTTGTCATCTAAATGAAAAAGCCAATTAGGCTTGTAAGCGGTTTGAATGATCTTATTCACATATTCTTCGACACTTGGACAATCTTCAAGACGAGTACTGATTAAAGTTCGCAACAAACCTACTTTTCTCGTGAGACCGGTGTCCTCAAATGCTTTTGCAAGGTTTTCCCAAGCTTCTTTGGCGGTTTTTGTCTCTTGAACATGAATATACAGCATAGGATCAATCAGTAAATTATTTTAGAACGAGCTTTCGTGTCCTTTTTCTTATCATCTGACTCACCAGAAACACTTTCCCACAAATCCTGATCTTCAAGATAGGCTCTAACTCCGACCTTCCACGCGTCGTAATTTTCCCTTCCTTTCAGTTTCTCGATTGGAGGTAACTGATATGACATATTTGATCGGGGATCACTACGTAAGGCCTTACTCCTGAGATTTTCTATATTTCAAGCACTTGAATCTGGGCCCGTAACCTGTTGAGATTATTGGATCTCCAGTGAGAAGCAGGGAATCAAATGATACAATGATACAATATATACTCGCAATACTTATACTTGCAGAGAAAACTAAACTGACAAATTATATTAATATTACAGTGATAGTCAATCAACTATATACAGCATGTTCCGAATTACTTCACAACAGTTTTTTTTGGCGGACACTGTATAATCTGTAGATTATCGCGGGTAGAACCATAACACCTACAAAGTTCATAATAGATACCTAAATCTTGCTATATGATATAGAATTTGAAACAAATATAATCAGATTATTCTCATTCAAAACAATTTTGTAGTTGAAAAGGGAAAACATTCTCAATTGAAAATTGAATATAAATTTTTTTCAGAAAATTGATTTTATGAACATCCTGTTCATATCATCAAACAAATCAATTTTCGTAGTCTTCCATGGTATTTCATTGTCTTAATTAATATATAACCTGAAGTCTTTCTTTGATACTGCAATGCCGTTTGCGAGAATCCACATTCACATTTATTCTCATTTCACTGTGTTGTGGCTTTTGATGGCTTTTTGAATAATTGCCCGCATTAAAACCACACTTTGACAAACGTCACTTTATTCTCCATATTCATCGTAATGAAAACAATGTTGCCTGCAGTCAAAACAGTGCTGCCTGCTCAAGCAATAGTGGTAGGTATCTACTGAAATATATAAGTCACTATAATTCTCCCCCACTATTGAAAGTAAATGAAAACACGACAAAAAACAAATATTGAAGTTACGTGAAAATGCATGGTCGTAATTCAGACCTAACTTTGTATGTTTAAAATGTAATTATTGAGATGTTCAGGAGGATGACGAATCCGTTCTGAACGTCTCAATGGCTGACGTTGCACAGAAGGTAGTTCTGCTGGAATAATTGGAGTTTGATGAAGTTCAGGTGGTTCAGGCTCAGGTTCAGGCGTTGGAACTTCAGGTGGAGGCAACAAAACATTCTGTAGCTCTGGCTGTGGAGGTAACAAAATATTTTGTAACTCTGGAAGGTTCACTTGTTTACTCCTGTCGTCTTGTTCATGGGTATCTTCTTCAGTTGGATTGGTGTCAGGTGCAAATGATACTGATTTCTGAACAACGTTGGTGCTCCTGAGTTGATCTATATGACGTTTATAAATATAGCCATTATCAAGCTTTATCAGGTAATGCAAATAACCAAATTTCTTCAAAACTACGCCAAAGCGCCAAGTCGGCCTGTTGTTTGTATAATATCGAGATTGTATACGATCTCCAACTTTGAATGAACGTAAACCTACAACTGGTCGAGAAGTATGTTGTTGCTCATGGAATGGCTTGATTGCATCCAACCTGATGCGAATACTTCTTTTTAGGTACAATTCTGCAGGGGTTTTTCCTTCCGCAAGCGGTGTTGCTCTGTAGATTTGCATGATTTCTTGCAGTTTTTTCTGAAGTGTATGTGGTTCATTCTCCATAGCCTTCAATCGACTTTTGAGAGTACGTACATTCCGTTCCGCAAGTCCATTGGTTTGCGGGTGTCCTGGTGCAGAAAACTTTTGGAAAATTCCATTTGAAGAACACCACTTCTTGAAAATTTCACTTGAAAAGATCGCGGCGTTGTCCGATACCAAGACTCTAGGGAATCCATGTGTCGAGAAGATATTTTCGAGTAGTTCTATGGTTTTTATGCTTGTAGGTGCTATATTTGAAACACGAACCTCAACCCATTTCGATTTTGCATCTACTAAGATTAGCAAATGTTTTCCTTCGTACGGACCTGCATAATCAATGTGGACACGATCCCAAATATCTTCAGGTTCCTCCCACGGATGTATTGTTGCTTTAGGCGGACTTGATTTGATGACAGCACAAGTTTCACATGATTTTGAAAGATCCTCAATTGCACGATCGATACCTGACCACGTGCAATATCTTCGTGCTAATTGTTTCATTTTTGTACTACCCATATGTGTGCCATGTAGTTCCTTCAATATAAATTTTTGAAGAGAGCGAGGAATTACTACTCCATGTTCTTTGAATAATACACCACCGTCGAGTGTATAATCTTGATTTTCAAATTGCTATTGCGGAGTAAGTCATTCTTAGTTTGGAGAGTTCGGGATCCTTGTCTGTTTCTTAACAATGATCTCCGAGTAACAGTCGTGGAAGAAATTTGAAAAACTGAACATGAGCAGATATCGGAAACTTCTTGATTATGAAGATATCAATGGTTTGAATTTCAAAAGGCTCTCGACAAACAATCAACATTAGTGTTATCAGAACCTTTCTTGAATTTAGTTTCATAATCGAATCCTGATAGAAATGAGGCATATCGAGAAGACGTGCCGAAGCATGGCTGGAAGTTTATTAGAATGGTGAAGATTCTTATCAGAGGCTGATTGTCAGTGATGAGTTGAAAGTGATGCCCATATAAATACATATAGAAATGACTTACAGAGAAAACGATCGCAAGGGCTTCTCTATCAAGCTGGCTATAGTTTCTCTCAGCGGGTGTAAGCGAACGAGATGCGAACGCTATCGGACATTCTTGTTCGTCTACCATATGTGAAAGAACCCCGGCGATACCTGTAGGGCTAGCGTCACATGTGAGAACAATCGGTAGCTCTGGATCGAAAGGCACGAGCACCCTGTCGCTGGTAATTTCTTCCTTCAGCCTTACGAAAGCAGCTTCACATGACTGAGTCCAATAGAATTTGGAATTTTTATGCAGTATTTTTCTCAGTGGGTACGTTTTTGTTGAACAATCTGGTATGAATCTTGAATAGTACGTAACCATACCAAGAAATCTTCGGACTTCATCTGCATTCGTAGGTTTGGGCATATCTACTATTGCCTTGACTTTGATTGGGGACTTCAAAATTTGATTATGTCGAATTGTATATCCAAGATACTGAATGTCTGTCTTGAAAAATTTTTTTTTTTTTTTTCGTGAAAGGCATCTGTTTAGCCTAATCTCGCATTCTTCCTTTGATTTTCCGAACACAATTATATCATCGAAGTAGGATAAGGTTCCTTCTAATCCATGAAGAATTTGATCTAGAATTCGGTTAAATTCGCTCGGTGCAGTTTTGATTCCGAATGATAGACGATTCATTGTGTATGTTCCACGATGTGTCGATATAGTCTGGATTTTTGCGCTATCTGCATCCATTTTCACGTGAAGATATGCTTTGAACAGATCCAAAGAACAGAAATATGAAGCATTTCGAAGACTGTTAAGAATTTCATCTATTCGACGGATTGGATAATGTGCGGATTGTAACTGTGGATTAACTCCAATTTTATAATCAACGCATAGTCTAACTTTATTTCCGGTCTTAGGGACACATACCAATGGAGAACCCCAATCACTATGATTTGCTTTCTCGATTATACCATCTCTTTCTAGCGAATCTAGTTCTTCATCTAGTGCTGCTCTCAAAGCGTAGGGTACATCACGTTCACGGATGAAAATCGGTTTGGCTCCTTCTCTCAAGTGAAGAGAACACGTGATTCCAGGGATACAACCAATCTTCTGTTCGAATATTGAAGCGTACTTGTCAAAAATGTCTTCTATCGAATGAATCTGTGAAGTTTTTGATACTGCGTTTTCCTGATCCAATTCTCTCAATTCAATACCTAAGTGTCGTATCCATACACGACCTAATAATGGCGAATAGTCGTCAGGAACAACATAAAGTTCTTCAGTGGATATCTTATCTTTATATTGAACATTGACTTCTAGCATTCCATCGGGTGTAAATAGATTTTTTGTATAAGAACGGAATATCAATTTAGATTTCTGAAGAGGCATATTCAGTTTCAATTTTTGATAACATGAACGGGGAAGAAGGGTAAAACTTGCACTTCTTGAAGAGCGTGAAATTTTGTTTATATCTGAAGCAGTTGATGAATCTGATACTGACGGTTGGTTGGCACTCAGCAAACGACTGTCTATTTTGGCAGCTTCGATAGATAAAGATTTCCTTACTATTTCATCAAAAGATGTTTCATTTGACTGTAGAATTTGTTCTCTTATTGAATTATCTTTGAGTCCTCTGATGAACTGTGCTCTTAAAAACATATCAGAAATGCTAATTTTACAGTTGCAAGGTGATATAAAATCGCAATCACTCACATTCCGACGCAATAAATAATAATAAAATCTGCTATTGAATGATTATCTTGTTGGTAAAGGGACAAGAATTGATGCTGTGCTACTAACACGTTCATCTTTGGGCATAAATGATTTTCCAATTTTTGTAATAGTTCATCGTACGGAAAGTCTGTAGGTTTATTAGGAGAGAAGAGAGAAACAATAAGCTGATAGTGACTAGAACCAATTGAATTCAAAAGCATCTGGCTGCTAAGTATCTTATCATTGAATACGCCTTTCATTGTCAAATAATTTTCGAACCTCTGTCGATACATCTTGAAATTTTCGAAATTCGGTATTAACACACTTGATACTGGTGTTTGAAAATGTCCAGTGCTGTTGGTAGAGGGTATTTGTGAAGTTTTGGTGATCTGCTGAAGTAGGATCTCCTGACTTTTGTTGAAAGACTCGAGTAATTTCGCGAACTGCTGTGCATCCATGTTGAATAGTTGAGCGGAATCTTCATCAAATATTGAATGTATTTGCACTAGAACAGCACCCAATTGCGTTTTCAATCTTCGTCGCCAAGTTTGTTGTGGCTTTTGATGGCTTTTTGAATAATTGCCCGCATTAAAACCACACTTTGACAAACGTCACTTTCTTCTCCATATTCATCGTAATGAAAACAATGTTGCCTGCAGTCAAAACAGTGCTGCCTGCTCAAGCAATAGTGGTAGGTATCTACTGAAATATATAAGTCACTATACACTGTATTTAAAAATAGGAATTGAAATATGTGTTGTACAAGTATGACAATATATTACACAACCAAAATATCTCAAATTGTACGCCATTGTATCATAGTACGCTATCTCCCTCTTCACCCCTCTCATACCAAACAAATACTACATGATCATGATGCCGTGTCTAGCGTAGCATATATGATCTAAGGATATACCAATTCACTTACTTTTGGTCATGAAGCACTTATAAATTTCTATCAAATATTTCATTCATAGAGATTTTCTGTCTAAATATGTGAACACTTAGTAGCACAAACAATGATCTGGGAAAAAATATTGACAGATGACAGTCGATATTGCATGAAAGCACAAATCAGATTGGGACAGGCACCAACACTCGAGATATAGAGACATCATTCCCTATTAATAAACTAAAAAATTCAAACACTTTGGGACTAAAAATAAATGATTCAGTTTGTGATTTTCTACACAACCCTGATGAAATTATTACAATTGGAAAGGCAGAAGTTTTCGAGGTTGGCAACTTGTGCGGCACTCCCCTATTGTACAACATGTAAACAAAAGTCAATATTCCTCGAAGTGTAAACCAGCTCACTGAGATAATTTGACAGGGTAGTAGGGTATAGCTCATCATTGAAACGACCACTTTGGCCTTCCCCTACCTAACAACCGATTTTTCTCGAAGATTCCCGAACCATTGTCTAACTGTGGCTATTAATAGAAATTCCATAGGCGTACAAATTATTTGGTATAGGCGATACACGAGACGTAAAGAACTTACACTCCTATAACTTCTGAATGGAAATAATATTTTTCGACAAATCTGCCAGAGTGCATTTTGGAAAGGTAACAGGTAAACTATTACAAAGTTGTATAAATAACTGCACTACCTATTTATTAATCAAACAAACCTAACCTTTCAAACGATGCATGACAAGTCACTGGTGAAGATTCGCCGTAGCATAAGCAGCCACATCAAATCGTGTCTACTCGTGTTTTCCCCCTCTCTACCTACCTAACGGCCGTTTCAATTTTCAATACTGGACGAGCTGTAGCTATCTTGTTGGAGGTTAGGTTTTTTGTTTATTCATAAGGAATGATAAGGATAAAGGTCCTATCTCAGTGTAAAAGTATATTAAAAATATATAATGGATTACGAAGTATATGTGAATGAGAGATTATATCAGATTATGTTCATCATCTTCCAGCATTCGCATAATCCAGATATTGATAAAATGTATTCCCAATGAATTGTGGGACACTAAAGAAGGATATGGTGAAATCTGAATATCTCCTTAAATTCCAGAACTAATAAATTTGCCACATTCATTTTCAATGTATTTTCAAGAACTCGAAGACACATAAGTAAAGAGAAGAAACAAAATATTAATCAACGCCGTAATAAAAAAATTTAACCTTCAACAACAAAAACCAAATCTGTCATCTGTCAATCTTCACAAGTCAAACCGTGACGTCATACAATAGTTAACCTGGTTTGCGTGGTTAAGTTCGAAGAAAAATGACTGAAGGCAGATGAAATTTTAGTTGGCAGTTCAAAGCAACTAGTGGTAAAAGTTAGAACTGTGTAAAGTAACGATGCATACGTCAGACGCGCTAGGATTCGTTTTTGAATGCGATGAAAAAATTGGAGTTTTCAATTTTAAATCATGAAAAATGTTTTTTTTTTATTCCAAAGTCTGTTGCTGTGCTTCCTAGGTGGTAATCTTTATGTGCAAATCAAAATATTCCAGAAGAGGGCCTCATGAGATTGGTTCAAAATCACTACTGAAAAGACCCGCTTGGAGGTAACAGAGGAAACGCGAACAGTGGGACTGAATCAGAGTAAATAACCACGTATGTGTTCTAGAACCTTGTGGTCATGAGGGATCAATGTTCTAGGGTCATTAACTCTGAGAGTGCTTTGAGACTTTGCGAATGCGGAGTCCGAAAATGTTGAAATCATGTGTTTGAGCCAATCATAACATTTCAAGTATTCGATGGTGTGTTGTAAATGGCTCAAAAATTTCAATTAGAATGCTTTCAGACTATGCGGAATAGGGAACACGCATGATTTCATTTTATTTTTTTTGCAATAAAATTACATTTTGTGAAATTAATGTCTCAATTCACAAAATTTTGCAAAATTTTCAAACACGATTTGACCTCTTCACTTGAATAACTTCCCCCAAACACTAGCGCCAATTGTGGTTTTTTCAGAAATATTGATAGAAAATAATATTTCTTACAATCCAAACATAAATTCAACCTCAGTTTTAATGTGATGTTTGAGTAACAATTGAAAACACTTTGACAATAAAAATATGAGTACAACATAGAAATGAAGACAGATGATATTATAGTTGACAGATTGAAGAAACTAACGGTACAAGTTTGAACTGGGTGAAGTAACGATGCATGTGGACGTATGACGTCCATCAGCGGCGCTAGGAGTACGTTTTTGAATGTGATGAAAAAATTTACGTTTTCAATTTCGAAATATGAAAAACATTGAATACTTTTTTAATGTCCAAGTTTGTTGCCTGAACTTTCTAGGTGGTAATATTTATGTGCAAATCAAAATATTTCAGAAAAGGGGTACAACAATCGTGTTCCGTAATTCGTCATACTTTGGGAAATATATGACATTTACGGGACAGAAATTGAAATAAATAATAAAAATGACAAATAAATAAAAGGAATGTACAAATTTGTGAATAAATAGTTTTGTCAACGTCAGTCTATAGTTCTAAGCTATAGAAGAAAAAACAAACCATTTACAAAGAATGCCAAAATACTTTGGATCATTTATCAATGAACTCACTGAAAATATTTCTTCAAAATCGAGTATTTATAATAAGTATTATTAACACGGCATCATTCTCATTTCTATTAATGTCCCCTGGGTGGAAGTGAAGAAAATGAAACTGCAATATGAACAGAATACTGGAAGAAATACATTCTTCACATAGGATGTAAAATCAGTTTCCTAGTTTCAGTGCTGATGGATACAACTATTACAATTTCAAGCTCAACTTCAACTAATAGTACGGATTTTGTACATTTGACCTATAACACTGGGAAAAATGAAGATGCCATGATATCAGTAGATTCTAGTGGATTCGAAAGAGTTCCTGTAACTTGGGATGAAAATTCTTCATTTAGTCAGTCAAAACAATCCTTTTTAAATATTCAGAGTAATTGGATGAAAGGTAGTACCAGTGATGTGGAAAATGAAGTTATGAAAGACATTAGAAACATTACCTCACAGAGCTGCACGTATCCTACTTCATTCAGTCTTGAGAAAACAAATAGTAAAGAAGTTGAATCAAAAAGCTTGATTTTGGTTCGGTGTGATTTTAATAAGTCAACTAATGCTCAGTCATACTACCCATCATTGAATCGTTTTAATCGATCAACTTCATTGATCAAATATTTCAAAGAAGAACAGGATGCACCTTTACCGAATATATCTTGTTTGACACAGAATTCAAACCCAAACAACAGTAATTATACTAAAGATCATCAAAAACAAGTTGGGGAATCTGAAGTCTCCAAATCCATTGTTTGTGAAAGTCATAATCAATTTAGTACCAATGAAGACCCCTGTTTGAGAGCAAATCATAAGATGACCAATGAAAATTTGGACAGCACTGAAGTAGTTCCTCTGAGCCCAGAAAGTCGGAAGAAAGAACTTTGTAAGTACCTGCAATTGATGAATCCTGCTGATAAAAAAGAAATTTCAAAACTGCAAAATCGTAGATCAACTAGAGTGAGAAATCTCACGGTCATGCAGGAACAGAAACAACTTCAAGACAAATTGAAACAGGTGGAACAGGATAATATTAATGAAAAATCTGAAATATGTGCTACTCTGAAGTCATTCAGGGAGCTCAATATCACGGTTGGAAAATATGAGGCAGAAGAAGAGGAATCTGAAAAAAGCTTTTCATTTCCTTTCCCTCCTAATCAAATGATAGAAAATATAAATCATTTTGATATTATAATGTCCGCTATAGTACCAAGTTTGAAAAGAATGTGTAAATATAGAAATATAAAATACACTAATTTTAATAAGAATAAACAAAATCTGAAGGCCAAAAAAATCAGAATTATCAGCCCTAGTAAATGCAGATCTAAAGACAATGGGAGTACCGCATACAAAACTCGGACAAATAAGAAAACAACCAAAGAAAAGACTGAATCATCAGTTGAAAAACACAAAATAAAAATAAGCAATATGACAAGAAAAAATAATTCGGAGCGCAAAAACTCACTTCGAAGTAAGGGAAAGTTAAAGAATATTTCTATCAAAAAATTGGTGGGAAAAAAGGATAAAGAAATTTCTAGGTGGAAAATGTTGAAGCAGAAAGAACTGAGAGAACAACACAAGATAAGTAAAGATAAATGTATTGTATCTTCTGCATCGGTGAAGCCTAGAAGGGTCTCTGATTCAAAATCTACAAGCTCTAAATGTGAAATTGTTTCTGTTGGTCATTCTATAGAAGATAATATTGATTTAGAAAATTTCATGGATGATATGGTAGATTTTGATAATCTTAGTGAAGAGCATAAAAAGTGTTTAATAGAAAATAGAATTTTATCAACAAAACCAATAGAAAGGGTATTGCCATCTGAAGATGCTTCCCTTTCATTTTGTTCCCTCCAGTCATTGTCACCATTATATGGATTTGGTAAGCCAGTTGGGTCAAGTACAATCGAAAATAATAAAAATATCAACTCTGAATCAAAAACAAGTGTTCTAAAATCAGCTGCAGACCAAGAAAAAGATAAAAATGTGGCAATAGAATTCTCAAGAGATGACAAACTAAAATTAAAGAAGACAGTTGATAAAAATGGAGAAGCTGCACCTCCAATTATTGGTGGTAATACTTATCTGATACTTAACATTCATCGGCCAGAAATTCAAGTTCAAAATCAGGCAAATCCTGCAAAAGTAGTACAAACAGAGAATATACATGTGTCAACTGGTACTTCTTTGCAAGAGCATGATTATGCTGGTTCACCAAATAGAAAAAAGATTGAAGATGAAGAGGTGGATGTTGTTACAGTTCCAGTAAAAAATTTACCTGTGGGCAAATATTTGGAAATAAATACCAAACAAGTACCCAAAAACAATAAATATGAATTACATCCATATAATAGAACTGTAGAAATGAAATCCTTGCATAGAAGTTTACAGTTCACCAAAAAGAAAAGTAATTTAACTATGGACTCCTGCCTATCCCAAGAATGGAATTCTGAAGAACATCCGAAACAAAAGTTGAAAAAACCATCTCACCCCATAACTATAAGTAGAGAAAATGGAGCTGTCATGAGAGCATTTTATATTGATTACAATCTCATAGTTTGCCAAGAATATCTGATTTCTTTCTGGATGCAGACACCTCTAGGTAAACTTTATCTATACTTATAATATCCCCTTACCTTCTCTTTATAACAATTAAAATCATTGAAAATAAGATGTTATTAGGTATATCTTTTGTAATGAATAACTATAACAATAATTTTTTTTCAATTCACTTTATCTTTTAGTGGGGATTGCTCAAGAGATTGAGGCTTTTGATAGCCAAATTAAATTTAATGGTTGTGAGTATACTTGTTGGAGCATTCAGATACAAATTAGGCAATACCCTAATATTCGGTAATATTAAGAAAGACTGTAATGTTGAAAAGGGAAATACAATGAAAATTTATTTTGAAAACTCTACACATCATTAGTCACCAAAGATATGGATATGACATATATAAAGTGAATTCAAAACCCAAAGTTCTCATCAATTTAGAGCGAGCTTAGTAATGGAATCGTTATTAGCAAAACTCTGAGATGGTTGAATACTGGTTGGCGAGGCCTCCCTGAATTTTGGTACCGAAGTTGTATTTTGGAGAATGTATTGAAAAAGTCCATGACAATCTGCATTATTTTCAGAAATATTGAAGTAAAACTTCATGGGGATTTTTGTAGAAATCTTGAAGGGCAATAATTTTGCTTTTCCAAAGTTTTCCCATTATTTCAGGTGTTTTAGGGGAGAATCAAATTATTTATAAGAAATCCAAATTCATTAATTTTTAATAGTAATTTTCACACCCAGGAATTTATCTTGATTTAGATTTTTTTCAGAAAATAGAGGTAATTATTTGCTATTTCAAGGGAAAACTTTTAATACGATTTCTCAATATTTATGATCATTTCAACTCTATGGCCAAACTTTTGCATTTATTAGTTTTTTTAATAGAAATCATCAATAAAAAAAACACTTCATTTTTCGAATATTGAAGTCATTACTGAGAAATAAAAAACTATATATTTTTTTTTCTGCATTATCATCAAATCACTCTGGACTGGACGTTTTGGGATCTACCGATTGCACCCTGATACATATAATTGTATTTTTATAGTGCAATTGGAATTAAATCTTACATTTTTTGATATTTCCAGTCACTTTGGAGCTATTTGAAATTGTAAAATAAGAACCTTTAATATTTTTTTTGACTTCAATGAAGATATGTTTATCTATTTGCTATAACTACTTGAGTTCTATCAATATTTCTTTAACAAAATAGTACGCTTAAATTTTAACTTTTCTGTTTTTCCTAATATTTCCTGTAATTTTTAATTTATAGTAGGAAAATCAAAAAGGAATTTCAAACTAATTTTTTGGAGTTTGAAACAATGAGGGAAGTATCGTGAGCGAATAAAATACATTACTTGGACTAACAAAATTTTCCAAATAATTTATATAGATTATAAATAACACCGGACCTAATATCGAGCCTTGTGGGACTTCATATTCAATTAATTGAAAGGAAGATGATGAATTGTTATATTTTTGTTTTTGGAGGCGATTTGAAAGATATGATTCGATCTGGGCCAAAGTATAATCACACACCCATCCAAAATGGAAGGCTCGGAAAGTGATAAAGATGAATGTAATATCAAAGAAAAACTATTGTTATCTCACCAATATTTCGTGTTTAATTAACTTTACTAGAAATTAGCCAGAAAGGGCTAGGTTTTCCATTACTGCACACACTCAGGACTGGACAAAAAATAAATTTTGAAATTTTTCAATAGAAACCAATAAAATATGAGTATTTACATATAACTAGTATTTTCTAAGGAACATATTATTGTTTTCATCACTTTTTTAACTATCACAAATTTTTATTTTCATTCTCCATTTTTAGTCCACGTAATAGTTATTTGATGGGTCTGAATAATTTACTTTAGTATCCATGCAATGAGGGAACTATACCTATGATTATAATAAGTTGTACTAATTTTGTTTTAAATTTTTTACGTTGGTCGTTAACAAAATTATTAGTAAATGATTCACAGCCCTGGAAATGGAAGGATATTTTTTTGGCGTAGAAATCAAAATATTGAAAATTTACGAATCATGTCCCCATGTAATGAAATTTCATCTTATTTGGACATTTTGTTCAAAATGAAAACAAAAGTTTATAATCTGATATTTTTTTGACAGTCATTATGCAGTACTGATTAAACTAATTTGTTAGGTAATGTCCTTGGTTCACAAAATATTGGTTCCGGACAAACCCAAAGGATAGTGCTGAATACTAAATGTATTCAAAAAGAGTCAATGGAGAGGGTTATTTCAACTGAGACTAGTGTAGTTTACATCGAATTGTGGATGAAGGAACATAAATCTGAGATGAGACAAGGACCAGTAGCAGACGTGTTCATAACCCTGTACTTTTGGAAACAACGACATAATGGGCTCGATAAGAAAGTATTACAATTGGAGAATATTAATGGGTAGGTTAAATATTTACTGACAGTTCTTTAAGGTATCAGATTAAAAGTAAGATTTTGAAATTTATTTGTTGAATTTGTTATATAAATTTAAAGTTATTAAGGTCAGCTTTTTACAATTACTGGAAATTTTCTCATTGATGGAATTAAATGTTCACTTTCTTTTTGAATTGCAAAATCTTCATTCTTGATTTTCTCCAACTTGTGGGTGTTACCTTTTACAACCTTTTATATAACTTCCATCTGTCCATCAGTCGATCTGTAATTAAATCTTGCAATTCAAATTTTTGATTCATTTTCACTTATTTAATTGATTTTGAATTCAACTGAATCATCATACGAACCATGTACTCATATGGTTCGTATGACGATTCACTTGAATGGTTTTATTTAATGGAAATTCGAGTTGGCAGATGATATTTATTATCTTTATTTGAAATTGGTATCTGGGGGTTATTGGCTAAACAGATTATACATTTTTGGGAAAAATTCAAAATTGAGGTTGGCGAAGTCATAGAAGAAATATACAGAGGAGAAGGCTAGACAACAGGAACAAAATTAGAAGGATATGGAGTTCTAAATCAATTCAAATGCCCTGGTAGAACTGTCGGAATAATGATACATTTCTTGTCCTAAAGAATTGACAACCTCATAAAATCTCAAAATTATTCAGGATATTCGAAGAAATATATATTATTTTTCATAACACAACTTGAAACTCAAGAATTCTATACTACATACAATTACGAAAGTGGCTTATTGTATTAATCAATGGTTCATCTTAATTTTTTCATCCTTTACCACTTCTGTTGGCAATTTTGAATCAATTTACACAGAATTCGGCAAGCCTGTATTCAGCATAATGATGATTCCATATTCAAATCTAATTAACTCATGAAAAGGCAAAAAAATGTGCCGGCAACTGTGGCACTAATAATTTAAAGATCCGCGGTCACTGAAACAAACACCAAAGGACATGGCGGAGCTTCCTATCTGTGTGACTTGAAATAATGAAATATATTAAAAAAAAAACACTTTAAGTTTTTTAAATTAAATTCCAAAAAAATAGAGGTGATATCTATATTTTGTGGGGTGAAGCTTAGACCTAAATATATATATATATATATATATATATATATATATACATATATCTTTAATAGGAATTTTTGCGCAACAAGTTTTTGAATGAGTTATTCATTGATACAAGAACATTAATTGACATGAAACATCAGTGTACAAACAAGCTTTTATTTGAATGCACTGAAAAGATGAAAATATTTATTTTGTTAGATGTGTGATGTAAGTCATGCAACAATACATATGTTCAGTTCAAAATTAATACAGTGCCTGGCATACTTTTGAATCTGATAAAGAACAGAATAACATGTAACACGTGTAACAATTTTCTTAGTGTGTTCAAATGGAACGGTGTTTTCAAAAAGTTGTTTATATTATCTTACATTATACTTTTTAACGTTTGCAAGAATTTAGGTAGTTTTTTTTTACAAGCTTTTATTTAGTTTCACTTGTTAGTTCGTTAGTTAGTTTGGGTCAAATCTTGCAAGTGAATTTTGACCGACTTCTAGTTGTCCAGTTAATTTGAAATTTGGCAGGTGTTCATAATTCCGGCGACAATGCATTATGTAATTTTTGTTAGAGAAAAAAACAATATGGCGGACGAGATTTGTAATTATGGTCCGATTTGATTCAAAATTAGTATGTGGGGGTTTTTGGGGTCGGAGATTATGAATTTTTTGTAAAAATTCATAAAGGACATTTCTTATGGGAAATGGCTTTCCGTGAATTTGGCTGAATTTTTGGTATGTTGTAGTCTTGATGGGTTGATCAAAAGTGTCCATAGCCACAAAGCTCAAAAATTGACAGTTTTCGAGATATGAACCTTTGAAAATGGATTTTTTCCATTTTTTGTGATGTTCGGCGCCCAGAACCCGACTGAGAAATGGTCTTCCTCAGTTATATTAGGCACCGCCATCGATAATTTTTCATTCACTTTTTTTTTTTTTTTATGTTCTGGTTCCCACGAAAAGGGATATCCTGTAATGTTCAGAGAACATCGTGGGAACCTAGGGAAAGAAGGTAGGAGTTGGTGTTCTTCTTAAATTTCTGAAGGTTGTTGCCTGGGGAACACCTCCCTAGGCAATGAGTTCCAAAGCCTCGCTGTTCGTTGGATGAACGAGTCTTTGGAAAGTGCTCCACACTGGCTATGAAATGAGATACAAATCCAAGATCTCAATCAATCAATCAAAATATGCTTTATTATCAAAGAATAGTATCTTATTGACAAAGCATGTATATATAAATGTAAACTAAGCCAATACCACTTGATAAATGTATAAAAATAGTCACCACCATATAAAATTGAATTGAATCAAAACAATCAGTCACATATTAAAATTTGCATGCATCTATGTATATATATATATATATATATATATATATATATATATATATATATATATATATATATATATATATATATAAGTAAAGAGTATCGCTTTGTCTATGAGATTTTTGTATCTTCTGACAATAAAGCATGATTGATTGATTGATTGAAGAGTCATATACACTTTTTTTTTTAACATCAATAAAGTTTCATAAAAAACATTTAAAATCCAAAAATTTAAAAATATAAAAAGTTTTAAAACTCAAGAATTCAAAAATTAAAAAATTCTCAAAATTCGAAAAATTCAAAATATTTGAAGTTTAAAAATATAACAAACAATAGAAGGTATATGATATCACATAATATTCTTCCAAACTATAATAGGCTCTATCGGAGAGAACTCTTTTTACTGCTTTTCTGAAGCTGGCGTTGGACGGTATATCTTTAATATTATTTGGAAGGTGATTGTACATTTTGCAGCCGTTATATATAATTGAATCCTTAACGAGAGTGGAAGATGGTAATGGTAGATTGAGATGGTTACTTTGACGGGTGGCGTACCTACTCTCTGTAATGAAATTTTGTTTGTGTTTATTTATGAGGCACACTGTTTCAAGTATAAATATTGAATATTGAAATTTGGCAGGTGTTCATAATTCCGGCGACAATGCATTATGTAATTTTTGTTAGAGAAAAAACAATATGGCGGACGAGATTTGTAATTATGGTCCGATTTGATTCAAAATTAGTATGTGGGGGTTTTTGGGGTCGGAGATTATGAATTTTTTGTAAAAATTCATAAAGGACATTTCTTATGGGAAATGGCTTTCCGTGAATTTGGCTGAATTTTTGGTATGTTGTAGTCCTGATGGGTTGATCAAAAGTGTCCATAGCCACAAAGCTCAAAAATTGACAGTTTTCGAGATATGAACCTTTGAAAATGGATTTTTTCCATTTTTTGTGATGATCGGCGCCCAGAACCCGACTGAGAAATGGTCTTCCTCAGTTATATTAGGCACCGCCATCGATAATTTTTCATTCACTGCTCCACACTGGCTATGAAATGAGATACAAATCCAAGATCTCAATCAATCAATCAAAATATGCTTTATTATCAAAGAATAGTATCTTATTGACAAAGCGTGTATATATAAATGTAAACTAAGCCAATACCACTTGATAAATGTATAAAAATAGTCACCACCATATAAAATTGAATTGAATCAAAACAATCAGTCACATATTAAAATTTGCATGCATCTATGTATATATATATATATATATATATATATATATATATATATATATATATATATTTATATATATATAAGTAAAGAGTATCAAGATGGCGTCGAAAGACTCATCGCTGAAAAGTAGCTCCGTGATTATTGACGGAAATAAGAAAGAAAACGGTCCAAAATTCAAATGTTGTGAAACAAAACTGTGCAAAGTAGTTGTGTGTTCAAATTGCAGTGCCGCATATCACTACAGTTGTGCAGAAAGAATCGGAAATGTGAAACTCCAATCTGAGCTGGGCGGCATACTAACATTTACCTGCTGCCAGCCAAAAACTGAAGGTGAATACAGCGAAAATGTAAAAATTCTGAGGCTCACATTAGAAAATAATATGCTGAGGCAGCTATTAGAAGAAGTAAGGGACAAAAATCTTATTATTAAAGAAAATAACAGCCTGCTTATACAAAGGTTTACGAGTCTAGAAAAAACCCTATCATCCGGAAAAACTTTAACAAAAAACGGTCAAACCGAAGCCCAAAATGTAAACAATGCACGACAAATTGATAATGATAAACGAGCGTCAGTGTCAGTGATACCAACGGACAACTATCTAGTGTTTTCCGGAACTTTAAGTGACACCAACCCAAAAAAAACGCACGATCCAACACCGATTTCCACTATATCATCGGAAGTTGCCAGTGGTACCACATCGTACAGCATGGTGCTGAAAAACAATCCGAACGCGATTAGTTCAAATGCTACAGAAATTGGCAACAATGTGCCGAATAACAAACAAGAAAATGGAAATCGAAGGGACCTAACCAAAAATTCTCCAGCACCCGAATCGGATGATAAACAAACTTGGCAAACACAAAAGCGCCGAAGAATTAATAAAAATAAAATTTCAGTGGGACGACCAGGGGAAAATGAAGCTATGTCCAAATTACAACCCATAGTTAGAAGAAGTTGGATTTACTTGTCAAATCTAAACAATGAAACCACACCAAAGGACATTTTGGATTGTTTGGATCAACGATACTCAAACCAGTATGTCTGCGAGAAAATAAATAAAAAGTATGAGTCTCGGGTGGCATCCTTTAGGCTGGGAGTACCCATGCACATGGAAAATGAAGTAAAATCATTGAATTTCTGGCTGGCTGGAACATTTGTCGACAGCTATAGATTTCCAAAGAAAAGAGTCAGCTCAGACAATACAAATTTTCACCAGGCCCAACAACAGCAATTGCAGGAGTCGGCAATATAGTCCAGACCAATAGTGCTGTGGAAGAAGAGGTGTTGTGCAGTATCATACACCATAATATACAATCCATTGGCAATTGTTTGGATGAACTACAAGAATTAGTAAATGAGCATGAAGAATGTGTAGCCATTTGTCTCAGTGAGCATTGGAAGTCAGTTTCACAATTAAAAAATTACAACATAGTTGGATTCGATTTAACTTCTACCTACTGTAGAGAAGAAGGTTCCCATGGAGGAGTAGCGATATATGTTAGAGAAAATCTGAAGTGGAAAACTAATACGAATATTGTTAGCCTATCAGAAAAGGGTTTGTTTGAATGTTCTGCGGTTGAATTGACATTACAGAAGAGCAAAGTAATTATATTATGCATATATCGAACACCAAGCTCGCCAGTAAAAGAATTTTTGGACAAATTAGAGAAGGTTTTGGTTGATAATTTTAACGAAAAGTATTTGTTTTTTATAGCAGGTGATTTTAACATAGATATCAAATCAGTTGACAAAAGTTCAGTAAATCTTTTGTCTCTTTTAAGCTCGTTTCAAATATTTCCCACTATCTCAGACTATACTCGAGTTTGTGGGAGCTCTCGAAGCTGTATAGATAACATATTTAGCAATAGTATATCCTATTCAGCAGAAATTCTAAACACACATATATCTGATCACACAGGTCAAAAAGTTTCTTTCAATATTGACCTCGATAAGAATAATTCCAAGAAAAATAGAAAAAGAAACTTTTGCGAAGAAAATGAAGAGAACTTCAAACAAATTTTAATAGAACAAGACTGGGATAGCATTCTTGCAATCCCAAATCACTGTGTCAATGAACAATGGAAATGTCTTATGTCCATCCTAATACCCATTTTCAATCAATGTTTCCCTTTCAAGTCCAGTACTCCAAAAGGCAAAACAAAGTATCCTCCAACTTCTGAACTTATAGACTGCAAAAACACTCTTGACATTCTGCTGGTCATGACTAGAACAGCGGAAGGGTATAATGAAGTATACAGAGAGGTGAAAAAAAGGTATAACCGTCTTCTAGTAGATGTGCGTAAAGAACACTATAAGAACGCATTGATGAAAGCGACAATAAAACAAAATGTGTATGGCAAATAGTCAGTGAAATAAAAGGAAATCCCAACAGAAAAAAGGAACTAAAAATACCGGGAGACCCAAACACCGTGAGTAATAATTTCAATAACTTTATATTAAATGCAGCTCCAAATCTCTTGAAAGACTTGCCTACTTTAGAATTTTCTTGCAAAATACCATACAATGAAAAATCTTTCTTCTTAATTCCCTTGACCCTTGATGAAACTATAAATATAATTACCAAACTTAAAAACAAGACGAGTGCAGGATTTGCCGAAATATAAAATAAAGGCATAAAACTTGTGCTTACGAGCTAGCCATTCCACTTTTACACATAATCAATAACTCATTTCAATATGGCATATTTCCTGAAGATCTCAAACTTGCAATGGTCAAACCACTTTTTAAGAAAGGGGACCCATCCTTGATAGAAAACCACCGTCCCATCAGCATTTTACCATCTTTCTCAAAGGTTTTGAAATAGCAATGTGCACAAGACTTCTTTCTTTTTTCTATTCAGAAAATTTGCTTAGTCACTCCCAACATGGTTATTTGAAAGGAAAATCAATAGAAACTGCGTATACAGTTTCATTGAAAAATAATTACAGGATATGAGGACAAGGATTTATCATTGGGCATATTCTTGGACTTATCAAAAACTTTTGACAGCCTAAACCATACAATATTGTTGGAAAAGTTAGAGAGATATGGGATAAGAGGACCAGCACTTGCTTGGATACACTCTTACTTGACGAATAGAAAACAAATTACAGTAATAGAAAAAAATGAAGAACAGCACCTCTCTGAAATGGGAACTCTTTCAGTGGGCATTCCGCAGAGGGAGTGTGATAGGGCCCTTACTTTTTGTGTTTTATGTTAATGATCTTGCATCTGAAATGATTGATAAAAAAACACATCTTATTAACTACGCAGATGATACAAACATATTAATACTGGGTTCTTCCATTAACGAACTACTAGATATTGCGAACAACACACTGAGCAAGGCACAGGAATGGTTCACAAAAAATCAATTAATTTTGAACACGGAAAAAACAAATCACATTTGCTTTAGAACAAGAATAAAAAATTCTAGTATTGCTGAAGATATTACTCTACAGTCCAAAAAGGTAACTTAAGCTGAGAACACTAAATTCTTAGGGGTCCACATCGATCAAAACTTAGATTGGGGAACACATATTTTAGAAACGTGTAAAAAACTCAACTCAGCCTGCTACTCATTCAGAATCACTGCCAAATATTTAGATAATGGTAGCTTAAGAGCTATTTACTACGCAAGCATATACTCAGTGATGCGTTTTGGGATTGCTTTCTGGGGCGGAAGCAGTGATGCTGAAAAAGTTTTTATTATTCAGAAAAGAGCCATTAGAATATTACTTGGCCTTAAACATAATGAATCTTGTAGAGGAAATTTCAGAAAATTGAATGTATTAACACTACCTGGGGTATATGTGTATGAGTGCTTGGTTTTTCTGTTTAAAAATAGAGAAAAATTCGACCAATTCGAAATAAAACATGAGATCAACACAAGGAGTCTAAATTTAAACTTTCCAGCACATCGATTGGCACAAACAGAAAGAGCTCCTACATACTCATGTATTAAATTCTTCAACTCATTACCAAAAGAGATACAGCAAGAATCCTGTTTTAAAAATTTTAAAAAACTTGTTTTTAATAATATTTTAAAGATAGAACCTTACACTGTTCGAGAATTTACAGAGTATCGATAGTTTTATATAAATATGCCTTTTTTACTTTCACTTGTAATTTGTCATTATTGATGTTATTGTATTATATTATATTGTAGTTGTTTCAACTCTTTTAACCTGTTTGACGTCAGATTCATTTAATTGTTAATGTACATGTAACTGTAATTCACAATTCTTTGAAATTAAAATTATCTTATCTTATCTTATCTTATCTTATCTTTGTCTATGAGATTTTTGTATCTTCTGACAATAAAGCATGATTGATTGATTGATTGAAGAGTCATATACACTTTTTTTTTAACATCAATAAAGTTTCATAAAAAACATTTAAAATCCAAAAATTTAAAAATATAAAAAGTTTTAAAACTCAAGAATTCAAAAATTAAAAAATTCTCAATTCGAAAAATTCAAAATATTTGAAGTTTAAAAATATAACAAACAATAGAAGGTATATGATATCACATAATATTCTTCCAAACTATAATAGGCTCTATCGGAGAGAACTCTTTTTACTGCTTTTCTGAAGCTGGCGTTGGACGGTATATCTTTAATATTATTTGGAAGGTGATTGTACATTTTGCAGCCGTTATATATAATTGAATCCTTAACGAGAGTGGAAGATGGTAATGGTAGATTGAGATGGTTACTTTGACGGGTGGCGTACCTACTCTCTGTAATGAAATTTTGTTTGTGTTTATTTATGAGGCACACTGTTTCAAGTATAAATATTGATACTACCGTGAGTATGTTGTGTTGCTTGAAGTGAGGTCTGCACGAATCGCAAAATTTTAATTTACAGAGGTATCTCAAGGCTCGTTTTTTTAAAACAAAAACACTTTGAAGAGCATTTCCACTGCACACTCCCCAGAATGGGATACCGTATCGCAAATGTGATTTAGTAGTATACTGTCTTTGTGGTTGAGTATCCTAGTTCATTTGCAGCAATTTTCACAGCATAACAACCAGAGGACAATTTTTTATTCAAGTTTTTCACATGTTCATTGAATTTAAGACCGTTGTCAATGTATAGTCCAATAATCTGGTGGTTTAAAAATATATCAGCAACTGCACATTTGAAAGACACTATCTTGGTTTTCAATATGTTGAAGGACAAAAGGTTCGAGTCGCACCACTCTTTGACTTTTATTATATCTGAATTGATGATATGATGAAGATCGGCTTCCTTATCTTTATGCCATAGTATGGTGGTATCATCGGCGAACAGGGTGACATTACCTGAAATGTCAAGCGTCATCAGATCATTAACATATAGTAAAAACAAAATTGGACCGAAGACTGATCCTTGCGGAACGCCACATTGTATATTACCTAAACTTGAAATTGATTTTGTCTTAACTACTTGTGTGCGGCCAGATAAATATGACGTAAACCATGAGTGTGCTTTATCTCAAAATCCGTAACGGTGAAGTTTTCGCAAAAGTATCTCATGATTCACACAGTCAAAAGCCTTCGATAAATCACAAAATACAGCCGCGGCAACTCCACCATCATTGATCCTACTATACAGTTCCCATAACAGTGAAAATATTGCATCATTTGTGTTCTTATTGCACTGAAATCGAAACTGTTTGATGCTCAATATATCACACGCCTGCAAAAAGTCAAAGATTATCTTCTTAACGAGTCTTTCGATGATTTTGGCTAACGTGGGAATGAGATAAAGGGGCCTAAAATTCATGGGAGAGTTCACTTCACCACCTTTGTAGATTGGTATAACAATTGATGTTTTGAGAAAGGGTGGAAATATGCCTTCTTTGAAGGATTCATTTATCAGAGATACTAGTTGGTTCAGGGCATTATTTGGAAGATTTTCAAAAATCCTAACAGAAATGTCATCAAATCCAGTTACGGTTTTATTTTTAGTATCATGTAACGTTTCTTTCATTTAATCAATATTAGTGTCATACAAGATTAAGTTTTCCTTAACCCTCACGTTTGTTAAATTTATTAGTGGATCATAGGCTTTGGTTAGATTTTTTGTCAATTCATCTGCAACTGTACAATAGTACTCATTCAATGCGTCCGGATTCAACTCCAAATCTACTTTCTTTTTGGAATTATTTCCTAAAAGATCATTTACTATCATCCAACTCTCCTTTAATTTGTTGGTGGCACCATCAATGCGATCTTTATAATAATTTTCTTTTGGTAACTTTATCAACTTTCGATATATTGACCTGTACTTATTGTAGTAATTATGAAAAAAATCTGTATTTGTATATTTTCTGATATAATGCAGAGATCTCATGTTTCTTGCAGAATTCTTCAATCCTTTTGTAAGCCACTGCTTTTTTTGTTTGTTTTTGATCTTTCGAATGGGAAAAATATCATTGAAAATATTAAGGAGTTTATTATAGACGACTTGAAATCTTTCATTTATTGTTGTAGTTGATTCCCAATTCGTTTGCTGACATTTCAAATAGAACCTATTATAGTTGGATGCAGTATATAGCCTACCATATCTAAATTTCTCATTTTTACATTTTGAAACGATGTTACCTAGTGTGCAGAAAACAGCCTCATGGTCAGAGAGACCTGCAGATACAACCGAACATGTGACTTGTTTTGAATCTAAGTTACTGCATATATAATCTATAGCAGTACTACTGTATTGTGATATTCTGGTATCCGATTTCACATGCACTGTCAAATCAAAAGCAGTCAAGAGATTAATTAGTGACTGTGTGATATTACTCTCTTTATCATTGAAATTGATATTGAAATCACCTGTTAATATCATTTTGCATTTCACAGGAAGATCGTTTAATATTGACTCTAGTTCGTTAATAAGAATATGAGGGTCTGACAACGGTGACCTGTAAATGCATAATATGTACATATTGATTTTCTTACAGAAGCTGATGGAAAACTCGAATGCTTTTTCTTGTAATAGATTATCAAATTTGGTGATATTGGTAAAAGGTAATTTATCAGTTAAAGAGTTTTTTTCTAATATCAAAGTCCCGTCATGAGTTGCTGTTTTTCTACTATATTTTGAAATAACGTTATAGTTTGGTAAATAAATAGGCTCATCATTTTTAAGCCAGTGTTCGGTTAATATTACTATTTGTGGAAAGTCCAAATTCTCCAGGAATATATACAGCTCGTCCAATTTATATCGGAGAGATTGAATGTTCAGTAAAACAATAGACAGAGAGCTGTCATCTAATAATTCCTACAAAACGTTTTTGATGGGATAGTTTCGTCAGTTTTGTGTCTTATCGATTGAATATTGAGTAAGAAAGTAGTGATTGAAGTTCTTTCTTGCTCTTTACTTAACCTAAAAAAATTATCCGTACTTGGTTTGTTATGGGCGTCTATACTATGGTTGTCTTTTTGTTGAATGGATGTTTTCGGAGCACTTGCAGGTGGAGTTGGTCTTGATGGTAGGGTCCATCTTCTGTTGTTCCTTGAGTTCTGTTGCATTTTGCTACATCGGGAGGTGGGATTTCGTATTTCGCCTTAGTGGCTGGAGGGTCTCCATTTTGGTTCTTGTAGATAATGTTGTTGACAAATGATCAATCAATCAATCAATCAAAATATACTTTATTGTCGAAAGAATCATAATCTCATTGACAAAGCATGTGTTAGATCATAACTACCATCATTATAATTATTACAGAGGAGACAGTGTGGAGTCAGCTTTAAAATAACAAAAAGGTCAATAAATAAATAGTACACACACACCTAATATAATAGTGTAAAAGAATAAAATGTTAAAATGGTTAAATCACTAATCTGTAAAAAACACAAATCGTCAAAAAAAATACAAAACAGAAACAAATTAGGTTAAAATTAAATAAAAAGTTGGATATCTTATATCTATCAAATGTAAGATCACAATTTAAAACGCCTAATAAAAACCAATAAGACCCGTTAAAATTAAATATAAAGTAGGAAGTTGAAATTATATAAAAAGTTGAGTTCCCTCTATCTATAAAATAGTACGATCGTTGAAAAATTCCTCTAAACTATAATAGGGTCTATCAGAAAGCAATGCCTTGACTTCTTTTCTAAAAATAACACCAGATACCACTCCTTTTATATTTTCTGGCAAGTGGTTGAATATCTTGCATCCATTATATATTAATGAATCTTTCACAAGAGAAGATGAAGGAACTGGTAGTTTCAAATGCTGATCTTGTCGGGTAGAATAAGTGTTTACTCTAAACATAAGTGTTTACCTAAACATATCCTGAAGCTATTGGATTCTGTCCAAAAAAGGGCAATTCGTCTCGTCGGTGATGCCTCGCTTACAAACTCGCTCACTTGTCTGGAACACCGTAGAAAAGTTGGCGATTTGTCTCTATTTTATAGATATTTTCATGGGCGATGCTCTTCTGAAATATCAACAATCGTTCCTCCTTTGGCAGTCTCTTCGAGATTAACCCGTCAAGTTCAGTCTTCACACCTTCGTGGTCACTTTGGAGACCTGCAGAACATCACTTTCCAAAGACTCATTCATCCAACGAACTGCGAGGCTTTGGAACTCATTGCCTAGGGAGGTGTTCCCCGAGGCATACAACCTCCAGAAATTTAAGAAGAACACCAACTCCTACCTTCTTTCCCTTGGTTCCCACGATGTTCTCTGAACATTAAAGGATATCCCTTTTCGTGGGAACCAGAACATATAAAAAAAAAAAAAAATTAAAATTAGATTTGTGTTTGTGAATAAGGCATACTGTTTCCATTATATATATGGATATGACAGTCAGTATTTTGTGATTTTTAAAGTGAAGTCTGCATGAGTCTCGAAGTCTTAGTTTGCATAGGCTTCTCAGAGCACGTTTTTGTTGAACAAAGACACTTTGTAGAGAGGAACTATTACATGCTACTCAAAATGGAATGCCATACCTTAGTTGAGAGTCTATTAAAGCATAATAAACTACTTTTGCAGCTGAATATCCCAACTCATTTGATGCCATTTTGACGGCATAGCAACCAGAGGATAATTTTTTATTGAGGTTGTTTATATGAGCATTGAATTTTAGTCCACAATCAATGAATAGCCCCAAAAATTTGGAATTTGTTTTTTTTTTCAATTGTTTTAGTATCTAGGGATATGTCTCCTATTGTGCATCTGAATGAAACTATATTGGTTTTGGATGTGTTAAATGTGAGTAGATTTGAGTCACACCACTTTTTCACCATTTGTATGGCATTGCTGATGATTCGATGTAGATCAGTTTCATCGTTGTTGTGCCACAAAATAGTAGTGTCATCTGCGAATAGAGTAATTTTCCTGATATGTCAAGGGCTGTTAAATCGTTTATATATAGCAAAAACAGAATGGGGCCAAGGATCGAGCCTTGAGGCACCCCACAATGTATATTTGCTATACTGGAGGTTGATTTTGTTTTTACTATCTGCGTTCGATCTGATAAATATGATTCAAACCATCTATGAGCACTATATCTGATTCCGTAGCAGTGCAGTTTTTGCAACAGTATTTCGTGATTCACACAGTCAAATGCCTTAGACAAATCACAAAATACTGCCGCAGCCACCTCGCCACTATTGATTTCGTTGTACAGTTCATATAGAAGAGAAAAAATTGCATCATTAGTGCTTTTATTATTTTGGAATCCAAACTGTTGGATACTCAAAATATTGTGGCTGCATAAGAAGTTGTTCAATCTGTTTTTGACAAGTTTTTCAATAATTTTTGACAGTGTTGGAATGAGAGAAATGGGTCTAAAATTTGAGGGAGAGTTCTTATCACCACCTTTATGCAGAGGTATCACCAAAGATGTTTTTAGGAAAGACGGGAAAATGCCCTGGCGAAAAGACTCATTTATCAGAGCTGCTAAGCAACTGAGTGCGTTTAGAGGAAGGTTTTCGAAAATTCTTATGGATATTTCATCTATTCCAGATGTGGTTTTGTTCTTCATACTGCATATAATTTCTACCAACTCATCGACGTTGGTATCGTACAACACAAAGTTTTGATTCACGGTAATATGGCTCAAATTAATCAGTGGATCATAGGGAATTGTTATATTCTTTTTCAGAGTGTCTGCAATCGAACAATAGTAACTGTTGAGAGTGTCTGGACTGAGTTCAGATTCTACCCTCCCCCCAGAGTTTTTTCCTCTGAGTTCATTGATTATTGTCCAACTCTCCTTTAGCTTATTACTGGCGCCTCCAATACGATTTTGGTAATATTTGTCTTTTGCGAGTTTTATTAGCTTTCGATAAATTGACCTGTATTTATTGTAGTAGTTGAAGAAAAAAATTTCATTTGTGTATTTCCTTATATGATGTAGTGATCGTAAGTTTTTTGCTGAAATTTTGATTCCATTTGTCAACCATTCCTTCCTCTTTTTATTTTCTGGATGGGAAATGCCTCATCGAAATTTACCAAAAGCATTTTATAGAACTCATCAAATGGTTCTTTTGAAGTTAATGTGATATCCCAATTAATTTGTTGGCATTTCATATAGAACCTATTATAGTTCGACCTAGTGTAGAGACGGCCATGCCTGAATTTCTCACTTGCTCTGTTTGCCTCAATATTTTTTACAACGCAATGAACGGCCTCATGGTCGGATAAACCGGCAGGCACCACAGAGCATGTGATATATTGAGATTCTATATTGCTGCAAACATAGTCAATAGTAGTGCTAGAATATTGAGAGATTCTGGTATCAGATTCCACATGCATGTTTAGATGTTATTGCTTTGCAGAGGAACCATTTCCCAGTGTTATTTATGGTTCCATTAATATAGTTTGAGCTCTTTATTGCGTTGTTACTGTCAATCATTTTAATGTGGGATAGGAGACCAGAGAAATATAAATACTTGTTGATGCTTAGGTTATTTTCATAAATCTCTTGATTTATTCTCCCCGTATTGTGGGCATATTTATAGGGGTCTGAAATGAGGATTATGTTGGTGTTCATTAGACCTGCGTGTAATTGTTCTACCATAGAACGTCTCAACTTATGGGGCCAAAAGATTATCGCATCGTCCCTTGAGAGATTTCTTCCGTTAATTAATGAGGTGGATGATAATGTATTATCATTGCTGTTTGGATGGAGTTGTTACTGCTTACCTGGAAGAATATCTTTAGTATCGGCTCGAAAGGCTTTTTAATAGTATTTCTGTTTTTAGGAAAAGTCAAAACCTGTCAACTTGAAAATATTTATTTACTATCTGTCTTTTTTTTTGTTTTTTCGTGAACTACTTCTATATTTAACATTGAACAATAATAAAAATGAAAACAAAAGTAACATTCTCCTCCCCAGTAATTGTTCCAACAGTGATAAGAAAAACAAGAACAATTACTCTTCTTTCTTCTCGACGTCCAATACACAAAGCCTCGAACGGTCGGCAAGAATGGTTCCTTTGAAAATTTCACGTCCACCACTCTTATCTTGCCATCTTTACCGGGATAAACCTGTACCATTCTTCCTTTTGGCCAAATATTCCTCGGACCATTTGAATCTACCACCACCACAATATCATTTTCCTGGACTGATCTGTTTTCTTCGAACCACTTACTTCTTCTTACAAGAAATGGTATGTATTCTAAAGTCCACCTCTTCCAAAAAAAATCTGCCAATTTTTGTGAAGCCCTCCATTTTGAAAGAAAATTCAGATCCCTTTCTTCGGTGGATGTGCAAGGTAGAGCAGCATAATGTGTTCCAATCAGAAAATGATTAGGTGTCAAAGCCTCAGAGTCATCAGAGTCGACAGGACTGAGTCAATGGCCTGAATTAATATATTTTGACTTCAGCAAATACGTTCGAAGAACGTATTCTGTGGAAATCTGTTGTCACATTTCTTCATATTTTTTCAGGATTGTATCATCTTTCCCATGCTCCTCCCAAGTGGAGCTGACGGTGGATTGAAAATCCATTTGATGTTTTTCATACTGCAGAATTTGGTGATTTCTGCCTGATTCAAATTCATCAATGCTATAGAAAGTTCTTTTTCTGCTGACTTGAAATTACTTCCATTATCGCTGTGGATTTCTTCAGGGAATCCACGTCTACAACCAAATTGGCGAAGTACATGAATAAAACTGTCTGTACTGAGATCATGTGCAATTTCCAAATGTATGGCTCTTGTTACCATACACGTAAATCACCGTATCTCTTTTCTCTGCTCCTTTTCACAGCAACATTGATCGGTCCGAAATAGTCCACTCCGGTTTTAATGAAGAACCTTACTGTAGGTTCCAAACGACACCCTGATGGGTGTTTTTGGCAAAACCTTTCTGTTTTTACACATTTGACATGATTTCTTTATGTCTTTAACTGCTTGTCGAATATGTAAAATCCAAAATTTTTGTCTTAAATTATTGATGACCGTTTCCTGGCCATGATGGAATGCCTGTTCATGATAAAAATGTATAATTAATTTTGTCAATTTATGTTTCGGATCCAAAATGATGGGTTTTTTCATGTCTTCGTCGGCTTGTCTTAAATTGTTCAATCTTCCTCCCAGTTTTATTATACCGTCTTTGTCCACCTCGCACGAAAAAGTATAAAGTCTGCTAGATTTGTGTAACAACTTATTTCTTTTCAGTGAAGTTAATTCTTCGTAGAATGCGTCTAGTTGAATCTTTCTGTAGATGAGCTTTTCCGCATTTTGAATTTCTGAGACCATGAGTTCTCCAGTGTTTTTATCACTACCTCGGCAATTTCCAATGAATCTAAGCATCCATGCTGTGGCTCTTCTAATACGATTCCATTTTGAAAATCTCTGTGGGTCAGGAACTATCAAGTCTTCCTTGAAGAAGTTTACAAAAACGTAATCATTTTTTATTTCCAAATTATCTTGATTTCTCTCGTCTGACTTCATAGGTTTTTCTTTGGGCCAATTTTCGATTTTTTCGCTCAAAAATTGCGGACCAAATAACCATGTACTGCTGTCAGAGAAATCGAGAGGTTTTATTCTTTTCGTCGCTTCATCCGCGACATTTTGTTTTGATGGTACGTACTTCCACTGTGTCATGTTTGTCAGTTCATGTATCTCGGCCAGTCGCTGAGCTACAAAAACTTTGAACCTATGAGCTTCAGATCGAACCCATTGTCACAGTTTTTGAATCTGTCCAATATATAACCTGAGAGATTTCAAACCTTAGAGCTGAGTGAGTGCCCCAGTCGTGCCCCCATTAAGGCTGCTTGCAATTCCAACCTTGGGATGGATACAGGCTTCAGAGGTGCAACTCTTGTTTTTGCACTCACAAAGGCTGTTCGAATTTCATTTCCCCTTTCTATCCTCAGATATGCAACTGACGCATAGCATCTTTCTGAGGCATCTGAAAAAACATGTAATTGGATAGTACTACCATCTCTATCTATACTGAAATACTGTCGAGGAACTCTGAAATTGTAAATAGTTTGCAAGTCATTGATCCATAAAACCCATTTATCAAGTCATCGGTAATTTCGTCATCCCAATCAAGTTTATTTCTCCAAATTTCCTGAAGTAACACTTTTCCATGAATAATAAAATTTGCTATGAAACCAAGTGGATCGAAAATTGACATTACGACCTTGAGTACCTGTCTTTTTGTTGGACGTTGTTGATTATTCAGAATATGTTCATTGACTTTATGAAATTTTGTTTGAAAGCCAAAAGTGTCCTCTTGGGGGTTCCACCAAGTTCCTAAAATTCTTTCCATTCTTGTTTCCGCATTGGCTTTAATATCCAACCCATTTTAGCTACAGTTCCTTCCTTAATTTTAATTTAAAAAAACGAAAATTATGTCCTGGATCAATTTTATGGCTTCAAATTCAGAATCAGCATTTCCCAGATAGTCATCCATGTAGTGGTCTTCTATAATAGCACGTGATGCCTCTGGAAATTGATTTACAAAATCGTAAGCGTTCCTGTTTTTGGCTTCTTGAGCCAAACAGGGCCCACTAGTTGAAACAAAGAAAACAACTTGTATTTCAAAAATATTTGGCGAACAGATGCGATCCATATCTCTCCAGAGAAATCTTTGAGCAGGACGATCTTCTTGTCTGACACCGATTTGGAGAAACATTTCCTTTATATCCGCAGTAAATGCATATTTTTTTATTCTAAAATTTAGTAGAATATTATATAGAGAATTATATAGATCGGGACCAGTGATAAGGCAGTCATTTAGACTTATTCCGTTTGATTTGGATGCAGCATCGAAAACAATTCTTAACTTATTTGGTTTATTGGGATTGAATACACCGAAATGCGGCAAAAACCAAGTTCGTATTACCCATTTTGGCTTCTTCTTCGGAGAGTTTTCTTATATAGCCCTTTTTTTCCAAATCGACCATTTTCTCGCAATAGGCTTTTCCAAAATCTGGGTTCTTGTCCATTTTTCTCTCCGTAGAAAGCAGTCTCTTCATCGCATTCGAGTTACTTTCTGGAAGAATCACATTTTCATGTTTCCATAGAAGTCCTGTTTCAAACCTCTTCCCTTTTCTCTTCATTGTTGTATCCAAAATATTTTGTGCCCTTATATCTTCTCTTGACATGGACTTGGTGATCTTTTCCAAACCTAAATTGTCAATTTGCCATTGTTGTCTCACCATGTCATGAATAATGTCTAAGTCGTCCTTTTCCCCATGATTAATGAAGCATACGTGACCATTATCAAAGATTTTGTTCGACCCTGTACTAACATTTCCATGAATGACCCAACCCAAAAGTGTTTTACTCAAAGCTGGACCATTCCAGGGGCCAGTTATAACTTTTCTGTTGATCAAGAGTGGCCAATTATCTTGACCAATCAATAGTTTGGGCTTTGCATCGATCATTGAGGAATTTTAATGTCAATAAAAGGATACTCACTGGAAATCTTCATCATATCAACACTTTGCGATGGCAAAGACATTCCTTTGATGGTTCTGGCATGACGAATTTGGAAATTCTTACCATTCTGTGGTGATCTGATGTTGCATGACACAATCCTCGAGTCATCTTGCTGCTTCACTTGATTATTCGTCCATTGAATATATAAAGGATGCTGAGGTCCATCAAGTTCCAATTGGTCAGCTAAATCCTGGTCAATCAAGGTCACAGTCGGGGCATCATCTAAAAGTGCATAAGTGTTCAGGGATTTTTCACCACGATTTAATGTCACGGGTACAACTTTCAATAATACATTCGTATTTGTTGAAATATGACAGTTGATTTCGGATTCATTTGCGTTCATACGATGAATATCATTATTTTCTGAAATTTCAGTTTTATGTAAAAGCTGATTATGGGGTTTTGTACAATTATTTATTCCACATATCTTAATTTTCCTACATTTCTTCAGATTATGGAATGGTATTAAACAAGAAAAGCAAATCCCTTTAGATGTAACTAACTTCCACCTTTCGTCTATTGTCATGGATTTGAATTTAGAACATTTACTGAGATGGTGTAGTTCATTACCACAACATATGCATCTTTTATTTCCTACAGGTGAATCAGTGGTTGTCATCGTAATGTCTTTTTTGACTAGAGTTCTTTGTTTGAATTTATGGTTGTCAGTTTTGAAATCAGTCGTCACTTTTGGCAGAATAATTTGACAAGCAACGGATGCTTTTTGATCCAACCATAAACTAAACTCTACCAACTTATGATTATGTGGAGTTTTATTCGAGATGTGTTCGATCCATTTAATTTTCAGGTTTGTGGGAAGTTTACTTAAAAGTTCCTGAAGTAAAATAGAATTTCGTAAGTGTTCCTCTTCATGTAGCGCTTCAATAATACCAACAAAGTTTTTCATTTCATCAGAAAATTCAATAAGCATATCTAATCTATCCTCTTTTACACTAGGAAAACTTTTTATTTTATCCAATAACATCATAATAATGTGCTCAGGACGTCCGAATCGGTTTTGTAAAATGTCAATAACTTTGTCAACGTTTTGAGGCAAAATAAGTAAACTTTCCACAATTTTCCTAGCATGTCCCTTCAGACATTTTTGGAGTCTAATCTGATTCTCCTCCTTGGAATAGCCACAAATAGCCGTTGTATTCTTATATTGAAAAATAAAGTTAGGCCATTCTACGGGATCACCACCGAACGGGGGCAAATCCTTTGGCATGGATTGTCTTGTAAGTATTTTGGCTAGTTGTGACGAAGCTATCTGTTCAGTATTAGAAATAGGTACTACCTTTTGGAAATCCTTTGCTGGTGACACTGACTGACGGCTGCTATGCCATGGACACTTACCATCAACCCATTCTTCAATATTAGGTATTTCCTTTCTTGACTCCGTACCTGTCGACTCCGATTCCTCTTCGGAGTGGTTTCCTCTGCATTCATCTCCACCAGTCTCATTTCCAACTCCAAATCTAACATTTCCTTCTGATGCTTGTATAAAAGTTCTTTCTTCTTCATTTCTATTTCGATTTTGATTTGCTCTTGTCCGGATTTGTGTCTCTTTATGGTTTTGGCTCGACTTGATTTGGGTTTCGAATCAGTTTTTTCGATTTGTCTTGAACTATGACTCTTGATACTTTTAGCAAATACTGATTCCGCTTTCGAAACAGTTCTTTCGGCAATATTTTCTAAAGATGGCATCACTTTTTCCCCCAACTCAGTTTTACTTTTTAGACGTTCACTTCGTCTAACATTTGGCATTGATTTGGACATTATTAGACTGCTGATTTATTCACAGTGCAGGTTCTTTATAGGCAGAGAAGGACCAGTTATGTTACTGCTTACCTGGAAGAATATCTTTAGTATCGGCTCGAAAGGACCAGTTATGTTACTGCTTACCTGGAAGAATATCTTTAGTATCGGCTCGAAAGGCTTTTTAATAGTATTTCTGTTTTTAGGAAAAGTCAAAACCTGTCAACTTGAAAATATTTATTTACTATCTGTCTTTTTTTTTGTTTTTTCGTGAACTACTTCTATATTTAACATTGAACAATAATAAAAATGAAAACAAAAGTAACAGGAGTATTGATTGCATAATAGTATTGTCTCTTTTTTGTGCTATGAGATGTTTCAACATGCCTTTTCCATGGGTGTCCGATATGAATATGTTTTTTTTTTGTTTTTGGTCCATTGACTTTGCAATAATTCTCTGCAGCCGCTTTTGATGTGCTTTGCTGTTCTTTTTTCCTGTTGTTCGGTGAGCTTATGGAGTCCTTAGATTTTTTTTTGAATGTTGGTCCAATGCGTTTGTTTCTATTTCTTGTAGTTCCATCAAGAGAGTTATTTCCTTTTTTTGTTGTTCTAGCTCCTCAGAGTACAGCTTGTTTTTAGCTGTTAGAGTTTCGTTTAGGTCAACATTTTTTTTTTCCTGCTTTTTCCATTTTCTCTTGAAGCTCTGAGTTTATTTCTTTCAGAGTGGATATTTGGATATTAAGTTCACTAATTGTTGTTTTTTGGTCATTCGTTTTTTCTAGTAAAATCTTTTCAGTATTGCACGCATCTTCTTCGAAGTCAAGTGACATTCTCTGGTGCCTTTTGATGTAGATGCTTTTTTCGTCATTTTATTTGTTCAATTTGTTAAGTTCCTGTAATAATTCGCCTATTTTTTTTTAATTCCTTTTTTCCCACAGCAATTCTTTTACACTAATCGATTTCTTCAGGGCATTATATTTATCCAGTAGGCATATTTTATCTTCTGCTTCACTTGATTTTCTGGATGCACACTCTTTGAAGCATAAGATTTTGTTGTCCTCAACTACTTGCATGCTTTTCTTCCTCTCTATACAGCTCCAGTGATATGTGTTCAGGCATTGTGTGCAGATAGCAATTGAACACTCTTTATTTTTACAGCACTTGTATTTAGCCTTCATCTTTTCATTAAATGTAGTATTCAAGTTTCCAGGTCTGTTCCACTTGTCTGTTCAGTGCGAATATTTTCACCTTTAGCTCCTGGACTATTTATACATTCCATACATCTTTTCATGCGACAAGATAACGCCAGAATAATTCACATTTTCGAGAAACGACATATTTTGGGTATTTTTTGTAGAGAGCCATAATAATTGAATCCGAATATATCTGATGTCCAATAATATCAAATATTTTTCCAAAATGTTCATAACGAGGCTCAGCGAGCTGTAATGGGGAAAATGGGAAAAAATTTAAGAAAAATTGTATCACTATTGATGTCATTCACATATGATATGTGATTTGTTTCTCACAAATCTCGATAATCTGACAATGGGGGGCCAAGACATTTTCCTCAGAATGGCTCGAAATGGATGATAGCATCTCACAGACAAACGAATCCGTGAAAATGTCTGCATCTTTGATACCTTATAGTACTTTCCAGGTAGAATGGGCAAGTCCAGGTGTTGGAAGCAAACTATGAATGAAACTTTCGATATTTACCCCCGAACTCTTGAAAATACTATATTTTTTAATAAATGTTGCGTTAAAGTTTACACATACGAATGAATACTATGGATTAATGATCGTTGGCAAAATTAATGAGTAGATCAACCAAAAACAATATAATAAGAGTAACATTCATAATAATAACAATAAAAATAAACAAAACAATTATAAACTATCTTAGCAATCGCAAGAAATCATTTGAAATTTATGAATCAAATCGAGGGCAAAATGAATTATTTGGTAACATAAAACTATATCAACGAACGTAATACAATCATAAATCATCTTAACAATATAAAGGAAAAATCAAGCCTCTTACGCCATGTCAACTCCTATCTAAGTACTCGATTGTTGGTTGGGTGGATACTACCTTATTCATTTATCATCATATTGGGATTTATCTTTTTTTTTTTTTTTTTTATGTTCTGGTTCCCACGAAAAGGGATATCCTGTAATGTTCAGAGAACATCGTGGGAACCAAGGGAAAGAAGGTAGGAGTTGGTGTTCTTCTTAAATTTCTGGAGGTTGTATGCCTCGGGGAACACCTCCCTAGGCAATGAGTTCCAAAGCCTCGCTGTTCGTTGGATGAACGAGTCTTTGGAAAGTGATGTTCTGCAGGTCTCCAAAGTGACCACGAAGGGGTGTGATGACTGAACTTGACGGGTTAGTCTCGAAGAGACTGCCAAAGCAGGAACGATTGTTGATATTTCAGAAGAGCATCGCCCATGAAAATATCCATAAAATAGAGACAAATCGCCAACTTTTCTACGGTGTTCCAGACAAGTGAGCGAGTTTGTAAGCGAGGCATCACCGACGAGACGAATTGCCCTTTTTTCTATTGGCGGCATCGAGCATATGGCTTAATAAACTGGTATTTGGATATTCGACCTGTTCCTTCCATGATGATTAGCGGACGATATTTATTGATGATTGCTCCAGCTATACGGTAAAATTGTCCGAGATTGTACACATGTGGCATATCGATTGTTTTAGAAAAAAACCGAAACATACTCTTTATGTGGCCATTTCGGGATTCCACTATCCATCTGCTCTTTGTTACCAATCTGGATTTATTGGCTTCTTCCGTACTAAGTTGACTTTGTCCTCTTGCTAGGTTAACAGGCATCTCATAGTGTATACCTATGTTATCAAGCAAGAGTGTGATGTCTCGGTATCCTCTATCCAAAATAAAAATATCACCCTCCTGAAACCATTCCCTTAACAGATTTCTATCGTCTTCGAACTCATGGCGTAACATCTCTGCATCGTTATTAGATAGTCTGAAAAATATGGGCCTTGTATTTCCAAAATGAAACCATCCGGGCAACAATCAGAGCAGGTTTAACCAAATGACGTCCTTTGTGCACGCAATAGGATTGACGCAAGATGCGAAAGTTGCTGCTTTTAGGTATATAAGAGTAAGTTCTGTCAATGCATACAATAGCCCTAGGTATGTTTGGCTCTGGGTTATACAGCGTATTCGCAAATTGGGTGACATGTGCTGCTATGAAGTCATTTCTTGTAATTGATCTCAAACCAATGTTTTGAGGGACGAATCGCCCCATAAGGCACTTTCTTTCTATGGCAATGGCCAGACTCACGGCTTGAATATCCAAAGATCACTTTCAAAAACTTATCCGACAGTCCCTGTTTCAGTTTGCACAAAAATAACAAGAGATCTTTCTTACTGATGTACCTAAAAGATGTTTTTTCTTGAACAGGATCACAAAATTCAAACAATTTCTGTAATTGATTTTTGGTTACTGGTGCTAGACATTGAAAATCTGCATCGGTGAAACTGTTTTCATTTTCATATTTTTGTGTATCGGTTACTCTACCTCTCAGTTGTTGAAGAAGATTTGTAATTGTGGTCCTTTTATTATATAAGGTCTGGTGATGAACCTCAAACCTGGCAGTAATACCCGCAGTAAACAACCTTTCTCATCTAAATGATCGGGACAAGATCTTACGTTTTCTGTACGTAAATATTTTTCGAAATAAATATATCAACTCTACATTCATTCGATATTTTTCGAATATTCACAACTGAATTACAAATTATAAAAGAATTGCTTGTTGTTTGCATTAAAACGTTTAAACGAATGCAAGCTGGATCTAGTTCAATAAGCGTGATTTCATTCAGGACTGATCTATTACAATTGAGACAGATTCTTGTTTGATTTGTCACAGGATTTGGAGGATAACCTTGCATATCACGTCTTGAAATCGCTATTTCCAGTTTAAATTAATTTTCTTCACCTCGTAGAAGATGCATTCGGCCAGGAGCAAGTCTCACATTACAGATGAAGCATTCAGTTCGATAAATATACCATAAAATCAATGTGTATCGTTTTAAGTTCTTAGGACCAGTATTATTGACTGAAGAAATTGACAGATATTTTGATATGACAGTTTTAGCAATTGTTTCATTTTCATTCACTACTACTTTGATTCTCATAGCATGTATATTATCAAGTTATCAAAATCGAGTTGAATGCTAAAGAGATAATGTAAGATTTGCTCTGCGTCGAATGCATTTTCTCTGCGATGATGAACGAGAACCCATTACATTCAATATTTATTTATTTACGGTAATATCCATTACAACACAGTACAATTACATATACCTTACACCTAATATACAAAATACAATACAAAATACCATACAACACAATACAATATACAATAACATTTAAAATTTTGGGTTACTATATATATCCACAAAAAACTTTCACTTTTCAGAACATCATTAATGCTCTTATTTTAAAATTGTGGTCATACGTATAAAAGAAGAAAAAAAAAATATACATCCATGACTCAGCAAACATTTATAATATTCTTATGATAAGCAGTAAGTCCCATACTTTCATCTAGTATTATTGAGCCAAGTGTTTGTTTTTTAGGTCACGTCTGAAAGTAGAAAATGGTATGCCGAAGTAGTTCAAATCTACTTCATTCGCATTCCTTACCATTCTTGTTAGAGGGCTGTGGAGTCCGTAGTTACTGTAATTATGTTTGATATGAAAGGTATCATTAGATCTAGTGCCAGTATTATTAGTTTTAAACTCAATATGAGATAGGAGATCTAGAGAACAAATATCACCTGCTAGCAACTTGAACAGAAAACATAAGTTGGTTTCTATTCTCCTGTTCTTTAGAGTAGTTATTTTTAATAAAGAACATATGGCCGCGTAATCGTAGTCATAGTTGTTTCCCTGAATTCCTAGTTTGTATGCAGAAGATATTAAAAATTTGTGTTGAACAGTTTCCAACATGTTGATATAAGTTCCATACTACAGACGCGTATTCCATGTTTGAACGGACAAAAGCGCAGTAAAGAACCTTAAAGGAGATGATTGAGAGGTCTCTGGATACTCTTTTAATGTAACCTAGCATCTTACGTGCTTTCAGGGAGATCATTATTATGAAAAAGATAGTTTATCATCCAATAATACCCCTAGGTCATTTATTTGAGTTGATGGAGTATGAATAGTCTATGGATGTCCGACTTCTGTTGAAGTTTATGAAGAAGCATTTATTAAGGTTCAGATCCATTCCGTTGGAGTTGCACCAATGAACGAGGTTATTGATATCACTCTGTAGTTCAAGGCAATTGATATCATTTTCAATAACTTTAAAAAATTTCAGATCATCAGCGAAAAGTAGAAATTGAGAGTTTACTAAACTGAGGGCAATGTCATTGACAAATAAGTTGAATAGGAGTGGGCCACAGTGACTTCCTTGAGGAACCCCAGATTTAACTTCTATGATATCTGAAGTATAATTGCCAATTTTAACCCACTGGTACCTGCCTTAAGAAGCTTTGGAGCCAGTTCAATAGGTTGCCATTCATGCATTCAACTTTGTAATTAGTAGTTCGTGATTTACTCTATCAAATGCATTCGAGAAATCTGGGTAGATAGAGTGAACTTGACACCCCTTCTCGAAAGCATTCAAGATTGTATTTTGAAAAGATAGTAAGCTGGTAATACTGGATCTTCCCTTACTAAATCCATGCTGCTGATCAATGACCAAACTTTTACACTCCCAAGATAGATAATTTTAGGCAAGCAGGACTGCAAATAAATACCTCTATATTTAGAGATATCCTCAACACTACCTTTCTTGAAGATTGGTCTTATTAAGCTATATTTCCAAAAATCAGGAAAAATACCTTGGTCAAGAGACATATTGAAAATCCTATGTATCGGAATACTCACAGAGTAGATGCACCTTCTTAAAAAATACGGAGGGATACCATCAGGACCACAGCATTCACTATCTTTCAGACTTGATATTTTATTAAACACTTCGCTCACTGATACTTTACACTTAAATCTGAAATAAGATTATCTGATTTAACATATACAGAAGATAGATTTTCGGCAAATAAATTAGCTGTTTCAAAGCCACTCATACTTTTTTTATTATGCAAGTACATTTCTCTTGGAAAATGGCATCTTGATTTTTCATTAGCGAAACGCCAAAAGGACTTGCAATCAGATGCTAAGTCCTCTTCTATTTTTGCTAAATAGGTATACACTATAAGATTATGAGATGCATGGCTTTTGACGTAGCAAGAGGATAAAATCAACTCAGTACGGACGAAACCTATAAATCCATATTGGTAAAAAAATGCAGATGGATAGTGGAATCCCGAAATGGCAACATAAAGAGTATGTTTCAGTTTTTTCTAAAACAGTCAATATGCCACATGTTTACAATCTCGGATAATACCGTATAGCTGGAGCAATTATCAATAAATATCGTCCACCAATCATGGAAGGAGCAAATGAACGGGTCGCAGAGGTATTGCTTCGGCAATCACGAATGCCAAAGTTGTGCAAGCTCGGGTAGAGGTGGATCGGCTTCATTTGAGGAATGGAAGATGGATACCCTTGAATCAACAACAGGTGTCATTGTTCCCAAGAATAAGTATGGACTATCTAAGAGATCTTACTATCGGTGTTTACCAGGTTAATTTAGTACCATCTTATGTACAGGATAAACTCCAGAGAGAACAGCAGGAAACATTCCAACTCGATGAGTTACTTGAGGAACCTGGATTTTTGAGAATAAGAGTTTATTCCAGATTCCGGAACGCAGCAAAGTATCAGCTCTGGATTGTGTACACTAACGATGAAAATGAAAAGTCTATACAGGGATATTATTGCACATGCAAATCGGGTGCCAGGACCGTCGGATGCTGTGCTCACGTTGCCAGCGTTTTATGGTTTCTTGGTTATGCTCGCCATAACTAAGGAGTCAAATATCCAAATACCAGTTTATTAAGCCATGTGCTCGATGCCGCCAATAGAATGAACCAGGTAAATCCCAATGATATGATGATAAATGAATAAGGTAGTATCCACCCAACCAACGATGGAGTACTTAGATAGGCGTAAGAGGCTTGTTTTTTCCATTATATTGTTGAGATGATTTATGATTGTGTTACGTTCGTTGATATAGTTTTATGTTACTAAATAATTCATTTTGCCCTCGATTTGATTCATAATATTCCAAATGATTTCTTGCGATTGCTAAGATTGTTTATAATTGTTTTTTGTTTATTATCATTATTATTATTATGAATGTTACTCTTATTATTATATTGTTTTTGATTGATCTTCTCATTCATTTTGCCAACGATCATATTAATAGATAGTATTCATTCGTATGTGTAAACTTTAATGCAAAATTTATAAAAAATTATAGTATTTTCAAGAATTTGGGGGTAAATATCGAAAGTCCCATTCATAGTTTGCTTCCAACACCTGGACTTCCCCATGAAAAGATGTTGGAATTGTATCTCATTTCATAGCCAGTGTGGAGCAGTGTATGAAAAATTATGGATGGCGGGGCCTAATATAACTGAGCAAATACCGCAAAACTTGGAAAAAATCCATTTTTAAAGCTCCATATCTCGAAAACTGTGCATTTTTGAGGTTTGTGGCTATGGACACTTTTGATCAGCCCATCAAGAACTACAACATACCAAATTCACGGAAAGCCATTTCCCATAAGAAATGTGCGGGGTCCTTTAAGATGGGGGACGAGTTTTGTGATTATGGTCCGATTCGATTCAAAATTGTATGTGGGGGGGTTCGGGGTCGGAGATTATGAAATTTTTGTCAAAATTCATAAATTCAAGATGGCGGCCCCAAGATGGGGGACGAGTTATATGATTATGGTTCAATTCGATTCAAAATTGGTATGCGGGGGTTTTTGGGGTAGGCGATTATGAATTTTTTGTCAAAATTCGTAAATTCAAAATGGCAGCCTCAAGATGGAGGACGAGTTTTCTGATTATGGTCATATTTTATTCAAAATTAGTATGTGGGGGTTTTCAGGGTCGGAGATTATGAATTTTTTGTCAAAATCTATAAATTCAAGATGGCGGCCCCAAGATGGAGGAAGAGTTTTGTGATTATGGTCCAATTCGATTCAAAATTGGTATGCGACGGTTTTCGGACTATGGTCATATTTTATTAAAAATTGGTATGGAGTTTTTGGGGTCGGAGATCATGATTTCTTTCATCTCAAAACTTACAAGGAAGAGACCTTGTAATAACTCTATTAGAAATGAACAGATTAAGGTGAACTAACTAAAGAGCAAAAAATAAATAACTAATAATAAACTTAAAGACAAGCTTTTTGAAACCAAATAATTCAACAAAAAATAATGAAATCATTATCAGCGATGACTTAAACTTATTTTATACGTTTCAGTACACGTCTGAAATAAAAGCTTGTCTTTAAAAAGTTTTTTTACTAGTTATTTTTTCTCTTTATTTAATGTCGGCCCATTTCTGCAACCAGCGCTTAACACCGACGCCATTGAGTACACTCCCCCAACCGAAAATTTTGCCAAATCCTCTGTGGTCTCAGAGGTAGGGTTCTTTAACGAGCTCAACATCTATGTACTTGGGACCGCTATCTTAACATCCAAAGGACGGCATATGTATCATCATATCTCGGGCTCATTGATATGACTCCTGCAGCTGCGATTATGCTACAGTTGTTGAGCCATTTTAACGCGCACGTTCCTTGTCCGGTGGTCACCTATCCAAAGTACTAGCTGCGTCCGATATGGCTTGGCCTCAGATATCGATAAGACTCTTGTCAACCTGACCAGCCAGCGGTGCCCCAATGTAGGCAGGTTTGTATCCTTAATTTATTTATTTATTGAAGAAATACAAATAGGACTGGAGGGTCCTAATTACAAGATTTCTTTTACTAAACCTAACTAGAAACTAAGTGAGTTACTAACTATAAGTGCATACATACTCCCATACACGTGCAATGCGATACATACATACTCATACATATACACACGTATATACATATATACACATATATACGCACACACATATACAAGCATATACACACACATACACGCACATAAGCATGGAAAAAGTGGTTAATAATGTCGGTGGTGACTTAAGTATAAATGAAACTAATAAAGCTTGTATAAAAAAAAAACAGAATTGGCATGAAAAAATACATAAATACATAAAATAGAGATTCATTATGTTATGAAGAGGAGGTTATTTAGATCAGATGGGAATCATCTACGAAACTTCCAAGATAACGTCTGGGAGGGTTTTTCTAATTCTGAAAAATTCTTGTTTACAATCTTAAATTAGTTTTGAATCATCATTTTTGCAAATGGATTTGCAAAGAAAGGATGTAAGGTTGGTGTCAATGGACCTTTTTTTAAAGAACCCGTGCTGCGACTCAGATATTTTGTTGCATACATGCCAATATATTTTTTCATACAATATGTGTTCAAATAATTTTGAGATACCGTTCAAAACTGCAATGGGTCTGTAATTTGATATAACAGCTTTGTGATTTTTTTTTTATGTATGGGTGTAAGCTTAGCCTGTTTAAATAATTCTGGAAATGTTCCCTGTGATAATGACGTTTGAAATATTATCATGAATCAAAAATATCTCATCATTTAGCCAAGTTTCTGTAAGGACTATAACATCATAATGCTCCACCAGTACATTCCGATAAAACTGTGAAATTTTGGTTCTTAAACCCCTGCAATTTTGGTAGTAGATTCTAAGAAACATTTTTATCTTTTTAACGAGATTCCTCAAAACGATTGATCACAGTGAAGGAGAAATATAAAGAACAATATTCTTATAGAACTGGTGCTTAATTAAAAAAAAAAAAAAAAAGAGGGAAAGAATAGTATTTTATTAATTTTTTTATAATTAAATGAAATACGAAGTATTAGAAACAATATTTTCGTAATTCTGGCATTTAGTTCAAGACAATATCGTTCGTTGATTTATTTTGAGATGAAGAGTGAGTATTTAATAACAGAGAAAAGAAAGAAAAAAAAGAATTGTATCCAAAGAACAATGTACATATATGTAGTAGAAAAAGGAATCACAGAGAGACTAGTCGTGTTTGTCACAGAAAGTTGGAGGTCTAAAGATTAAGGAATGTTTTTTGAGTTTATTTAGTTTGTCTTCCGGAGATGCACCTGTTTCTCTTTTTCTTTTGTCTTCCTTTTTACGGTTGGTAGAGCTCTCGGCTTCATTCAATACTTCGTCTTCTTGATTTTGTGTGTTACCTATCGACTTCGTTCTTGCAATCCTTCTAGACTGAATGTTTCACCATTTATCACCAAATTGAATCACTTGATAACTGCCGGGTAACCTTTCTCCCTCATAGATTTTTGTTGGGTTATGAGATACTTTTTCTTGGCGTAGTCCTCTGGTGTATAGTCCGTGGAGATATAGATACCTGTGTTTTTAAGATTCTTTGATCTATTAAGGACTTCAGTTTTCAAGGAGTTTGATACAAACTCGGCTAATATGGGTTGTAGTTTGGCATTACCAATTAATCTTGGACCTAATCTAAAAGCGTCCCTTAAGTCGGCTTTGCCACAGTTAATTTTCAGTTTTTCACTAAATAACGTATTGACAGCCTCTAGTGGATTTGTACCTTCTAGATTGTACACAATTAAATTATATTTCTTGACTTTCATTTCTAGTGCCGTTATCCTCTCTTTCAATATGCTGGTCTCTTTTTTGAGGGTTCTGTTTTCTTCCTTAACTTCGTTGAGTTCACTTTCAACTGATTTTTTTAAATGTTTCCAGTCTTCTGATAGTGTAGTAATTTGAGAGGAAAGGGATGCGTTTTGCTCTTTTATAGCATCATTTTGATCCTTCAGATCTTGAAACATTCTGAAGACATCATCTTTAGTAACGTCACTCATGACCAATATTGACGATTAATCTTCCTTACTATTTATCCTTTGAAGCGATCAGAGCAGATATGTTTTTGTACGGAAAAAGTACGGACAACGGCAGTTTTTATACCCTGCACCTGATAATGTTTTTGTGAATGTCTACTTGAGAATTGGCTAACTTGTCGAATATCTAATGTCTATATAATAGGTTAAACCACTTGTATTATGCCATAAATGAGTGTTTTTCTTACACCATTCTCGAAGGATTCATCTTCTGATTACAGCAGTATAAAAATTGTATTGGTACTCACTGAAGTCCTTGTGTAAACTGAGATTTTAACGGAGCACTCACTAATAACGACCGTATTCTTTGGGGGTTTCATTACTATTTGATAAAAGATATATTTGATACAAAATTCCTCTGTCATCTCAGATAATTAAATCTTACCATAAATGTATGATCTTCAACTCTAAAAAAAACCGAGATAACTTCCTTGAAATGTTAATTTTATCCAACAATTCTTGACCTCAAAAACTTTGAAATAGCAACCTTGAATAGTTCCTGGCTATGAACCACAAAACATCGGTCACCTGAAATTGCCATTTTGAATAGTTCAATTTCAATTAAAAAATCCCAGTCTGAATACGAATAGATTCGAACTGTAAGGCATAAAGCTCGTCTGTCAACTTGAATTGTTTAATTTTGGTAAAAAAAAAGGAATTCCGAATAATAAGAATCAAATCTGACCATAAATCTAAAGACAGTCTGCCATTTTGTAGGTGCCATCTTGAATTTTTCATATATAACTCAAATTGCAAAAATGTTGCCTAGATTTTTTTTATTTACCGTAATATTTTTCACTACAATTTTTCAAATAAATTTTGCTTAATGATATTCAGATGGAAAGAATTCAATTTGAAAATGTTTTTGTCGATGATGTAGAATGTCTGTATTTATCCGTTTTTTTAGGTTTGCAGATGATGTTCAGTATTCAGTTATGAAAACAGCACCAAAAATTATAGTAAGCTGGCATTGTACTAATGAAGATAATGTGTTGAAGAGAACATTTATTCATGCCTATCTTCTGGCTGCAGACTATCAAACTGTTTCAAACATATATGATATCGAACCTGTTGATCATTATGTTTCATCTTTACATAACATTGAAGGTATGTACAGCAATATGACGTAGAAGTTATTGATATTTATTAAACTTTTTTTTTGTTGTGTTCAGAAGGGTAAATGCATTTTGCCTATACTGTTTACTATTGTTACGACTCTTCAACATTATTTTCATAAAAACATATTTCAAACAAGATGCAAAACATTAGGGATTGTTGAGAAGGAATTTCTTGATTGATTTATTTCATAAATATCTAATAGAAAACAACTTCTTCTGGGTATTAAACATCTAATAAATATTTGTGAAAATTTTCATTAACAATTGTCATTTTCTATTCAATCTTGGTTGGGAATTCATATAAAGATGAATGACGCTGAGAATAATGGGCCTGAGAATAATGTTTTTTCAACGGATGCACTCACCAGAAATTAGTCATAACATTGATGCAAGAATGGCATAGGAATTATTAAGTCCCCAATACATTTTGTTTACTCTGTTTTTACAAGCATAATTTGATGTTTCAATAGAATCTTTTAATTTTTCTATAGAATCTTTTTAAACTGATTGTCGCTTTTCCAAATTAATTGAACAATGTACTTGGGAGGTTAACTTAATGAAAAAATAGGGTATCTTTATTATCGTTTACAAATGAGAGTATATCCTAAATATTGTTAAAAAGTATTCAAAACAACAAAAATAATGAGATATCATCAGTGATGATATTGTTAAAATTATTTCATGTAAAGCAGCTAAATTCTACAGCTACATAAAAATAATATATCGGAAAAACTGCCAAGTTCCTTTATTAAATTGGACAAATGCACGTGTAGTTATGGACATGGCTGAGTTTATGCAGCAAAACTTAGTCGAGTGGACTTATCTGGTATTCGCATCATGTAATATTTCAGTTTCTAGTAAATAAGGTTTCTTAGCTGTTTTACGAATCAATAGAGAACATTAAAATTATTATAAAGATACCGATAACTCAATTTACCCAAAAATGGACTTAGCAGGTTGACACTTTAGGCCGACGACTTGTTATTTTGTCATGATTAAACTTACATACTTTCCGCTAGGAGTAAAGATTCTTTCGTTTAATCAGTCATTTCAATAATTATCTTCACAATAAATGTTCTGGTATATTGTCCAGATTGAAGTTACTTCATGGATTTTGACATAATTATGATAAATAGGTCAGGAAAAGCAATTATTCCCATGAAATTTAAATTAAACAGAATATTTGCATATCTATCTAATGCAGAGATTTATTATTTTCTCTCTCCCACACAGTTAGGGAAATATTTGAAATCATTTTTAAATAAGAGGTATACTACTAATTTCCAAGAAGCCAATACTTTTCATTAAGTTATTTTGATCAATAGTAATGTTCCAGGATTCTTTGAAAAATTCATATTTGTAGATTTGAAATAGATACTTTGAATTACCTGAACATGATTCATATTTTATTTCATTGAAACTTTTTGAAGAAATGTTTATGAATCAGAAAAATAGTTCCACCATTATTGTTTGTAACGATGATTTATTTTACAGATTGTGACAATTTGATAATGGGTTGTGGAGAAAATAAAATCACGTTATGGAATGTTGAGTTTGGGTATATAATAGCTACTGTAGAATTGACTGAAATAAAATCCCCGCTTTCAACCTTGTGGGTAAAATGTGACAGGGTGAGTAAGCACTAATGCATTGCATTATTGTTATTGATATTCTAATTATTACAGTAGAATCATTATTGGTAGTTTTTCTATACAGGGTCTTCTCAAAGGTGAGGTATTTTTTTAACTTGTCAAAATAGATATTTTCAAAAAAAAAATTATCTATATGAAAGTTAAAATATTACAAATGCACAAAACTCACCAATGGAATTGGTCCTATTACGGTCGTAGTGTGTATCACTAATGAGGATAAAAATGAAAAAAAATCCTATTTTACACGATTCTTTTTTCACTTTATTCACTGAAAAAGTGTATTATAAAAATAGAATACGGAATGATCTTGAGGCCGTTTTGTATACTTTACTGTGGTTAAAATGATTGGTTCCGGCCCCCCTGTTGTTCATTTAAATACTACTCATTACAAATCTTTGAAGTAAATTCCCTTTTTTTGTGAATTAAAAGCAATTTATTGGTTTCGTAAACATAAACTAGCAAAGTTCAGGTGATTGAAAGTTCAACAGATTTAAAAAACTAGAAAGTATAGAAGAATTGAAGAATGAACACTTCCTAAAAATAATATTCATCAACATACAGAGTGTTAGGAACAAATTGAATGAAGTGCAGTGTATATTAAAGATGAAAAAATGTGATATATTGATTTTAGTGGAAACTTGGTTATATAAAAATGAGGTTAGGTTCTACAATATTGATGGTTATACAGCTATTTACGCCTGCAGAGACATGAGAGGAGGAGGTATAGCGATCTACATTCATCTAAACATCAGATTCACGGAAACAAATAACATAGGAGAAAACAGCAACTACAATATAGTTGGAGTAAATCTTTTATCAAATTACATCAAAATAATAGATATTTACAAGCCATCTTCATTTGACACATATGAATTTTTAGGAATATTAGAATAAATAATAGTCAAAGAAAAAAAGCGCTTATAATCGGTGACTTCAATATCAACTTACTGGAAAAAACTGCGACCACAATGGATTATAAAAATTGTGTTCTATTGAACGGTTTCGAGATATGTAATGTCATTGATGAACAACATGCAACTAGAGTAACATCTCATTCACAAACACTCATTGACCATGTCTTAGCCACAACAAATTTTAAAAACTACCAAGTAAATGTAGAGAGCAGCTCCATTTCAGATCATAACTTGCTAGAATTAAAATTGTAGTAACAAATAAAACAACAAGAGCCAAAAGTCCTAAAAACATACCTTAAATTAGACCCAAACAAATATATAATACAATTTTAAAAAATTCTGCTAGAAAATTGATAAAACATTAATACTTTTGATAATTTTATTGGAACCATACAGGAAGGGAAAGCCAAATCCACTAAAGAAATAAAAATTAAAGTTAGGGGAAATAAAGAATTGGTAACTTTATAATTCTTAGAACTATTAAAACAAAGAGACAGATTATATGAATTAAAAATAAAATTTCCGCTTCATCAGAACGTTGTGAATGACTTCAAACACATAAAAAATAAAGTAAATAATGATAAAAGAAAACTCAAGGCTACTTACTTTGAAAAGAAATGGACTGAGGCTGGAAATAATCCAAAAAAATAGTGGAAATTTATTAATGCACTGGTAAAGCAGAAAACAAATGATAGCATTATCATTCACCTAATGCAAGTCACTCAATATTTATTGATCATTTTGAAAATATATGTGAAGATCTTTCTCAATCAAAATCTAAATTTATATTAGTTGGAGATTTTAATATTAACTTTGAAAAAAATGAAGCTTACTCGGCACGTATTAAAAATCTATTGAATATGTATGGAATAAATCAAAGTGTTAAAGAATGTACTAAAATTACTAATAATAGTGCAAGCTTAATTGATTATGCCATCAGTAACTTTGAGCTTCAAACCTTAGTTCACAATGTACCCAAGATAACTGATCATTCCTTAATCTCCGTTAATTTCTTAAATAAAATATCCAATTCACCAAAAACCTCAAAGAGTTATCGTAATTTGGGAAATGAAAACATGAATAAAATTTGTATGGAATTAATTGACAATCATTATTTACTCAACTGTGTAGACATACAAAGGTTTTACGCTGATTTTATCAATAAGACTGAAAATACTGTCAATATAATTGCTCCAGTCAAAAGATACTTTTTTCACCAAAACAGTGTTCCATGGTTTGACAATAACCTCAAAGACATAATTAAACAAAGGGATGAAGCGTACCAAGTTTTTAGACACAACAGGTGTGAAGTTAACTGGTTAAGGTATAAAAGTTTAAGAAATCATGTAGTTAATTTACTCGAAACTAAAAAACAAGAATATTATAATAAAATTGATTTAAGTTCTAAGAACCAACAACTTATGTGGAAAACCATCAAATCATTAATTAATACAAAGACAAATAGAGACGATACAAACAATATTGAATTTGAAATTGAAAGTCAAGTAAAAATTCTTAGAGATGAAACGGAAATAGCAGAAACTTTTAACAAGTATTTTGAATCTAGTTTAGAAGAAATTGTTAAATCAATTAATGCTACTGCTTCTTAGCAAGGTGAAATTATGGTGGAGACTAGTCTCGAAATTTTTAAACAACTTGAATTGAAAGATCTTACAGAAATTGTTAATAGATTGGAAAATAAATCTGGTACTGAAATTTATAAAAGCTACTTTTGGAGTCATAGGCCATGTTTTGTTACATTTTATAAATATTTCTCTCCAATATGGACAATTTCCTGATCAACTGAAAACTAGCATAATCATACCTGTTCCTAAAGTAAAAAATAATAATAAAGCGGGAGAATTCCGTCCAGTAAACATCTTACCAGGAATTGAGAAACTATTAGAAATGGCTGTATAGGGCAGCTCCTAAATTATGTTGAAGTCAATAATATTCTCATAAGTAATCAATCCGGTTTTAGGAAAAATCACTCTTGTGAATCGGCTTTACAATTAACGGTTAGTAAATGGACGCAATCTATTGATAATGTGGTAACAGTTTTCTTAGACTTGAGAAGAGCTCTTGAGACAATTGACCGTAATATATTAATAAAAAGACTGGAAGCTATTGGTCTTAAAGGAACCGTACTAAGATGGTTTAAGGACTACTTAAATGGTCGAAGGCAAATCACTAAAGTTAATAATGTTCATTCATGTCCTATTGACACAAAATTTGGTGTACCAAGGAAGTGTTTTGGGTCCTTTACTATTTTTAATATATATTAATGACATCGGCTTATGTCACAACTGCGACTTTATGAATTTATTTGCTGATGATACACTGTTATCCATATCTCATAAAGATTTAGATGTAGCTTTAACAAAAATGAATATCTGCTTAGAGAAAATTCACAAGTACTTGAACGTCAACAAGTTGAAATTAAATGTTTCCTAAACAAAAGCCATGATTCTGACCACAAAATATAAATACAAATTCTTGTTTTTTGGAATTCAATAATGAAAAAATCGAATTTGTAACAGAAATTAAATTCCTGGGTTTCATGTTGGACAACTGTTTATCTTTTATGCATTTCAAAATATAACTAAAAAAATAGAAAGAAACTTTATTTTTTACTAATTTCTTATTCTTGTCTTTTTCAAGGTTACTATATACAACACAATTATACAGCCACATTTTGAATATTGTAGTACATTACTGTATGGTTTTGATCAAAACAAAATTTTGACTTTACAAAAATTACAAAATTGAGGTATGAGAGTGATACTAAAGTGTGATCATTGTACCAGTATAAAGTTTATGCTTGACGTATTACAATGGTTATCAATAAAAGACAGATTATACAGATCAGCTATGATATTTATTTTCAAAACTGTTAAAAATATGTTACCATCTTATTTTGATGAATTCATTACTTATGGAAATAGTAATCACAATTATGAGATAAGACAAATTAATCATTTTCACTTGCCTAAGATGCAGCCTAACTAGCTCAATGAAAATATTGTTTTATAAAGGATTAAATCAATTTAATAAGCTGCCTAAAGAAATAAAACAAAACAAAACTCTTTATATATTTAAGTCTAAACTAAATAATTATATTAAAACAAACAACATATTATAGGTAAAGTTGAATGATGCAGAATAACAATGGACTTAACTTAATTATTAACATTTATTATCATTATTATTATGTTCCAAATTGTTAGTAGAGGTATAATCTAAGTTATTTAAATCTTTAAATTTGAATCCTTTTGCGTTTATTTTTATTTTTTGTATTATTTCATTTATATATTTATTTTATTATTATTGTTTATCTACTATTATTATTACGTATATCATTATTATTGTATGTATATGTATGAGATGATTCGTTAAGGAGTTCAATTATTTTTAGAATCTCAGAGTTGTGTGTTTTTGACGTTGTCAAGAAAACTGTCAACAATTTTCGTTTATGTAAAGTTACAGTCTACATTAAAATAATTCAAAAGCAAGAATACAACTATCAATCCTTAACATGGTCCTTCGAGCCGGATTGAATCAAGTGATTGAAGTGTTAAACGGATAAATAACAATTCAACTAAACTTCGACATTTTTTGAGTACGAAGTGCAAAGAAGCGTCGCTGGCAGGTATTGGTACCTCAAGTGACCAAACGAATAACTAGAGCCTGTAAAGGAATCTAGCTGACAGCAATACAGTTCGGACGTTTGGAGGAAGGACAAGCAATTTAATACAGCTGGTAACCCGTAACAACTTATGAGAATAAATGTGAGTCCTTTCTAATTTCCCAGCTGTGTTCGTACAAATCTCTTATCCTAACCTATTCCTTTTTATTCTCTGTAAGACTAATACACTATAGATGAGTCAGGAGGAAGTAACATCGTTAAATAGAAAGCGCGGTTTTGTAAAAGGACGCCAAACTCTTTTCAAGAACTATTTGTTAGATATCAAAAATCGAATATCGACTGAAGGCATTGAAAAAATAGAGAGGAAATAAATTGTGGGTTTAGAAAGCCGCTTAGAAAGAAATGTAGAGTTGATGAAGGAATTTAATGAACTTCAGGATGCCCTCGAACATATGTCTGACGACGTGGATGAAATTCTTAACGAGCAATCAGAATTTGAAAATGTATATCACGATTTGAATTCGGATGCAAAAATCATTCTCGAAACCTATCATGCATCAACAATGATACAGGATCCTCCTGATATTCATTTAAATTCCTCCAATCAAAATCAAACTTCGTTAAAAGGTATAAAATTGCCACAAATCGGGTAACTATGAAAATTGGTTGGAATTCCGGGATACCTTCGAATCATTGATACATGCGAATGTTGGGATTTCAAAAATTCAAAACTTTAATTATTTGAGAGCGGCATTATCTTCAGGGGCGGCTCAGGTGATACGCAGCATAGAATTCGCCTCTGAAAATTACGAATTGGCCTGGGACACCTTATGCAATCGATATGATAACCGAAGTATTTTAGTGCACAATCATGTCAAATCTCTTTTTGAGTTACCAGTTCTAGGTGGCGAATCGGCAAGCGAGTTAAGAAAAATGTTAGATACAATATCGAAACATGTGAGCTTGTTGCAAACTTTGAAACAGCCAACATAGTATTGGGATACACTGCTCATTTTCATTTTAAGTCAGAAATTAGATAAAAAGACTGCTCGTGAATGGGAAGAGTGGAAAACCAATAGTCTGGGGGCAAACGAATTCAAAGGTAATAGCGATATAACTAATAGTCAGGTTGCTTCGGGTGTCAATCCGAAAAGTCTTAAGAAAGATGAACTACCATCCTTGGAAGACTTCAAACGTTTTCTGAAACAGAGGGCAGATCTTTTGGAAACATTAGAGATATCCAAACAAACGAAATTTGGGGAATCCAAATTATTAAAAAATCAAAATCCCAAACGAATTCTTGTAAATACCTCTCATCTTACATGCGTTATCTGTAAGAATAGTCATTTCTTACAAAACTGTCCTGAATTCGGAAAGCTCACAACTCAGTTGAGAATAGAAAAGGTAAAACAACTCAAACTATGTTTCAATTGTTTGAGACGTAACCATCAAACGAAAGCCTGTCATGCGAGTCTATGCAAAAAATGTAATGGGAGACATCACACTCTTTTGCATTTAGAAAAAATTCAACCGGTAGAAGTGGAGGGGTCACAACAGATTGAATCGTTGCTCATTCTGCTGATGATATTTTCACTACTGTAAATGATAATAATGTGTTATTACAAACAGCTTTAATTGAAGTAGTGACACCATCAGGGGCTGCACACGTCTGCAGAGCCCTTCTAGATGGTGCTAGTCAAAGCAACCTAATAACGACCGAATATTGTGACAGACTTGAAATACTTTCAGCAATAGCGAGAATTGGTCAAAATATATCACATTTGAAATATAAATGTCAAAATCAAATCATGTCATAATGCATTTGAAACAAATCTTATGTGCTTGGTGATCCCGCATATCAGTGGAAAATTTCCATCCTATAATATAAATGTTTCATCGTGGAATATACCAAACAATATCAGATCAGATCAGACCCCACCTTTGATAAACCGGGTAATATTGACATGCTCATCGGGGGAGGATTATATTTGAGTTTGTTGTGTATAGGGCAAATTTCACTCGGATACAATCTTCCAACGTTACAAAAAACCAAATTTGGTTGGGTTTTGGGTGGAAATATGCCATCTGGCAGTCATCTGGATGTCATCTGACGAAAAATCAAGATATTCACTCGCAGCTTGCAAAATTTTGGGAAATTGAGGAACCACCACATGAATCTCCAATTTTATCTATTGACGTTGTGAAGAAATATTTCACAAAACTACAAAGAGAAATGAAGATGGGCGGTTTGTGGTGACAATTTCTTTGAAGGATTCTCCTGCTCTTTTGGGAGACTCGAAGCTAAGGGCTTTGAATCGGTTTCATTCTTTAGAAAATAAACTTAATAAAAATCCCAATTTGAAAAAATTATATACTGATTTTTTAAATGAATATAAGACATTGGGACATATGGTATCTGTAGACGAAGAAGATGATTCATTTAATTATTATTTTCCCCATCATTGTGTTTCAAATGAAACAAGCCAAACTACAAAGCTCGGGGTAGTTTTCGATGGGTCGGCCAAATCCACAACAAACGTTTCTCTCAATGATCTCCAATATATCGGTCCCAACATACAAGATGATTTGGTATCATTGGCGTTGAGGTTCAGGCAATATAATATTGACATAAGCGCGGATATTACAAAAATGTACCGCCAAATACTGATCGAACCAACACAAAGACAACTACAAAGAATCTTGTGGCGATCGGAACCTACGAAAAAAATTCAGACTTACGAGTTACAAACCGTTACATACGGTAACGTCTGCCCTTTCTGGCAATCGTTATCTCAGGCAGGTAGGTTTAGATAATATAGTTAATTATCCAAAGGCCTCCCAGGTTATTATGAATGATTTTTACATGGACGATTTGTTATCGGGAACAAATACAGTCAGCGAAGCAATCAATCAATCAATCAAAAGTATGCTTTATTGTCGGAAGAACAAAAATTCTTATAGACAAAGCTATAATATCATACTCATACAAAGTTGCTAGATTTCACAGATAATTATAAAAATATATATATAAAACATTGAATAGATATAAAACATTGAATAGAGTTGTGTATAATTGTATAATTACATGTACATACACACTAAAAATTAAGATAGAACTATATAAATGGTAATAGGCATCACAGTATAAGGTAGAAAAAAAAGTAAAAATAGAGTACAGTAGGTGAAAGTAGTTAGAAGTTGAAAACAGTTTATGGAATAAACTAATGTCATTAGGTGTGCTTATATCAAGGTAGTATGGAAAAACTCCTCTATTTCATAAATTACTAATTCTAGGAGAATTTTTTTAACAGCAGATCTGAATAGGTTATAGTTTTCGATGTTTCTTATGTTCAGTGGGAGTTTGTTGTATATTTTGGCAGCATTGTAGATCAGACGAGTTTACGATTAACCTACTTGAGGGAATAGGAAGTTACAAGAGGTTTCTTTGGTGGTTGATTCCCTCATTGACTTGATACAATGATTTGTGTTTGAACACCAAACAGGCAGTTTCAAGAATGTACAAAGAGGGGAGAGTTAACAGTTTATTGTCCTTGAACAGTGACCTACATGATACTCTTGATCCTACTTTAGATAAATAGCGGATAGCCCGTTTTTGCAAGACGAAGATTGAATTAAAATTTTCTTTATTACAAGTGCCCCAGAACGATATTCCATATTGAATATGCGACTCAATTAGTGCATGGTAAACCACCTTAGCTGTTGCTACATCCAATTCCCTGGCTACTATGCGCATTGCATAACAACCGGAAGCAAGTTTTTTTCCCAACTGCTTGACATGATGCTGAAAATTCAATTGTTTGTCAATGTAGACACCGAGAAATTTAGTCATACTTAAATTGGTTATCGTGTCCTGTCCTAGAGGGATATCAGGAATTGTACATTGATAAGATAAACAGTTAGTTTTATTAATATTGAGAGATAGTAAATTGGCATCACACCATTCTTTGATCTTTGATATGTCTCGTGTCATTTTGGAGCGTAGATTATCAACATTTTCATCATTCCATAGAATGGTAGTATCATCTGCAAATATTGTGAATGATCCATCGGATGTAATGGTAGCCAGGTCGTTGAAATATAGCAGAAATAAAATGGGACCAAGCACAGAGCCTTGAGGAACTCCACATCGAATGGCACAAGTGTCAGATAATTTGTGTGTTCTAACAATTTGGGTTCGTTGGCCTAAATACGATTCCACCCACTTGAGGCTCTGATTTCTGAACCCATAGAGCTGTAGGTTACGCAGCAAAATTTCATGATTTACGCAGTCAAAAGCTTTTGACAAATCACAAAATATTGCTGCGCAAGCTTTTCTCTGATTCATTTCCGTGTAGAGTTTATTGAGAAATGTAAAGATAGCATCGCTTGTGCTTTTACGTTGTTGAAACCCAAATTGTTCAGTGTTTAGAATGCTGCAGTTATTCAGGAAGTTCATTAGTCTCACTTTTACCAGTTTCTCTATGATTTTACCTAGAACTGATAAAAGTGAAACTGGCCTATAATTAGATGGATCATAATTGTCACCACCTTTGTGTATAGGAACCACAATGGCTGTTTTTAGGAAATCTGGAAAGGTGCCTGAAGCGAAAGATTTGTTTATAAGGTGGACAAGTAATTCCAGTATGAAAATAGGTACATTCTCAAGTATTTTTATTGAGAGATTGTCACTCCCACATGAACTTTTGTTTTTCATATTTTTGATAGTTTTTATCACTTCACATAGGTTAGTCTCAGATATTATGAAATTTTGAGTGATATTTATATTGTGCATATATACTAGTGGGTCAGGTGCATCAGGAATATTATTTGATAACTTTTCCGCTATTGAACAGTAGTATTCGTTAAGTAGGTTTGGGTCTAGGTTTTCTACATTAGTCTTGAACGTGTTTTTCCCACAAATATCATTTACGACTCGCCAGGTCTCTCTGCTTGCATTATTACTTTGTGAAATTCTATTATGAAAGTGGTTTTTCTTTGCCACTTCAATTGTTTTTCTGTAGATCCTTTTATAGGTGTAGTAATATTGATGAAAAAGTATGTCATTCGTTGTTTTTTTAATTTGGTGTAGGCGTCTTAAATTTTGAGAGGATGTACGAATCCCCTTTGTTAGCCATAATTTTTTATTCTTACTTTTTACTTTTATTTTTTGAATGGGAAATGCGTGATTGAAACAATCAATCATGAGGTTATAAAAGGAGTGGAAAGGGTCATCTGTTACAATTGCATTAAGTCTTTGTAAGGATATCACATCCCTCCTAAAATCTGCTGGATTTGAACTACAAAAATGGAGTTCAAATAGCGACGAGATTCTAAAAGCGATCTCTTCTGATAATGTTTGTGCGAATTTGCTAAAAATTGGGGAAAAGGAGAAAACAAAAACGTTAGGGCTATATTGGTCATGTACAGATGATAAATTAATGTATAATATCAACATAAAATCAAGCTCTACCTCCATAACCAAGAGAACAATCCTTTCAGAAATTAGTCAAATTTTTTACCATTCAGGTCTACTGAGTCCATGCATCATAATAGCTAAAATGATAAAATCTTTATGGACGAAATAATTAACTTGGGACGAATCATCACCGTCCGATTTAGAATCAAAATGGAAACATTTTAAGGTTCATCTTGCAAAACTTAATGATTTGAAAATACCTCGATGTATCCTTGGATTAAATACCAATCGAGTGGAAATTCGCAGATGCCTCAATCGAAGCTTACGGCACTTGCGCAGATCTTCGAAGCATTGATGACGACGGGAATATTCTGGTACGTCTTTTATATTCAAAGAGTAAAGTGGCTTCAGTGAAAATTGTGTCTATTCCGAGATTAGAACTCTGCGCAGCGCTAGTTCTATCTAAAATAATAAACAAACTTAAAACGTCAATGACACTAACTGTGGATGAATATTTTCTCTGGAGTGACTCAACAATGTCCTTGCTGGATAAATACATCACCTAATAAACTGCAAACATTTGTGGGAAATAGGGTTTCAAAAATTCAGGCGCTAACAGATATACAAATATGGCATCATGTGAGATCAGGCGATAACCCTGCCGTTTTGTTATCTCGTGGGGTAGACCCCAGATATCTTGAAGAGACGAAGTTATGGTGGGTGGTACCGTAATGGTTATCTCAAGGTCGTGATACTTGGCCTGAATCTACTTTTCAAGTGCTAGCAGAGGTACCAGAGATGAAAACAAATATTTTTATTTTGAAAATTGATCATAATGAATTGTTCCCATTCTACACATTCTCCTCATTACAAAGGGCAAAAAGGGTACTTGGTTACTGTTTTCGATTTATAAATACAGTAAAAACCGGATATAACAACATTGAATACTTCGGATGTTATGTCCGATAGTTGTTATAAGCAATATACACAAGTATGTATGTATATATTATGTCTGTTTGTAGTATGGGGATAGGTTATGCATATGAACTTGTTTTCAAATAAAATGTAAATAAATGAAATAAAAACGACATAGTAACACGTAAACACACGATCTAAACCAAAAGTTTCAAAATCAACCTGTAATTCACGCGGTCAACTATCGCACTGCATAAGTCGTAAAACATGCAAGGTCAAATGGCAAAGAGCGGGAAAGAGGTTCGTTCGGATAAGGTAGGAGAATAATAATCCTTCTTAGGCTTAATAATAAGCCTATAGCAAAATATTCCTTCATATTATTAGTATAAAGGTGAAAATTGCTCGTAATGTTTTGTTTTGCTTGAATAGGTAAACGGTTGGTCGTTATAGCCGATGAATATCGATAAAGTTTCATCGTTTTAAGCGATATGTCGCTGTATCCGATGTCGTTATAGGCGGTATTGTGTACTTATTAGTTTATATAGATTCGGCCGGGACCTTGCCATTCGGTTGTTATAACCGATCTGTCGTTATAAACAATGTCGTTATATTCGGTTTTTACTGTAATTGTAAACTCAAGGTTAAGACAAGAGGTTCCTTAAAGTCAATAACTGGAATGTTCTTTAAAGGTTCTGGTACGAATATCACAGCAAGAAAGCTTTCCTGAAGAATTGCTTAAAATAAAAAATAATGAATCTCTTAAATCTACAAGCATCTTCAGTTTGACACCCATTCATTGATTCAGTTGGAATCTAACGAGTCGGGGGTAGGTTACAACTTTCTCCATATTCTTATGAAAAGAAGCATCCTGATCTTTTGTAAGGAAAACACCATTTTACAAAATTAATTTTCTTAAGTGAACATCAAGGTCTTCTTCATGCAGGAGCACAGTTAATTTTGAGTTCCATACGAAATAAATATTGGCCACTAGGTGGTAGAAATTTAGTAGGGAAGACGGTGCACGAATGCGTAAAGTGTTTTAGGTTCAATAATAAGCAACAAGCTCCTTTGATGGGTGCTCTACCTGCAGCTCGCGTATCACCTTCTTCCCTGTTTCAAACTATAGGCGTAGATTATGCTGGGCCATTTTTATGTAAGGACAAACTCGGCAGGGGTAGCAAAACATAGAAATGTTACATAGCATTATTCATCTGTTTTGCTACCGAGGCAGTTCACTTAAAACTAGTAAGTGCTCTAACAACCGATGCATTTTTTGCAGCATTTCGTCGTTGCATAGCTCTACGAGGAAAACCTTCTGAATTTTTTTCAGATAACGGTACCAATTTTATTGGAGCGAATAATGAGTTAAAGGAACTGGGAGAATTTATGAACATTCGTTCTACCCATATTACGGAAAAAATTGCAAATCACGGGGTTAACTGGCATTTCATACCAGCTTATTCGCCTCATTTTGGGGGAATTTGGGAAGCAGGAGTCAAATCTTGTAAATCGCACTTGAAAAGAGTTTTGGGTAATGTTCCGTTAACGTTCGAACATTTTTATACAGTTCTTACAGAGATTGAAGCTGTTCTCAATTCGATACCCTTACTCCCATCTCTTCCGATCCCAATGATTTCACATCCTTGACTCCATCACATTTTCTCATTGGCAAGTCGATGACCTCTTTACCAGATCCTGACTTTACGTCAATCAAGGAATCTCGTCTGTCCTATTTTCAACGCATTCAACAATTAAAACAACATTTATGGTTGCGGTTGTCTCAAGAGTACATCGCAGAGCTACAAACAAGAACAAAATGGCGAGACAATCACCATGTCATAAAACCAGGGGCGTTAGTTCTGATCAAGTATGATCGAGCACCACCTTTGAAATGGTTACTGGGAAGAATAATTACACTTCATCCCGGCATCGATGGTACAGCGAGAGTGGCGACAATCAACACTACACAAGCTCTTCCAATCGAGCAACGAAAGACTTTGTTGTGAAGGACAAATGAATAATAACATGGTGTTGAACAAATTCAACCAGCAATATCGAGTTGTGTAACAAGAATAATTCAATTGTTTTGTTTTGAAAGATCAATCCTTTCAAGGTGGGGGGCATGTATGAGATGATTCGTTAAGGAGTTCAATTATTTTTAGAATCTAAGAGTTGTGTTTTTGACATTGTCAAGAAAACTGTCAACAATTTCGTTTATGTAAAGTTACAGTCCACATTAAAATAATTCAAAAGCAAGAATACAACTATCAATCCGTAATAGTATATTAGGATTTCCTAAATAAACGTATTCATTCATTCATAGAAGCTTTAGACATTAATGACTCAATTACAACGGATCAATATAATATAGTGAATAGTTTTAACTCATATTTTGCCAATGTTGGACAAACTATAATTGATAAGTTAAACCAAGAACTAATAGATAACCCAATTTCTCACATTTTTGAAAACATTTATACCAACAATTCCCTATACCTTCATGCTACAACCTCAAGTGAAATAAGCAACATCTTGAATGAGATCAATAAAAATGCAGCCCCTGGTCATGACAGAATAACAGTTGGAGAATTATTACTAATAATTGAATGGCTTTTACCAATCCTGGTCACCTTGATAAATGATATTCTTGATAAGGGTATCTTCCCTAATATACTAAAAATTGGAAGGGTAACTCCTATTCACAAAGCAGGTTCAAAATCCAAACTTGAGAATTGTCGTCCAATTACAGTGGTTTGTGCGTTGTCAAAATTAGTAGAAACTCTTATTAAAAATAGAATTATTGATTCATAGATAAATATATCAATGATAGATAGATATCAATACGGATTTTAAAAACAGTCAAATACACAGAGTGATACATTAGACTTCCCAAACCATGTGACAAAAAACTTGATGAAAAAAAGTATGTGATTACTGTCTTTGTAGACCTACAAAAAGCATTTGATGTAGTAGACCATGATATTTTACTAATGAAGATGAATGCACTAGGTATAAGGGGCATAACGTTAAACCTGATAAAAACTTATTTACATTCCTCTGAACAGTATGTATAATTGAATAACATAGTGGAGAATACTAACTGTGGAGTACCTCAGGGCTCAGTACTGGATCCATTATTATATTCTTTACACACTCTAAACCTAAGAAAGGCAAATCTATTAGGCAATTACTACACATTCGCAGATGACACGATTTTCGTCTATGAAGGGACAGACCTGAAAGAAATGGAAAGTATACTCAATGAAGATCTGAATCTGTACTTGGAATGGCTGTTGAGTAATAAATTAAAAATCAACGTAAAATACAGTACCCATGTTATTTAAAAATAAAAACAAAGAAACCCAAGACCTTAGTATAAAAATAGCAAATAGTTGATTTGTTGAAAATATAAACAGGATGTTCATAAAATCAGATGTGGAATCATCTGCGACTGAAAGATAAACTTCAGTCACTATCTTCCATCGTCAAGATAACCTCTTGTGGGGTATTCATGTTGAAAAGGGAAACATTCTCAATTGAATATTGATAGAAATATTTTTCTGTGAATTGAAAAATCTACGATTAAAATGAAGTTATTTTTTGTGAATGTCTAACAGAAAACAACTACTTCCCCGGCTAAAGCTACGCTGGACATTGAAATACATCTGATAGATATTCTGAAAAGGCCCTAACTCAAAAGAAAAAATCTGAAATTGAAAATTTGCATTTTAATCGTGGATTTTTCAATTCACAGAAAAATCTTTCTATCAATATTCAATTGAGAATGTTTCCCTTTTCAGCAAATAGTATAGTTGAAAAAGTAGAAAGTACCAAATATCTAGGACTAATTATGGATGACAAAACTAAATAAGCAAAAACATACGAAACATATAACCAATAAAATTGTTTCCATGATTGGAGCCCTGTATAGATGTCGTGATTATTTGGACAACCAAAATGAATTATTAATCTTTTCGTTATTTAATAACAAATTGGGGAGTTTGCTCTGACACACTGATGAAAAAAATGAAAACATTACAAAATAAAGTAGTGAAACTTTTATTTGGGTTTGTTTATAAAACAAATACTCAGTTGATTTATCAAATCACTGGAAAGAATTTTACCAAACCACTGGAAATAATTTTACAAATTGAACAATGCAAATACACATATAAAGTCACGAGGAACCAACAAAAATGTAATACATCCATTAATCTTATAAGCGAAATTCATGACCACAATACCAGAGCCAAAAATCACATTTATTTATCACAAGTAAGAATTATTAATGTGTCTCTGAATGACCCAATTTCAAAATGCTCCCAAACTTACAATGCCTTACCTAATGATATTAAAACCAAAGACAGTTATGCATCATTAAAAAAAGAACTGATCTCTTACCTAAAAAACTATATGTAATTTTGTATATGTACCTGTTTAAGATACTTGTGTATTATATAAAAAATATATTTGTAATTATATTGTCGTTAATTGTAAAATTTGATATAGATATACTTACTACTTGTTTACTTCTTACTGTTATGTTCCATCACCAGCTCTATTGCTGATTTGGAATAATACTTTTGTGATATATAATATGCTTTGTCAATGGAAATTATAAGCAGACACTAAAGAATTTTGAAAAAAAAGGTAACGAACAATTACAACGTACAAAGCACTTCCTGGTGGTTACTAGAACAGATTCACACTCCGTACTACAATATGAATTGCCAATACCGTACTTGAATATTTTTAAATAAAAAGATGCATCACCTTCCAGAACTCCCTGTATTTAGTGTGAGTATTTTTGTCACTTTCATAACAAAAATATGAACTTAGCAATGGACAATTCGAGACAGGCTTATGGAAACAAAACATGTATCTTTTATATTTTAGGGTTTCTTGTTTGCTCTTCAGCAGTGTGTGGATAGGGAACTGAGACTAATTGCTATCAATGGAACCAATCATTCTTGGAAAAAACTTGCAAGTTATTTCCCTCCTGAAGGTTTTGATAGGTATGTATGTCAATTATCTATTACTTATTTCATTGAAAAAATCTAATTGATATAGATTATATTTTTTAGGGTATAATAAGTTTGTAAGTTGAAAAAAAATCAAAGGTTATTTTTCCTAAAAAACTGTTGTTTTTCATTGCCCAGACCTCTCTGGCTTTCATTTATAAATGACTTATAATTTTCTTTTTCTAAAATGATACAATCCAGTTTATAAGAATTTTAGTAATCAGGATACAGGATATATATATATATATATATATATATATATATATATAAAATATTTCTGGAATTATCTTGTTCTTTTATTCATTAATAGATAGACAATAAAATGTACACTATTTTAAACGCTTCGCCCTTGTTTTGGGGGCATTTTCAGTAAAATTTATTATTAAAAATTACATCTTTTAATAATACAATTTTACTGAAGATGCCCCCAAAACAAGGGCAAGCTTTAAATATTACATTTTATTTCTATCTAAAACGAATCAAAAACCCAAGATAATTCCAGAAATATTACAATTATCAAGATTCAAGAACCGTATATAATATATATTTATATATATATATATATATATACAGTAAAAACCGAATATAACGAAATCGTTTATAACGACAGATCGGTTATAACAACCGAATGGCAAGGTCCCGGCCGAATCTATATAAACTAATAAGTACACATACCGCCTATAACGACATCGGATACAGCGACATATCGCTTAAAACGACGAAACTTTATCGATATTCATCGGCTATTCATCGGCTATAACAACCAACCGTTTACCTATTCCAGCAAAACAAAACATTACGAACAATTTTCACCTTTATACTAATAATATGAAGGAATATTTTGCTATAGAACCTCTTTCCCGCTCTTTGCCATTTGACCTTGCATGTTTTACGACTTATTCAGAGGCGATAGTTGACCGCGTGAATTACAGGTTGATTTTAAAACTTTTGGTTTAGATCGTGTGATTACGCGTTACTATGTCGCAAAAAAGAAATAGGAAAGTGTTTAATATTGAAGAAAAATCACATATTATATGGAGATTAGAAAATGGCGAGTCGAATAGTGAAATTGCAAAGGAATGTGGAGTCTCACACTCTACGATATCAACGATTTGGAAGGATAGAGATAAAATAAAAGCTCCTTTCGAGAACAACTCTTTGAAAATTAGACGATCGAGGACATCTGAACATAAAGTTATTTGAAAACAAGTTCATATGCATAACCTATCCCCATACTACAAACAGAAATAATATATACATACATACTTGTGTATATTGCTTATAACAACTATCGGACAAAACGTCCGAAGAATACGGTCCCTTCAATGTCGTTATATCCGGTTTTTACTGTATATATATATATATTTATACAGGGTGTAATCTAACTTCTTGAATGAAGGGTGTATAATGCCATTTTATAAAATTAAAATGTTAAATATTAAAAAAATTATAATAAATTTTTTTTTTTCAAAGTAAAAATCTTTTTATTTTTTGATGGACAAGAAGCTAGATTACACCCTGTATATATATATATATATATATATATATATATATATATATATATATATAACCAATGACTTATAAAGCTTTCACAATTTAGTTTCTGCTTGTGACACCAGCAGTACATTATCTCTAATAATAATAAAAAGTTGTTTAAGCTGTCACCGAAATAGCTCTATAAATCTGGAATATTTTCCTGATTCCTGAAGATCTTTTAAAATTGAAAGTGGTATGAAAATGAAGTTTGAAAACCGCTCTGTATATCTGTGCTCCATATATAAACAATAATTGAAAAGAATAAGCCATATTAACGATAAAAAAGCAATTCAATGGTCTGTACAGGTTGTAATTAAACTAACAAGTTACAGTGGTTAAAATTTCAAAAAAAAATAATGAAAAAAATCAAAATCGTCCAAATGTTTTTATATATATATATTTTTTTAAGAGAGATTTTTTCGTGACAAAATTGTACCAGGAAACCGACTGTGCCATCATTCAAAATACAGTCCATAGTTATATCCTGTTATGTTTTCTACTCGCAACTATCATTACTTAATTTAAGAGCAAAAAACCGTTTTTTTTGTATTTCGCTTGTAACCTGAAAACTAATGATGCTATCCCAATGGATGAATTGTAGAAAATCAAATGAAAAAAATTAGCCTTGCCACGACTCGATCGGATTATTAGTAACGGAGAAAATACTGCGAAATAGGTGAGAAATACTTGCAAACATGACCGAAAACGGGCGAACACATGAAAGCGTCTGAGTAGTGGGGGCCTTCGACTGCACAAAACACAGAATTCTGCTTTGCAAGCTTCAATTTTATGGCTTCAGAGGAACGAACCTACAATAGCCAATTGATTAGAACTAGCCAATCCTCTTGTACTGTAACTCAATGCCGTGTCCCACAGGGTTCAGTACTGGGCCCCAAACTCTTCTTGCTTTATATTAATGACCTTACTAAACTCAATATATCAGGCAAGTTTACATTATTTGCTGATGACACTACCATATTTTGCCATTCTAAAAATGAACAATTTTTAGATAACAAAATCCAAGAAGAAATTAAATTAATAAAATCGTGGTGCTACAACTAACTTGTTTACAACGTATCAAAAACAAGCCCTCTAACATTCCGTTGCAACCTTTCAGCCATCAATTTAGATTCAAACAACAAATTAAAATACAATAAACATGTTACAAAACTGTGCAAGAAACTGTCCTCTGGCTGCTATGCCTTAGGATTATATCTCAGAAAGTGGATTTTATTTATATATATATATATTATAGAATCTCATTTGTGTTATGGAATAGCGTTCTCAGTAATGTCGATTCTCATATTAGAAACATCCTGTTTACCACAAGAATCGCGACAAATATATTATAGCGTCATCTAACTATAATACACGTTCATCTCAACAACTGAAATTATTATCTAGTTACCTTATTTTAACCTGTTAGTGTCATTTTTACACTTATTAGTGATGATAATAATTTGTTAATCTTATTTATACAAGTTTTCATCTGTTTATTTATTTACCATTTTGGTAAATTTGTATTTGTACCATTTTTTATTCTTCTTTTTGTCTAAAAGAATTGTTTTCATCTGTCAATAAAGAATATTTTAATTGATTTGATCGAACCCCACCTCAAGTCAGTTGTCAAAAATGTCCACAGTAACTATTTCTGTCGAATTAAAAATATAAATAGTAACTTCAGGAATTGATTTTTTTTCTTTAACAAGTTCTATGTTATTCCCTTTTGAAAAGCACTGAATAATTCCGAATTATAGTTTCTAGTTGAAGATGTTATCCGAAGATGAAATACGAAAAAAAATCGGAGGTGGTTAGAACCATTTCTTGCGCTCAGTTTCATTAATGGGCTCTTACCCTCCTACTAAAAAATGGGCTTATTACACAACCCATAGATAGCGAAATATTAACAAAATTTATATTTGGCCTACTAATTTCTTGAGATTTGCAAACAGTTTAATGTAGTAGTAAATTTTGTAGTCTCTTGCTCTAATAGTTGACTCCATTCTTACGGACTTAAATAAGTTACAAAGTTGTTTATAAAATAGTGCGTTCTTTTCACATGTGGATAGTGTTCGGTATTTAAAGTAAAAAATGCTTGATACATATATCGAAAAAATCAACACTTAAAATTCTGAATATTAAGTGAAATCTGGAGAAATGTCGGGATTTGGTTATACGCCTCGTTGAATTTGTTACGTTTATTGACATGACAAGGAAAATTTCTTCTGTATCCAGCTAGTTATCATTTTTTGGATATACATTTTGATGTTCAATTATTGGAAAAACGGATGACTTTTGAATTTATTTGTTTTAAATGGGGTGTTCTTCATTATTTTCGAAAACACCCTGTATTATGTAGTTTGCAAAGATGCATTGAATCTCACATTTCTGTAAAATGCATAATATCAAAATAAATATTTTGTTATACAATCCAATAGCTAGATTACTTTATATTTTGATTCATGTTGTAACACAGTGCTTTTGTTCAAGCAATTTAGCAATGTGTGCTATGAAAAAGATCTTATCCAGTAATTGGATATAAAAAAAATAGTTTCTAAATATTGAAATATTATTTTCTATAAAATTAAGTTAGATTTAAATCTTCAAAACGTTCAAAAGCAACTCCTCCAGGCTAAAAAAGAAGAAAACATTATTTAAAGTATTGTTTTTCATATTTAGATCTCCTCTTCGCTAGTGTTTGATTTTTGTGAAATATTTTTGAATTATAACTTTGGAAGCCTTTGAATGTTTCAGTTTCTGCAGATCCCTACTGTATATTATTCTATTATTGGATAGACATAATAATCAGTTGTTTATCTAGGCTTTGTTGAATTACAGGTGGAGATTTGATTGAACAAGAGTATTTTTTTTAGGGAAGGTGGAGAAAATCCTTTATGAACACCTCTCGTTAGTGTGGGAATGGACTACCTAAGTCTGACTTCACAAAAGCTTACAAACCTTTCCATCGAAAATGCAATTGCATGATAAATACCCATAAGGAATTTTTATTTTTCAGTTTATTCGTGATTGTGTTATAATAAGGGTGAATATAGTAATATTTTGTTATAGTAAGGCCAAATTTAGAAATTCCCATTATATTTTGTAGAGAGGTAAGGATTGTATATAACATATTTATGGCTTATTTATAAGAGTTGAGGTTATATCATTGCTTTGTTTTGATTGTCATTCTGTATGTTTTGCTGAAATATTTCGTTTTATTTTTAGAATTCTAGCTTAGAATGGCTTTAAAACACATTTTGAAGCTTTCTAGTATTAAGGAGTTCCTGGAAAACGACAATAAAATAATTAATAAAGGTGAAAATGCATTGGAATCCAACCATTGCAAACCAATGTAATTTGATGCTGATGAGAAATACATGCTAGCATGAAAGATAAAACATATAATGTAGAGGTAGACTTTAGGTACTTTTTAAATTTGACTTTATTATATAATATATTTATATTGTAGAACACACTGAGCAAATCACCTCTGCCATTTGTTCTTGCCCCAGGGGGATAAAATGTCACCACATTGCCACACTGGCTTTGTTTGGACATTACAACATATCCATTACAGATGAAGAATGTACTTGTAATGCTCCAAAACAAAAAAAGTGCCAGTAAAAGTGTCTGAATTAGAACAAAACAATAACATAACCTCAACTATCTTAAATAAGCAATAAATATGTTATAACCCTTACCACTCTATAAAATATGATGGAAAATCCAAAATTTGGCCTCACTATAACAAAATATTGATATTTCCACCCTTATTTATAACACAATCATGAATAAACTTAAAAATACAAATTCCTTATGGGCATTTAACATGCATTTGTATTTTCGATGGAAAGGTTCGTAAGCTCCGCCCATCGTGTCTGATGTCACGACTTAGGTCCTTGCACCTGTGCCTCAGATGTACCCACTAAAAATTTCACCCCTTAGGCTCATCTGGCCGTGGCCGCCAATGACACTTGGGTCTTTTGGCCAATTGTATCTCATTGTATTATTGGAGTATATATGTCTCCTATCGGGCGAGTGGTTATTTTTGGTTTTGTGCGATAGTCGGAGATCTTTTAAGCATTCGTGATATGTTTGCTTTGTATATTTTTTCCCTGCGACTTTAAATGCCTTTGCTTTGAGGTATTTGTATAGACAGATGTGGCATTTGTATAGTTTAGCATTGACAACTTTTTGGCCGCACTTCTTAGAAGTTGAAGATATTATTGCTCATGCATCTAACAATCAGTGATTCTCCAGATTTCTTCTCTAAGATTCAACGCACCTCCAAAACGTTTGTATGAAGAAATAAGCTTTGATTTTTGCCAACATATTGTCAGAATTACATTAATTCCATGTCTAATCCAATAAAATTAAAATCATAGCAGATTCTTTTGAAATTAGTTTTTCATTTTTATTCCATATATTTTATATCAGATAATTTTATTTCAGGTTGAGAGGTGTTTGTGTAGAAAATGGCCTCCTGCTTTCTTTTTATGACCAAGGAATTCTTTGTTGGAAAGCTGAAACTGGTGAACCTATTGAAGAAGTTAGTTTGGAGACTGATGTAATTCCTTCTGGTAAACATGTTATTTTAGTTGAAGAAAATCAAATTATTGTTAAACATGTGATGACACATTTAATGTCAATGTCAGTAGAAGAATCATGAAACAATAATTTACTTACCTCATAGGATAGTTAACATATATGTGTGATTTCCACTATTGAAATTGTTGTTTCTCTTTAAATATTTGAGTTTGTTAATCTTTGATTTTCTTGAAACGTAATTTTTTAGATTTTTTTATTTGTAATTTTATGAATGTTATAGGTTACATAGCTATTTATATTTATAATGTGACAGTATACCACTGCACCATGTACAAAATCAATTTGAACAGAAATAATAAAAATAGATTTTAGGCTTGTACATAGATTCCTTTCTCAAACATCACAATTGGAATAACGAGTACTTTTGTTATTGATGATTGAGTTAATTTTGACTAGCTCAATCATATGAACGCTTTTGCTGCTCCAAGTGAGTATACTCTACGTCCGGTTAACTGCTCCAGACTAGTTAAGTCACGTTGAATTTTTAAATTGGTTCCAACTGCACAAATCAAATTTACTCGCTAGCATAGATTCTTACAAATAATGCATATTCTGGGAATGTGGGCGAGATAGAGTGGTGCAGGAGGTGGTGAGGCAGTCATAGAATAGTGAATCTATAGTATCACTATGATAACTATGATTCTCATTTTGTACATCCTATTTATATGAGTTTTTGTTTTAAACACACGACTTCTAGATAAATGTTATGTCGCGGAAATTAACAGACAAAGAATAACATTTTATATTGTCTAATATTGTATCTGAATACTCATAAGCGTCAAATTTACTTTGCCTATCAGGAGCCTAGGCTCATTTATCATCAAAGGATATGATTCAACACTTTAAAATAATACAAAAGTCGAATGAAATCAGGGAAAAAAGTCACTGGCTCTGAAAATTTAGTGATTTTGTGTACGCTAGAAACTAGCATTTATAGGGACCAGGATGTAAACTATTTTTTCACTACTGACGTTTCAGAATGGTTTATTCTTTTTTCAGCGATAAAAAAAAGTTTTACTTCCTGGTCGCTATTCCTGTTCTAGCAATAGTAATATTTGAGGGACTTTGAATCAATCATTAACATGTAATGATATTTCTCTTTATTATTTTCAAATAATATTGGTTTATTCAAATTTGGCATTCTAGGAAAAATAAAAATAAAATATTGAAAATTCCTGAAATACATCAGTGAATATTGACGTGAATGCAACATTTTCCAACTTCACAATCTGCATCTAATAAATTATAAATAGAATATATTGTGCACATGGTTACTTTTGTTCATTAGACAGAACTCAAAAACATTGAAAATGTGGGCAATTTTACTAAAAGTCTTTAGCTGGAATTTACTATTCCTATTTTTTTTATTTATTCTCAGCTGAAAAATATTGACCGTTTCTTTTTTACTCTCAATCAAGATGAATAAAAACCAATACACACATGAATACTTTTATTTTCAAAATACCTCTTTGAAAAAGGCTACACTCCCAATTGGACAACGGAATTATTCAAAATCGTCAAAGTCAAAATTTCCAATCCTGCCACCTATGTGCTGGAAGATCTCAGGCTCTTGAATGTATATTGGACTCGTCACTATGACGGGTTAATGCTACAAGATTCCGATTGGCTAGAGCTTATTAGTACCTCCTATTCAGATAACGTTCATTTTCTTTGGATTCAAGGAGCATTCTACGACGAGGAATTACAAAAAACTGCAAATCCTGACATCTATCTCGTAGAGAAGGTGATCAAGAGAAAAGGAAATGTTGGTTAAATGGCTGGGATTGGATGAGACGCATAACTCTTGGATTGAAAATGTCGATATTGTGTAGAATGTTCTGGAACTGTGACGTCTGTCAACAACAACAGGATGTTTACGGTGGTGGGGTGATGGAAGCTATAAAAGCGGATTCGACAGACTATTTACCAGTTGAGTTCTAGTAGCAGCAACAAAATGTATTTTGTTCGTGGTCATCAGAATATTTGTTGCATTGTCCTCTTTCAGCTCTTGAGCTACACAATTGAGAGCTAGGACCTCAGGTAGATTCCAATTTTCAAATTTAATACAAAACACTCGGTTCGTTGCACCAAAATGGAAGGCAAATCATTCTCTAGATAGGCTTCTCATAGAGATGTGCAAAATAAAAGTATTATAGTGAGATACTTTCAAAGGCGCCAAATAAACCCAAAGAGAACTGGGCCATTTTCATCGAGTCAAGTGGAAAAACAAACAAGCTTCCAGTGCAAATTCACATCAACCCAAATAGTCTCAATGTGTATTATTGTATAATAGCTAAAAAACTTAAATCTAACATAACCATACAAACAACCCTTTAGACTACCTGAGTTGAAGAACTTAAGGAAACATTTAATGGAATTAAAAAAACTCATGGAATTGACGAAATATCTGTGAATTTATTAGAAACACCGCCAGACCAGATCATGCCATTTTTCCTGGCAGAATCTATTAATGTATCCGAAAACTGATGTAGTGATTCCTATTCATAAAGGGGGTGAACTGGATGATCCATCCAATTTTCGACATATTTCATTAATATCAACCTTGTAAAAAAAGATTACTTAAATCTGAGTGGCTCACAGTTTAGTTTTTAAAGATCCAAGAGTACAAATGATGCTATCTTTGACTTCCTGGTAGAGTTACATGTGGGGCTAAATAGTGGTGAAATGGCTGCATCAGTATTCTGTGACTTTTCTAATGCCTTTGATTGCGTTGATCACAGAGTGCTGTTGGAAAAAATATTTTCTTATGGATTCAAAGGAACAACCCTCAAGTGGTTTCAATCCTATCTCTCGGACAGAAGTCAAATGGTAAAGTTACCGAATGAACATTCTAGTCTCTCGAAAATAACCTGAGGAGTTCCATAAGGATCAGTGCTTGGCCCCATCATGTTCCTTCTCTATGTGAATGACCTATTTGATATCGACATACAAGCCAAGTTTACATTGTTTGCAGACGATACAACCTTACTATGGTACGGATATGATACTCCTTAAGTAGTAGGGCTATGTCAGTCTGAGCCCACCTCTCCGCTCATCGGTTACTCCCACATGGTCCCGCACCACCACAAAATGGCGGTTTCATGAGAGGGGTGGGGGGTGGTGGTTGTATGTGGGTAGGGAAAAAGGTGGGGGGATGAGTGGCCTGTGATTGGTCGGAATGGTGGCAGCCATGTTGTGTATGGGAGTGTGTGATTGAGAGTGGGGGGGTGGAGAGAGCTGTGATAGGTCGTGGGAGTGGTGATAGCCGCCGGCCGCTATCCAATAGCCGAGCAGCATATTGAAATGGGGGTGTCAACCAATATCCGTCAACGGCATTGGTTGGGAGGAAGACTGAATGACAGAAGTGTCACGTGATCAGTGAATGGCGGCGGCCATTTTGGAAAGTGGGAGGAGCCAGCAGTGATGATGCGGCCATGACTCAACCGACAAGTCTTTGCAGGAATATTATCTACGTCAGCACTTTCCTCTAGTTGTTTATTTAAGCGACCGGATATCGGCATCCTTTGTTTACATTGAGATGAGATATCGGCGGCGGCATCCTTTGAAAGAGTTTGTTTACATTAACAACTGATAAGAGAGTATGCAGCTGCACGCTCGAACCGTGGGATTCATTTTCAAAGTCATATGATTACTATTTGTATCTAAGCTGGCTGAGGCACTGTCGGGACGTGTGTGTGGGATAACTTTATTTTAAAACGTCACCAAATATACAGGGTGGATCGAAAGAGTGTTTAGAGGAGGAGGAGGAGAACGAAACAAGTATATATTGGAGTTTTTTGTTGAAATGACGTCAGTTGAGGTTATGTTGTCGATGACAGAGGAGTATACACGGGAAAAGGGCGTTTCATCGAAAATCAGGCTCT